>CM067366.1:90161146-90588864 GCA_034401795.1 Chaetoderma sp. LZ-2023a | reverse complement strand
CGCATGACACGTGTGTTTGGGTTCGATTCCCTGTCAACAACATGTAATGTACTTTACTAACGTAGCTTACGTCATTGGGATAAGGACGAGTAAAATAGCTTTCTCATGAACATGCCATCCAAACATAAAGCATCCGAAGGCACACAATATAAGGCAGCGCAGGAAGCCGACAGGACCTCGAGGTGAACACCACTGATGAATTAAAGCTGGCTGTAACAATAATAACAAGGCAATACAGAACTAGACGCTAACAATGTTATTTACCTGTCCCTGTAACCACACATCTGTACCTGGTCTATATTATTATTAGTTGGAACTGTCTAGCTGTCTGTCAGCTAGAGCTGGGCGGTATTGATATTTACATGACGGTATCGGTACCATGAAAAAATACTGCGGTACCACGGTATACCGTCATCTGAGCTTGAGGCATGCCACGAAATTAGAACAATTTTTCCATTTCCTTTTCACTTCCATCTCCAATCAACGGTAAATATAAGTAAAATAAATAAATCGGCTTCCTGATTTAGGGAAGAAAAACATGGCTATTGCGACTGCTTAGTTTCACGATTTTATTAGGTCACTATTTTTATTGACGTAATATCATTCACAGGAATATCGGTCAAAGGGTGTGGTCGACTCGCTAACTATAACCCGCTGTTTGAGACATCGGGGTGCACTATTTTCAATCTGGATTGTTCTTGCTATTAATGCGTGCGACCAGCAAACGGTAAATTTTATTTTGGCAGTCGAGCGCTTTGATAAACAGAGTCCAGACAAAATCCGCGAGTATTTAAATGGGGCGAGTGTTGTACTCTTTAATTTCTGTTATTCTGTTACTCGCGAAACCAGGCCTATACACATACATATAACACAACATTGAATATAGCCGATCCGTTACTCGCCATGCTTCACGTAAACAATGCGTGTAAAAAGCTATTTCCGTGAACTTCCAGTTGAAAAATGAATTACAAAAACTAAAACACTATAATTTTTAGGTGTCGTTACTTAAACTGGATTTAATCCGTAAAGAAATTTCTTAAAACAAGCCAGAAAAAAATAAAATAATGACTTCAACGCTGCTCGTTGTTAATAAATTAGCATGTGATCAAAACGGCGCGAGCAAATACTACGTTTTAGTAAATTTTCATTGATAAGTTCAGCATAGTTATGTATTTTCCCACGGTCTAGTTCATGAACAACCAATCAGATACGTCTGGTGCGAGATCGCTGTTGTGTTTGAATAGCGCGCAGTTTGTATGTTATTTTGTTATTCTAGAGTGTTTGTTCGGTGACAAAATGCTTGGAGTAATAAATTACAAATAATAGAATGGGAATAGGGAAAATATTATTGTGTAATTACTACCGGCGGACGGCCAGAGAATGAGTTTAGATGTTTTAAATAAAGCAATTTTACTGTGAGACTTTCAAGACGTACGTTTGACATACAATTCTGCCTGTCATTATTTTGTAATTGACGTCTTGATGTTTGTTTTTGCAACGACCCTTTCACCTCAACTCGGCTATTAGTTAAGGATGCCTGTATTTTTGGCACTATTAGCACTTATTTACCCTTCTTGGTCAAGTCAGATTTTATGAATATATTTTTCAAATATTGCTCAAACATTATGGATGGTATTCACGGTATTTGGAAATGTCAACGGCCACGGTTCACGGTATACCGCGGTCCTCACGGTACTACCATCAGACCGCCCAGCTCTACTGTCAGCCTGTTAAACGTTTGATATTTCTGGCAAATCTGCTTAAGTCTAAGACACTAAAGCGTGTCGCACGTGTATATATATATATGTATAGATTACTAAATTTTTTCCCACTGTGTCTTGTCCTCAGCCATATTTCTTAGCTTCCTCAGGTCCATTCTTGACTTGAGTGCACCGAGTCCTGCTTTCTTGAAGTCACCTCGTAGCACGCTTAGCAGATTCATGCAATGACGTCCTCTCCTGGCTTTGTATTTGCTGGCTCTGAGTAGGGCGAATTCCAAGGCGCTCTGTGCTGGTGTCTCTTCTGGCATCCTTAGCACATAGCCAAACATGGACCATCTTTGCTGGGCGACTTTTACAGACAGCGGCGACGTAGTATTACACATCTTGTATAGTGCATCATTGGAAATTATGCTGTCTGGCCATCAGTATCCAGTGATGGTGTGTAGGTGTTTGCGGTGGCAGGCATCGAGTTTGTCTAGTGCTGCCTTTGGAGCTGCTTAGCTGTTACAGCTATACAGCATCAACGATACACAGGTTGCATTGTATAAATGTAACATTTTAATCAAGGGAATCTTTGATCTACAAATCCATAATTTCCAGAAGGACTGGAAAGCTATGTTCCCCATGATGCAGCGTGCAGCAATGTCAGCAGTACTGCAAAGCCGTGAGCCCAGGATTTTACTTTTCCTCCATGGTTCGCCGCCATGGAGTGGATCGTCATTTTCTTTAGTTTCATGCTTTGTAGATAGGTATATGTGGGTGAACTGTGTTTTGGATTCATTCATAGAGATTCTCAATTTTTAGTTTGCATGTAGCTATTGGGAGAAGTTTGTCAAGGGGTTTCTTTTCCTCACCTATGAAGTCCAGGTCGTCGGCACATTCCATCTCTAGCGACATACCCAGTATTGACACTGTTTTTTTTTTGTTTTTTTTGGACCTTGTGGAATTTTCCCGCACAGATTTCACTGCAGCAGCCAGGTAACAGGTGAAAAGCACAGGGGATAGATCATCGCCCTGGGGGGGGGGGGGGGGGGGGGGGAAGATGATTGATAGACTTCACTGACTTGACTCATACTCTCAGCTTGGTGTCTGCAAGCAGTAGTCCCACTAGTTGTAGCTCATTTTCATTGCAACTGGCCTGGCGTAGTACATCTAGGATCTTTGAGGGTTTAATTGCGTCGAAGGCTCATGACATGTCAATGCCCATTTTGTGGGCCCCAGTGTTTGGACATGATTACCGACACAAGCATGCTTTGAGCCCATAAAATGTCTGCTCAGCTGCGTCCAGGTTTGAAGCCACTTTGACATGATCCAGTGAAGTCATCGATCTTGTCTCTGATACGGCATAGAGTAACATTGGATAGCATTTTCCGTATGCTGTTGAGGAGCACAATGGGCTGCAGATTGGCTGGGGGGGGGGACAGGTGGCTTCTTGGGCGTGGGTAGTGCGATAAGAGTGCCTTGGCCTACAGCGTCGATGGGAAAGTGGTGCATAAAAGCTGAATTAATTAGGCGCGTGATCAGTTTTGAGATAATGTCACTTGCATACTTGAATAGTTCATTGCTCATGCCATCAGGTCCAGATGCACGTCCATTTTTCAAGGCTTTAAGTGCCTTCTCAACTTCTGCTGTTTTAATTTGTGTTAGTAATGGCCTGGGGTCTCCTGAGAACGGGTGCAAGGGCTCATCATCGTGGTCAGTGAACTGTTCCTTGAACCATTCTTGAATCGCCTCGGCTTTGCCATGGTCCTCATATAGAATGTACCTTTCCAGTTTTAGCTATGCCCTGCCCCTCCCTAGTTAATCTCACCCCCCCCCCCCTCCTGTTGAGATTCGATCGATCCCTGAGCTTCATGACTATCAGCTTCCAGAAAATTGTACGGGGAATAGAGCTGGGCGGTCTGACGGTAGTACCGTGAGGACCGCGGTATACCGTGAACCGATACCGTGACCGTTGACATTTCCAAATACCGTCCATAATGTTTGAGCAATATTTGAGAAATATATTCATAAAATCTGACTTGACCAAGGGTAAATAAGTGCTAATAGTGCCAAAAATACAGGCATCCATAACTAGTAGCCGAGTTCAGGTGAAATGGTTGTTGTAAAAACAAACGTCAAGACGTCAATTACAAAATAATGACAGGCAGAATTGTATGTCAAACGTACGTCTTGAAAGTCTCACGGTAAAATTGCTTTATTTAAAACATCTAAACTCATTCTCTGGCCGTCCGCCGGTAGTAATTACACTATAATATATTCCCTATTCCCGTTTCTATTATTTGTAATTTATTACTCCAAGCATTTTGTCATCGAACAAATACGCTAGAATAACAAAATAACATACAAACTGCGTGCTATTCAAACACAACAGCGATCTCGCAAAGACGTATCTGATTGGTTGTTCATGAACTAGACCGTGGGAAAATACATTACCATGCTGAAAAAACAATGAAAATTTACTAAAATGTAGTATTTGCTCGCGCCGTTTTGATCACGTGCTAATTTATTAACAACGAGCAGCGTTGAAGTCGTTATTATTTTTTTTTCTGGCTTGTTTTAAGAAATTTCTTTACGGATTAAATCCAGTTTAAGTAACGACACATAAAAATTATAGTGTTTTAGTTTTTGTAATTCATTTTTCAACTGGCTACACGTCGGAAGTTCGCGGAAATAGCTTTTTACACGCATTGTTCACGTGAAGCATGGCGAGTAACGAGTCTGCACATCGGGTACTCGGTAATTATCAGAAGCTTTGGAATCGGCTATATTCAATGTCGTGTTATATGTATGTGTATAGGCCTGTTTTCGCGAGTAACAGAATATACGACTCCAACAGAAATAAAAGCGTACAGCACTCGCCCCGTTCAAATACTCGCAGATTTTGTCTGGACTCTGTTTATCAAAGCGCTCGACTGCCAAAATAAAATTTACCGTTTGCTGGTCGCATGCATTAATAGCAAGAACAATCCAGATTGAAAATAGTGCACCCCGATGTCTCAAACAGCGGGTTATAGTTAGCGAGTCGACCACACCCTTTGACCGATATTCCCGTGAATGATATTACGTCAATAAAAATAGTGATCTAATAAAATCGTGAAACTAAACAGTCGCAATAGCCATGTCTTTCTTCGCTAAATCAGGAAGCCGATTTATTTATTTTACCTATATTTACCTTTGATTGGAGATGGAAGTGAAAAGGAAATGGAAAAAATTGTTCTAATTTCATGGCATGCCTCAAGCTCAGATGACAGTATACCGTGGTACCGCGGTATTTTTTCATGGTACCGGTACCGTCATGTAAATATCAATACCACCCAGCGGGGAAACCTGTTGAATATTTTGAAACTAATTCAACTTATTTGAATTATTTGACTTAGGCAGCAACAGCGCCCAGTCAAATTAGTTTTAAAATATTCAACAGAATGTTTATTAAATGGTAAAGACATAAAAGTCGTACAACGTGTCAGACTATTAAGCATTAAAGACGGGCTATATTGAGTCATTCATGATGTCATGATTATGACATCAGTCTACACATCACGTAGATGATTACAAGAGGCCCAAGGGCCTGTGACAATCACCTGGACGAATAGCATTTGAACCATTTGCATTTAAAGACATAATGGAAAATTTTCGGAAAAACCAAGATGCCCACTAAAAGAATCGACCAATAAAAATTCTATATATAGCTTCTGAAGTCTACCCACCTGGGGTTCTTCACGCCGAGAGTGATTGAAATCTGCTAAGCAGTTAATGACGTGTAGGCTTTTATCTGATTTACCAAGACTTTTGGAAAATCCAAGATGTCTAACCAAAAACGGACCAATCAAGATTCTGCATACTAGGTTTGACGCCTGTCACCATAGGGTCCTTCCATCCAAATCTGGTTGAAATCGCCAAAGCAGTTAATGAGGTGTAGCATTTTAAGCGACATCCGGTAAATTTTCATAAAATTCAAGATTTTCACAAAAAGATTTACCAATCAAAATTCTGTATACAGGTTCTGAAACCTACACCAATAGGGTCCTTCCAGTCAATCTAGGTTGAAATCCGCCAAGCAGTTAATGAGGTTTTAAACTGCGTTTAATTACCATTAATTTTTTTAAACAACATCTAAGATTTTCACCGTAAAAATGAATCAATCAAAATTCTGAATAGATGGACTAGAGCCTACCACCATAGAATCCATCTAGTTAAATTTGTTTGAAATATGTCAAGCAGCTAAGGAAGAGTAGCATTTTGACCATTTCCGGTAGATTTTTCATAAAATCTAAGATTTTCAGCCAAAAAATGTATCAATCAAAATTCTGAATATAACTTCTAGAGCCTACCATCATAGAATCCATTTAATCAAATTCATAAAATCTAAGATTTTCACCCAAAAAATTGATCAATCAAAATTCTGAATAAATGTTCTAAAGCCTACCACCATAGAATCCATCTAGTTAAATTTGGTTGAAATACGTCAAGCAGCTACGGAGTAGCATTTTTACCATTTCTGGAAGATTTTTCATAAAAACTAAGGTTTTCACCCTAAAAAATTGACCAATCAAAATTCGGAAAAAAAGTCTGGAGGATCCTTCCAGCCAAATTTGGTTGAAATCGGTTAAACCGTTAAGGAGAAGAAGCGATTTGACGGATGGACAACGGATGCCGGACGGCCACCATGGCATTAGCTTTCAGGCCAGGTGAGCTAATAATGTCATATGATTGAGTGAGGAAATGGATTCATGAATTGTTAAATTGTATGAAGATTTACATTTAATACATCTAAGCTTCAACCCCGGTATATTAATTACAAAGCAGCCATACAATGGAGGAATCCAGTTTCTCAGTCAATCATATGTCATAATAAACGAAATCACAGATTTCTTTTTTCACGAGAGTTGATACTTACCTCCCTAATACTCTTTGATATTGCTAAATATCGGCTTTCATTCAATAAAAACTCAGATTTAAAGTTAGGTGCCCCTACTGGGCAGGTAGTCAGATGACAGTCTGGCGGATGCTAGCCCCAACCACTGCGCACGCGCAGACTAGTACTTCCTCGGACTAATTTATTGGCTGACACTATGCAACTTTACCAGAGCCTGAAGACCGAGCCTCTGTGGGGCAGATCCGTATTAGGGAGGTAAGTATCAACTCTCTCGTGAAAAAGAAATCCATGCTTATTTCACTTCAAGAGTATACTTACCTCCCTAATACTCTTTGATATGTGGTGGTAGGGAGGCGAGGTCAAAAGACCAGCTCTTCCCTATGCGCTTTTCTGCATTTAAGGCACTTAAACTTCTGAAATAGTGTGAAAACACAACCAGGGATAGATTTGAACATCGGCTAACACCACAGACGCTGAGAGATGACCATATGTCATATGCGCTCCCCCCACTCTCCCTCTCCCCTTCTTGGGAGGAAGATTGAATGACCTCAATGTCCCATACACTCTCTCTGTACAAGTGCCATGTACCATAGGACATTTAAACGAAAAGGCTTCATTTTCATATACTCTCAATAATGAACCACATAAAACATGAACCATCACCATATTAATAACGAAGGATCACATGACAATACAATTAACAATAGACAACACATAAACAAGACTGACCTTGTTGAGGCTGGATGCTGTCATCATCTTACCCTTGGTGAAGGTTGATGCAGTCCTAATAAGTGGTTGTCTCCATTGATTAATTGTGAAATATATAAAAAAATGAGGAAACCTCATCAAAGTATGTACACCTAGATTATTTCTTCAAAATCGATAAGGCGAGAGGATTCGAGGTGTCACAGAGATAATGGTCAGTAAAACTTGACCCACAGTGCCACTGGGCTACTGACATAATGTCATCCACAGGAACCCCATTAAACAGGGCAGTAGAAGCCACTATGCCGCGAAGACTGTGAGCCTTGGCCATGTCAACTTGTTTACCTGTGGCAGATTTATGACAAAATTGAATACACTCTACAATCCACCTGGAAATGGGGTCCTTAGATGCCCTGCCATGGGGTTCAATATATGACAACCATAACGCTGATGGGTCCGTACGCCATTCCTGAGTACGTTGTTTGTACCAGCTTAAAGCCTGGACTGGACACCATGCTTTTGAATCAGGATCATATCTAGTCAAAACTTGTAAAATATAGGTTGACCTGGATATTTCAAAGACTGGTTCTTAGCCATGAAATTTATCCTTAAGCCTAAGGCCCTCCCCTGTAACCACAAAACGGTCCGCCTCGGCTGATAAGGCATGAATTTCGCTGCTCCGCCTTGCCGAGGCCACAGCAATTAAAAATACAGTTTTAAGAGTCAACATTTTCATAGAAATGGAACTTAGTGATTCAAATGGCTTATCAGCTCTAGTACCTGGAGCACTAGAGACAAAGTCCAAGACGGAATCACTGGGGGAGTCCTTGGTCTTAGATTGCTCATGCCTTGAGTTAAAGTATTTAATGTACTTACTTCATAACTTCCGCTATTAGCCAAGCAAGGGATATCTGATATTAAAGCTGATTTATAACCAGCAATAAAGTTAGGCTTGAGGCTATAGGCATCATACAGGTGACAGAGGAAATTGCCTACTACCTGAATAGATGAATCCATTGGATTAATACATCTTTTTGAGCACCATTCTGCAAATCTGTTGATTTTATAATTATATGCTCTGGAGGTTGACCCCCCTTCTGGCTTTTGCCATGAACATGGCTGCTTGCTCAGAAAAGCCCTCCTTAATTCTAGATTCCTTGACAACATCCACGCAGTCAATCGGAACATTGACGGATTGTTATGAAGGGCCTTGCCCTGGAAGATAATATTGTCCATCAGAGGCAGAGGAACTGGATTGCAGACCAGAAGGTCCAGCAGATCCGTATACCATGATCGGCTTGGCCAATGTGGGGGCGATCAGAAGCACTTGGCACTCCTCCTGTCTGATTATCTGAAGAATTTGTGGAATCAGGATTGGTGGAGGGAATGCGTATGCATACATTCCCACCAAGCTGATAGCTAACGCATCTGTTGCGATAGCGCTCGGATCTGGAATCGGAGAAACGTACGTCGTCATCTTCGCATTCTTCTTCATTGCGAATAAATCTATGTTAGGTTTCCCCCAGTGGTTGAACAGACGATCCGACACATTGATTTATTTGCCATTCCGTAGGTAAAACACTTATCCTACAGTTCAATGAGTCTGCTAACAGATTTAACCTTCCCGGAATATGAACTGCTTTCAGGGTAATCCTGTGATCCAGGCACCAGGAAAGCAGCTTCCATGTCATCATACAAAGACTGGGCGACTTCGTTCCACCCTGGCAGTTTATGTAAGTCACTACTGTTGAGTTGTCTGATTGAACCAGAACACTCTTGCCCTGAACTTTCTTTATGAAATGTTCCAGGTCCAGGACTACTGCTCGTAATTCCAGTAGATTGATATGTTCTTGTGACTGATCCAGATTCCAAAGCCCTGATACTGTGGATTCTTCCAGGCAAGCTCCCCACCCCTCCATCGATGCATCTGAATACATCGTTACCTGAGAGTGAGGAGGGGTTAGCATCACCCCCGCAAGGAGATTCTCTGTCTTCATCCACCACTGAAGGTGGTGAATAAGAGGTTCCAACACTGACACGTTCGAGTCCAGTGAACCTGTACTCTGGGTCCATTGCGTCATGAGAAATAACTGGATAGGGCGCCTGCGTAAAGCCGCCTGAGGAATGACAGGTTCCAGAGAAACCATCAACCCCAGCATTCTCAGGTAAACCCGTGCCAGGACATGACGACTGTTGCACACTGACTGTATTACTGAGATGAGTATTTGTACCCTCTCCTGAGTAGGATAAACATATCCTATCTCCAGATCGAAGAACATTCCCGGGTAGACAAACTTCTGCGATGGAGTCAGCCCTGATTTTTGGAAATTGATTATCCAGTCTAAGTCTGTGAGAGTTTTCAAAACTATCTCCAGATTTGCTGATAAATTTCCTGATTGTGTGCTTTTAACAGCCAGTCGTCTATGTACGTGTGGACTGCAATATTTCTCCTGCGGAGGTATGCTGTTATCGCAAGAACGACCCTGGTGAAGACCCGAGGAGCCGTCGAAATTCCAAAGGGTAAAATTCTGAATTCCCAATGTCTGCCCTGGAATGCGAACCTCAGGAACCGACGAAAACTCCTCGCTATTGGAATGTGAAAATAAGCATCCTTCAGATCTATTGAAGCTGTCCACATTCCCTTCTCCAACCCTGCCACCGATTTCATCGTCTCCATTTTGAAACTGGGTGTGTCTATTAACTTGTTCAATGGCTTGAGGTTGAGAATTGGTCTCCACCCTTCAGTGCTTTTCATTACTAGGAACACGGTTGAATAGAAGCCCGGGCACTTTTGTGCTGGTTGAATTGCTCCTTTTTGTATGAGGGAATTTATTTCTTCCTCTATACACAACCTTTGATCTGGATCTCTTGGAGTTTGAGTCCAGACTGGCACCAGAGACAGTCGCGATGGAGGGCCTGTTATCCAATCGGGATGATACCCGACTGAAAGCCATCGCAAGACTAAACGGTCCTGAGTCAACCGTTTCCACTCTTGCTTGTGGTGGGCCAATCGGCCTCCCACTGGACCACCTAGGGAGAGAGGTGGACATAACGAGTGCAAGAGTGGCACTGTCTCCTTGGCCAGAAGCAACGGAGTGGTTCTCACCGTAATAACCGACCCATCAGGCATGATTACCACGACCAGCGCCACACACACTGGTGCACAGGCGGCTGCCTGGCTGGCTGCGCCGGAGGAGCCTGCGCACCCCTCGCTGCTGGCTGAACCACGTGTGGCCGAGGCCGACGCTGCGCTGGTGGCTGGCCTCTGACCTGGCCCCGGCCAACTCGAGCCTGCAGGGGATGATACGCAGGGGGAGCTGCGCGAACGGGATCTCTGAGGAGCACTTTAAATTGCTCGTGCAGTGCCCTCTGGTTATTTACCAGGGTGACCGTCTCCTGGAGGTGCTTGCATCCCTCACCTCCAAAGAGACCAGCACCTGCCATAGGCATACGCAGCAGCCTATTATACAGGTCCTGAGACGGGCACAGATTGTCTAAAGCAAACGTGCATCACGCCCGGACGGTTAAACAATCCACAGCCACGTTGATTCCATCCTGGATGGCTCTTTGGACAGTTACCGGACTAGGCTGGCGCGATGCGGATGCCGTTACTAACCCCTGTAATAGCTGGGAGACATGAGAAAGCCCCACAATAGACGCTCTCCCACTCTCCTCCGCATCGCGCAATGCGGTGTTTCCTGAACGCAAAGCATCCCAGCACAGCGCTCCCGTGTCAAACCGGGAGCCTGGCCGCATGTCCTCACCTAACGCCGTGCGGTCTTCCACACTCGGCTTAGGTACCACACCGCATTTCTGATATTCATCAGACACGATGCGGTAAGGCCTTGCCACCTCGCGAGGGGCTTCGCGAGACGTCCATGCGCCTTGATGGATGTCTCTGCCGCTGTGAACATATCTACAATATCTTCCGCCAGCGGCAGAGATGGCATAGCGTTAGCAGTCGGCTTACCTGCCAGCCACGGGCGGTGATCCCGCTGGCTGGCCGACTGTTCCACAGGCATGTCTGGCCTGACGCTTATCAGCCATTGACAAGCGTCCGACCAATCCCCCTCTGTGCCTACCTGCAAAAGCTCTACAAGACGAGGACCTTCGTCTTCGTCCTGAGCGTTCGCAGGTGTGTATGAGGCTGGATGACCTGATACGCCTGGCAAGCCAGAGAAAGCATGCGGGCCCGAAAGAGCAGGCATACTAAACTGACTGGCTTGACCACGAATAGGCGCCGTGGTATTGCGTGGGGAGAATTTCGCCACACCACGGCCCTGCTACACTCTCGGCAAGCCAAGGTATGCGGTAGACCTGCCCATCAGAACCAACCCGGGCCACCTTCTGCGCCGTGAACCCTACTCCTGCATGAGTAGAACCATGGACAATGTCGCCTGTATTCCCCGCGAGGGGTGCACAGACGTCAATGTCCATGGTCACGGCATCAGAAGGAGAACCCAACAGATAATCCTCTCCATCCTGGCCATAAAGATTAGACTTCGGGTCAGCGAAGAATGCTAACCCGGACTGGCCAGGAAAGGTACCATAGGAGGAACTGGTACCTGCGGTGTGCAGATATTCCTGGGCTGATAAGCAGGCACCACGCTCCAGCGATAACCGTCCACGGATCACCGGCGCTGCAAGCCTGCTGCCAGTGTCCTGGACCACCCCCTCTAATAGGGCCACCTCTGAATCTTGATCGAAAACTGGTATTGTCCTAAGGAAACCTTAACCCTAAGGAGGCGGGGATTATCTGTTCTGAAGCAGATGAAGAGGACAACAGAAGATTTGGTCCAGGAAGCATGCCACGGAGAAACTCTGGAACCAAATCCTTGATTGTCCTCTTCATCTCCCCCAACATCTCATCTCGGAAGGCCTCCATATCCACAGTGGGTGAGGCCTTCCTCTTACCTTCTTACTTGGCACCTCTCTCTTCGCTCTTCTCTCCTCCTCACACACCTTCTCCCAAGCCTGTAACGACAAGAATTCCGTCATTAGTTCACCCCCCACTGTTTACATATTTCACACTTAAGCAGTGGTCCACAGAGACTGCACTGAAAGCAGAGATATGGGGCGAAACGTTCTTTAAGGAAACGTCCACAAGAAGGACAACCAGGTTTCTGAAACAGGCCAGAGGATTAGTAACTCAAAACCAAAATAAGAAGGAGAGGGAAGGTGGTCATACAGACCACCTACAAAGATAATATACCAGCGTTGGGCAAAACTTTAAATGTTAATAAAGTACAAGGCTGATTATAATGTCATAACTTCCAAAATAAGAAGTTAAATCGATCCGAAACAAACATCCAGGTGTAAGGACAAATTGTATTCATATCCAGAGCATCTTAACTGGAAAGGATAGAATGTACAGACTATACAAACATCAGATATACAATGATAAAATGGCAGCAGATTTTATAAATATTTTCAAATAAAATTGAAGTGCCTCATATCATAACTAGAATACCTGAGTCTTTAGCATAGACAAACCATCCGATCTGATGAACTGGATGCTCCACCAACACTATGACCTCTTACCTCTCTCCACCTATAAGTAGAAGGAAGTGGACCAAGAAGGCAAAGTGAGAAGACCTTCTTCCGAGGCCTCCAACTCACTGGGCATAGATTTTGGTTAGATAACCTAACAGTAGGTAGTAGGAAATGGAACCTTGGTGGAAAGAAAAACAAACCCTCTGACGATGTGCTGTCCTGTACAATCATAGATACCTGTGGACATAAACACAAAGAGAGATTAGTATTTCATAGCGACATAATAGAAATAAACCAGTTTTTTAGGCACTTATCCCGTTAAACGCGACTCCTGGAAACACATTACAACGGAACAAAACTCGCTAAAATGTAGTTGAAATCACCTGATGATTAGGTCCTGGGCCCTCCTCTGGAGACACAGCGCACTCAGACATGATCTCAGGCAGTTAGAAACTTGAATTTGCTTATTCTTCTTCTATTATTAATTGAAAAGCAGCAGAAAACTTTAAAGACAAAAGTGGCATGTGATCTCTTCCAATAAATTAGCAAAGAGGAAGTACTAGTCTGCGCGTGCGTGGTGGTTGGGGCAAGCATCCGCCAGACTGTCATCTGACTACCTGCCCAGTAGGGGCACCTAACTTTTTTAATCTGAGTTTTTATTGAATGAAAGCCGATATTTAGCAATATCAAAGAGTATTAGGGAGGTAAGTATACTCTTGAAGTGAAATCAACTATGTCACATTTAGGCTGTTGTCGTGAATGATGCGGTATAGTCTGTAACAAACGCTTAATAGTCCGACAAGTTGTATGAATTGTATGTCTTTATTACTTAATAAACATTCTGTTGAATATTTTGAAACTAATTTGACTGGATGCTGCTTCTGCCATAGGCAGCAACAGCACCCAGTCAAATTAGTTTCAAAATATTCAACAGTTTACCTGTATAGTTTTCTGGAAATTGAATTTAAGTGCAGGGATCAATCGATTCCAACACGATCAAAGTGTGGTAGAGCCTAGCTGGAGATAGGCGGGGCATAGCTAAAACTGGATTCCTCCACGAAGATGTAGTTGCTAGTTATAAGTCTGTCCATCCATTTTGCTGTCTTTCTGTCTGTTCGTCCGTCTGTCTGTCTGTCTGCCTGCCTGTCAGTCTGTAACATGTCTAACAAAGCTACCCACGTTGCGACTATAGCACAATCGCACTTGTTTGAAAATAACTGGACTAAATTGCAATATTGCAAGCAATGGACCTGGATTGACTAGTTTTTTTTAAAAATATTTGTCACATTTTTTCCCCCAGAATCGCAAAATTCAGAGCTGAAAATGTGATTTTATGGATCGGGAATCAGTCGGGAATAACGATTGCATTCTATCATGTCTATAATGGTACTACCTGAACTGGATCGTTGAAATGTCTTCCTACTGTCTAAATATTGTGTTATACCTTTATTAAATACCATATCGTGTTGTCAAATGATCAAATAGAACATCTGTGTTATACCTTTATTAAATACCCTATTGTGTTGTAAAACGATCAAATAGAACATCATTCAACTTTTTTCAACACCATTGTTTCCTGTAATTTGTTCTAATTTATTCAGAGTTGGACATAGAGACGTTTAAAATCCATAGATTGCTATCCAGAAATGGCCATAAATGAGTTGAAATAAGTACGATATAGGCGATGTTTTCCAAGGCAATCTAGCATTTATTATATCTATAAAGGGACGTTACTCTCGTCATCCCAAGTTGGACATAGAGATGTTTAAGATCTATAGATTGTTACCCAGATACGTACATAAATGTGTAAGGTCACGCTCTGCTCAAATCAAATTCAGATTCTAACCTGTTCTGATCGAAATTATATTTGTATTTTTATATCGTTCAATAAAGTTTAATACAAAATATTTGCTAAAAGTGAAGGAAAATGATATTCCCATGATTAAACAACAGATTAACGCACGCCCCAAACTGCATTTTATATGGAAAGCATATTCGACACACAGTAAGTCAGTGATTTTTTGTTACCAGTTTTCGTTCACATGTCGCTCGATCTGACTGCACACAATATACGAAAACAAGGGTTTTCAGGCCGATTTTGGTCAAATTTAGGATAGCGTACTATATACAGAATTTTACGGTACCACAAAATTTGCTGAAAAATTAACACCAGTTCCTCTTTTAATTTCATATAGAAACTTTAACTCGAGAACAAATTGCCTGACGCTATCTAGAGGTTGAGTCTGGATGCCAGTGGTGCTACTTGCGATCTGGGATGCGCCAAATGCGGTAAACTTTGTATCCCGTATTGGCGTCACCTGTATAGCCGCCAAAGCCTGTGTTAGCCGGAATGCGGTAGATGAACCCCGTTTATCCGCCTTCATGGTGTTCGTCTCCCTCTTCTAATTTAAGTTGAAAATTTTAAATTTCGACATCAGAGTTGTATGGGTTACGGGTTAATAGTGATGCCTTCTTCATGCCAGCATCAGAGATAGCTTTAACTAGACTTACTAATATGGAGACTACTGTAATGATTGCAGTAATGGCTGGAGTTATCGACGGTAATACAGTATGCTGAAATTCCTGTACTAATCCACCAGTCATCACAGCACCGCCAACTTTATCTACAGATATTAAGCCGAAGCGAGAACCTGAAAATTACGTGAAGTATGCAATACATATTGTTTAGACATTCAACTGACAATATCAGCACTTACTGACCAATGTAGGGATCCCTTTCTAGCTATGCTCCGCCCACCTTTTGCGATTGTTGGGATCGATTTATATACTTTGACCCTTGAATTCTCAGAATCCCATTTTTCAGGTAACTATACAGACCACTGCAAGATGTTGAATATTTTGAAACTCATTTGACTCTTGACCTGGTACTGTTGCGGCAATGACAATGTTTATTAATTTGTAAATTCATCAGTCTATCCAATTCGTACACTAGATATGGCATTAGGCTTGTGATGTTAATGAACTAGTGACATAATTGGTTATGACATCATATACTTGAGTGACAGTTTGAATCCCTCTAATCAGTGACACACATTTACAATCTTCTTGTTTATTAATCCTTTACTGGTCAAGAAAGAAAATCTAAGTTATTGATTAGTGAAGGTCCATTTGACACTCACAAGCCAGAAAAGATTACTTTCGAAAATATACAACTGGAATGATTAGCTTATTTATCAAGTCAGCCATTCCAGTGGTAATTTTTCAAAAATCTTTTAAAACTGCAATTTATGGACATTTCTCCAGAATACTGCAGAAGACTTTTTGTCCATTAGCAGTCAAATTATGGAATTCATAAAATAAGTTTGGTTTTATAGTAGATTATGGATGAATCCACATATAGCTATCCCTAGCCCATCTGTAGTTAAGTTCTGCCTATGCTTTGGATGTTCTGAGATCGATTTATATACTTTGAATTCTGAATTCTGCAATATAATGGTAACTATACAGCTACATAGTAACATGTTGAATATTTTGGAACTAATTTGACTGCGGGCTGTTGCTGCATATGGATAAGCCACTAATAACTTTCAGTCCAATTGTTGTTAAAATAGTCAATGGTTCCGAGTCATTGCCCCAAGCCTGGAAATAAGGTGCCTGTCAAGGACATTGACAGGCACCAAACTATCAAATGTCAGGCAGTCTTACTGGTTCCTGATATTTTGTCAGGTAGATTTAAACAGTCCCAGTAGTTCCAGTGTACAACAAGAGTCTGCATACAAGTGTTGACAAAGCCATAAAATATTCATCTACCTAAGGTGTATCACAATCATTATGACACATGTTCAGTTGCTTTTTGACATGTTTCTAATAAGTTCAAGTAAAGAACACTGTGAAACTAGAAGTGTTGACAGGCAGCAAATTCTAGATGTCCGGTACTAAGTAGCTGGTGCCTGACAAAGTGTAAGACACTGTTGAAAAAGTTATTTCCAGGCCTGTTGCCCATTGAAATTATTGTTTGGTGTCTTGCAACAGGCAGACAGACCTACATTTGTATGTATACCAGTATCCTGTCCTGTTACTCCAACACGCTAGGTCTTTTAATGGACCTTTCCAGTTTATCCACCAATAATATGATGATATAATCAACTACATGATGTATAGGATGACATCATAATCAATGACATCATGATTGTATGAATTGTATGTCTGTACTATTTAATACACATGCTATGGAATATTTTGAAAATCAATTTAACTGGGCGCTGTTTCTGCCATAGGCACCCAGTCAAATTAGTTTCAAAATCTTCAACAGCTTACCTGTATAGTTCTGGAAATTGAGTCATGGAGTTCAACCATCGATTGATCCCAACACGGTTAAAGCATGGGTAGTCCTTACACGTAGCTAAAGATGGGGGGGGGGGGGGGTATAGCTAACACTAGATTGCTCGATTACCTTCATCCCTTAACAGAATATAAGAGAGTATTACATATTCACGTCTGTCAACTGTTTGACAAGATCTCTTATGATCTCAGAAACAAATGAGCTTAACCCTTTAACCCTCATTTTTCTTTTAGAAGATTTCAATTTTCTCATAGAAAATGTACATTTGCAGACCAGGAGAAGGCTACTTTTGAAAATTTACCACTGGAATGATTCCAGTGATAAATTTTCAAAAGTAGCCTTCTCCTGGCCTGCAAATAGACATTTCTCCACATCACTGCAGAAGCCATTTTTGGCTGATATGAGTGTTAAAGGGTAATATTGGTACAGTACAGCTCAGATATACATTAACGCTGTCACATATTGGTGAATATTTTGAACATAATGGACCTTTCCAGTTTTAGCTATGCCTCGCCCATCTCTAGCTAAGCTCCACCAACAACTCGCTCGTGTTGGGATCGATCGATCTCTGAACTCCCTGCCTATTAATATGCAGAAAACTACAAGCTGTTAAATATTTTGAAACTAATTTGACTGGGCACTGTTGCTGCCTATGGCAGCAACAGTTAACAATCAAATTAGTTTCAAAATATTCAATAGAATGTTTATTATTAAAGACATACAATTCATACGTGTCGGACTATTAAGCGTTAAAGACGGAATATATTGAGTCATTCATTACATCAAGATTCTGGCGTCATCCTACACATCACGTTATGATGTCATATAATAGATGGATAAACTTGGAAAGGTCCATTGGACTGGGAAACATTGCTGCCTTTTCTGTAGCCTGTGATTGCTCTTGTGTGAAATCATCTCATGTACTTACCTATAATAGAAGCTGCCTTATCAGCGACATTATAAAGTGCCCAGAAATTTGGTGCCCAATATGCATGACAAAGGCCACGCTTAAATGGAAACAAACGTGCGATGATTTGAGTTGTCTGGCCCTGTGGAAAAAACAAAAACAATTAATGGATTAACAAGATGCCATCGTAATCGCAGAATTCTTACCCAACCTCACCCAACATTTAATATTTGACAGAGATATGTGCCAAAAATTCTTTTCATTTTTTTCCCAGGGCCATTAATTAAATTAATCTAAGTTTTATTTTAAATGTAGTTTAACGCTTTTATTCGACGGAACCCCAGTCTGTCGATTATAAGGGATCTAGACATGGAACATGTGGAATATTTTGAAATAAATTTGACATAAACATGTTGCTGTTATAGGAAGTAAGAGCTTCCATTTAAATTAATTTCAAAATATTCACCAGACTATTCGTTCACCAAGAAGAATTTGATGTTTCTGGCTTGCAAGGTACATGTATAACCATTTAAACCTTTAATGGTTAAATTTGGTCAGGAAAGCAAAAAATTTTGCTTACTGAATGTCCTTTTACAGGCCAAGAGAATACAATTTTTGACAATTTACCACTGGAATGACTGGCTCGGTTATCGAGCCTGTCATTTCAGTGGAAAATTTTCAAAAACTGTATTCTCTTGGACTGTAGATGGACAATCCACAAGACTTATAGTAGAGGCTGGTTTTGGCCGGCTTGACCATTAAAGGGTTAATGGTCAAAGGTGAAATGCTTACTTATTGAAAGTCCATTTATAGGTTAATCGAAGACTATTTTTGTACAATTTTTACAACTGGAATGACTGACTCAGCTTTTTTACTTTGACAGAAAACCTTTAATGGTAACGCTAGGAAAATATAAATATTTGCTTTTAGTGAATGTCCATTTGCCGGCCAAGACAAGATCATTTTATGAAAGTGTACCACTGGAATTACTGGCCTGGTTATCGAGCCTAGCATTCGTCATAAATCTTCAAAAATAGTTGTCTGTTGGTCTGGAAATGGACATTCTTAAACAGCATTGCAGAGCCGTTAAAAGCTTTACACTTTAATGCATTCTTATTAATGTTTATTCAAGCTGAATAATTTCAATGTAAAATCTTAAAATTTAAAAATGAGCAGATATCACAGATACCATGTTGATGAATGGTCCGAATGAGATGGCAAACACAGAGACGACGGCAAGGCCAAGCAGCATCAATCTGAGCAGAGACATTGAAAGCCAAGAACACACCTTCCCTTCTGTAACACAGCAACACCAGCAAATGCCAGACACACAAAACACAAGAATTCCACAACACCAATGTTATGCCTTTAATGGGCAAGACAATTAATACTTTTGCTTAGAGAATAAGAAAATTTACCAAATTTCTTTTTCACGAGTTAGATGACATACTTACCTCCCTAACACTCTTGATATACTAGTATATCGGCTCTAAATTCAATAATATTCAGAATTATAAAAAGTTAGGTGCCCCTAATGGGCAGGTGGATGTACACAGTCATGCACATGACAGACCCCACCCACTGCGCATACTGGTACTTCCGTTACTAAATATTGGCTGACATAGAAGCAACTATTCAAATAACCAAAGGACCAGGCCTCTGTGGGGTGGAGAGGCCGGGATCCTGTTAGGGAGGTAAGTATGTCATCTCACTCGTGAAAAGGAAATTTGGTAAATTTTCTTATTTCACATCATGAGAACATACTTACCTCCCTAACACTCTTGATAAAAGCCAGAATTTGAAAGTCAATTTGGTGGGAGGGAGGCAAGAGTTTTGCATCGGATAATCGACCGATGAAGAGAGATTGATCAAAAAGCAAATGTGCTCCCCCCCCCTCTATCTGAGGAAGGTTAGGAAAAAAATGCTGCTCTAAATGACTAGCACGTTCTCTAATACTTGATGAAAAGTATTACTAGACATTGGAATAAGAAGAATAGCTTCATTTTCAAAAAACTCTCTGAAAGAACCACAATTAAGAGACATTAACCATCACCATATTAAAAATAAAAAATATGACACCATCACCAAGACAAAAAAACAAAATGGTCACATATACCGACCTCTCATGTCTTGGGCGCGGCACTCATCTCTTCCTCCACCAGATGAAGAGAATTGTACCAGCTAATAGTAGGGATACCCTACCAACAAATGTGATATTTGTAAATAGCAGAGGAGGAAAACTAATTACAAATATATACCTCTACATTATTTATTTTCTGAGGACTGAGACGGCGAGCGGGTTAGAGGTGTCACGAAGGTAATTGTCGGTAAAACTTGATTCACAGTGCCACTGAGCTACTGACATAATGTCTTCAATAGAAACACCATTAAATAATGTTGTGGAAGTTACCACACCACGGACACTATGAGCCTTGGCTCAATTTACTTGAATTCCAGTGGCTGTCTTATGACAGAATTGAATACATTCTACTATCCATCTGGAAATAGTGTTTCTTGATGCCCTACCATGGGGTTCAATATATGACAACCATAGGGAACATGGGTCCGTCCGCCAAACCTGAGTTCTTCTCTTGTAGTTATTTAAAGCACGGACAGGACACCATCCTTTAGCACCAGGATCATATCTGGTTAAGGCAGGTTCCAGATTCCAAAGCCCTGATATAGTGGCTTCTTCCAGGCAAGCTCCCATCCCTCCATCGATGCATCCGTAAACATCGTTACTTGACGGTGGAGAGGGGTCAGCATGACCCCCGCCAGGAGATCTTCTCTCTCCATCCACCAATGAAGGTGATGAATGAGAGGGTCCAACACTTGAATGCGCGAGTCCAGTGATCCTGAACTCTGCATCCACTGAGCCATGAGAAACAATTGAATCGGCCGCCTGAGGAATGACTGGTTCCATTGAAACCATCAGACCTAACATTCTCAAATAGACTCGTGCTAGAATATAACGACTGTTGCAAACCAACTGAATGCATGAGAGGAGATTTTCCACTCTCTCCTGGGATGGATAAACATATCCTATCTCCAGATCGAAGAACATACCCAGGTAAACAAACTTCTGGGATGGAGTCAGCTCTGATTTCTGAAAGTTGATTATCCAGCCTAAATCTGTGAGAGTTTTCAAAATTATCTCCAGATTTGCTGTCAAATTTTCTGGGTTGTGTGCTTTCAGCAACCAGTCGTCTATGTAAGTGTGAACAGCTATATGTCTCCTGTGTAGGTATGCCGTGATAGCAAGCACCACTCGAGTGAAGACCCTTGGAGCCGTCGAGATGCCGAATGAAAGAACCTTGAATTCCCATTGGCGTCCCAGAAAAGCAAATCTCAGGAACTGACGAAAACTCCTTACAATTGGAATGTGGAAATAAGCATCCTTGAGATCTATTGATGCTGTCCATATCCCCTTCTCTAACCCCAACAACACCGATTTTATTGTTTCCATTTTGAAACTTGGTGTATCTCTAAACTTGTTTAGAGGTTTGAGGTTGAGAATTGGTCTCCACCCCCCGGTGTTCTTTGTCACAAGAAACACGGCTGAATAGAAGCCCGGACAATGTTGCGCCGGTTGAATTGCTTTTTTTAGAATTAGAGATTCTATCTCCTCTTCTATGCACAACCGTTTGTCTGAATCTCTTGGAATTTGAGTCCAGACCGGTACCAGAGACAGATGCAATGGCGGACCTCTTATCCATTCTGGACTGTATCCGCGCGAAAGCCATTGCAAGACTAAGTGGTCCTGAATTAACCGCTCCCACTTCTAAATGTGGCAAGTCAAACGACCTCCCACTGGTGCACCTAGGGTTGACATGGTGCCCATAAATTTTAGAAGTGGGAGTGTCTCTGGTATGAGTGACAACACCCTAGTGGTACCTGTGGTAACCGGAAATTTTTTTAGCCCATCATGCACGGTTACATGCCGCTCCTCGCGCGCCACGCCCAGCACCACATGCACCACGGTGCGTGGGCTGCTTGAGGCGCTGGCTGACGTACAGCAGCACGCTGCTGCTGGTGCGGCCGACGTGGTCTCTGAACCCGGCCGGCCTGCTGGCCTCTGACAATACCAGCACTGCCGCGAGCGTACTGCTGTTGAGTAGCCGAGGGCTGAACACTCACATGTTCTCTGCGCAGCAAAAGGTGCCGACAACCTTCACCTCCAAAAAGACCAGGGCCCGCCATCGGCGCTTGCAACAAGCGTGACTTGAGCTCTTGAGACGGGCACAAATTGTCCAAAGCAAAAGTGCGCCTCGTCCTCAGTGACTTCGTGACTGACCTAGTTAGACAATCCAACGTCAGGCTGATCCCATCCTGGATGGCTCGTTGGACTGTCACGGGGCTAGGTTGTTGCTGCACCGAGGCCGCTACTACCCCAGATAGCAGCTGAGAGACATGAGACAATGCACTAATCGCTGCTCGTGAGCTCTCCTCGGTGTCGCGCAAGGCAGCATTAGCCGAGCGCATAGCGCCCGAGCACAACGCTCCCGTGTCAGCACGGGAACCCGGCCGCGTATCTTCTCCCAGAGCACTGTGGTCGTCCGCGCTCGGTCTCGGTGCTATGCCATATCGAGCATACTGACGAGCAGTAACCTGACATCGCCTCGCGGGGGGGGGCTTTGAGAGGCGACCTTTCGGTCTAATCGACTCCTCTGCCTCAGAGAACATTTCTAAGATATGTTCAGCATACAGCAGAGACAGAGTCATGTTGGCCAACGGCTTTGCCTGTAACCATGGCCGAGGGTTACCGGCGGCCATCTCGTCCACGGAGAGCTCTGGTCTGACAGCGAGGAGCCACATGCACGCTTCAGACCAGTCTTCATCCGTGGCTACCTGCGAATTGCCGACGAGCAGCGGGCCCTCGTCATCCTCAATGGCATTCGCAGGTAAGGTCGAGGTGGAGGCTATAGACGAACCCGCCTACCCAGGGAATGCATACGGGCCTGCGAGGGCTGCCATAACATTCTCCATAGGGTGACCGGGCACCAAGGCCACGCTTGTGTGAGGGGTAACATGCACACCAGCGCGGCCTGGATCGTCCGTATGAGATTCCACGCTTAAGCGTGGAATCTTATACAGGTGGCCGTCTGCTCCAAACCGGCCCACAGGCTGAATCAGGAAGGGAACAGTGCCATAGGTGAGAGCGGCCACGCTCCCCATGAGCGGAGTGTAGACACTCGCATCCATGTCTTCATGCTCATCCTGTGGACCAAGCAGGTAGTCTTCATCATCTTCCTGGTCAGGAAAGTTAGACTCTGGGTTAGCAAGAAAACCTAACCCAGACTGACCAGGAGAATGCCCGAAAGCAGATGACGAGGGTACTCCGCGAGTGATCGTGGTCAGGCCCGCTGGTCAGGTCCCGCCTGATGCTGCTCGCGCCGCTGGATCACCAGGTAATGCGAACATCAAGCCTGGGTCCAAGACGGCCGCCCCTGGATCACTAAACACTTTGTCCGAGCTAGTAGGGCATGATCCAGGGACGGGGGCTAACTGCACTGAGGTCGATGTACAGGAGGTTGAAACACCTGTGCCAGGCAACATGCCGCGAAGCATGTCAGGCATCAGATCTTTCAAAGTCCTGCGCATCTCACTCACTAACTCAACCTTGAAGGCCTCAAGCTCACCCTTCTCAGAGGCCTTCTTCTTACCCTCCTTCTTTGCCTTCTTACACTCCTTCTTTGCCTTCTTGCCCTCCTCAGCCATCAGCTTAGCCTGAAAGCAAAGAATTCAGAGGTTAGATCCCCCCCACTCTTTACAAATGACACATTTGTTAGACAGCTTACACACTGAACAAAGATGGCAAGGGTGGGGGAAGAATCTAGCCTTCATAGGCTTGAAGCATGATGGACATGACTTCTGAAAAAAGGGAAGGCATACGAAGACAATGCGTATTATAGTTTGCAAACCCTTGTTAATTGACTATTAGTACAAAACAAGAACAAACTCGAGAGAAGACATCCACTTTTATTACAGACAACCCTGACGGGACAGCTGACTTCTCTAGTTAATAATAACCAATCACAACCAGGATCCCAAATTAAGAGAGAGAAAGATTAATGACTATCTAGATATCTCTCCATCTTCATAATAAAGGGTGATAAACACATCAGACTTCAAAAACTAAGATCATGACATCAAGGAGAAAAAATTCTGGTTGATTATGACATCAAACCTCAATGCAACAGCTCCTTCAAGGAGAGGGGACGTCAGAAATGAATGCAAGAAATATCTAGAGACTAAAGACATTCATTACACCCGAATAATATAATACCAAATTATATATATTCGAGAACCCATGCACACACAAGAGAGAATACAGGGCAATAACAAAAGGCAGCAGAAAACTGTTATTATTTTCAAATAATTATGTGCCATAACTAATAAACTCCCTTAGCCCGAGCACAGGCAAAACCATCCTCTTGTGCAGGAGAACACGTCCATCCATCCGCCGAGACTCTTCTTTCAAAAGAACTGATGAGGGGGGTGGGACAAAAGGAAGTAGATATTTCTTTTATTCATTTAATATATCTCCAACCCTTAGACGTATCACAATGATAAGTAAAAAAAGAGACGTGAACAACCTTTGAGAGAAGCACAGGACCCTTACTCATCCATAAGTTGAACCTGTGAACACAAAGCACAAGGGATTAATAGCCCTAGGCGCCGGGAGAAATTTAACAAGGATTCCCAGTGGCCTGAAAATGTGGTAACGACAAAACGGCCGCGACGAAAACCGGTAACATATAAAAGTTACAAGTCTAAATTAATAAATGGAACAATATCACCTTAACAGATGATGAGGAAGACTCCTCTGCAGACTTAGAATCAGCCATTAATCCAAAAGGTGATAACAATTATTGAAAATTCTCAAAAAGAGACTGGGAAAGTTTTCAACATGTGGTTGGTCAGCCAATATATTAGAAAACAGAAGTACCAGTACGCGCATGCACAGTGGGTGGGGTCTGTCATTGCATAACTGTGTACATCCACATGCCCATTAGGGGCACGTAACTTTTTATAACTGAATATTATTGAATTTAGAGCCGATATACTAGTATATCAAGAGTGTTAGGGAGGTATGTTCTCATGATGTGAAATGTCCATTTACAGACTAAGATAAGAATATTTTTGAAAATTTACCACTGAAATGGCTGACAAGATAACGAGCAATCCATAACTAGGGCTGTAACGAACATTCGTTGGTTCAGAAAATGGCAAACCAAGGGAAGACAAACCATAGTTCGGTTTGCTTGAACAGGATTCGTGTGGTTTGTGAACCATACATAACTTAATATACAAGCAATCTCTGAATGTCCTCTAAGTGTGATATCATCCAGATGACCATGAATGGAATGTGCATGTAGCTAATGTAGATGGCTATTAATCTTCTATTATTTTCTAGCACTTGTTGTCTGAGCTTGTCAGTTGAGTTTTTCTACTAGTATTTACAGTAGCCAGTATAAAGCCACCTGCCTTTAGAATAGATGTTATTTTCTGTTAGCAGTAATTTATAGCATGGGTCCATTAACATATTAATACGGTTTGTGAACAGGTTCAGGTCCTGAAATTCCTCATGAACCTAAGCCCTATCCAAAACCTTGGTAAATCTGTTTAAATTGTTGTTATCAAAGCCTGTAAATGACAATTTCTCAAGAACATTTAAAGGAATTCTTTAGGCCTTAACCATTAAAGCTTTAATGGTCAAACTGACCAGTGGTCATCAGGAGTGTCCATTTGCAAGCCAAGAAGACTATTTCTGAAACATTAACGCTGAAATGACTAGCTCGATCAACGAGACAATTAGTATTTGGGGTACATGTAAATTATCAAATATAGCATTCTCATGGATTGCAAATGGACATTTATTTAAGCTTGCAAATCAACATTTTTAAAACCACTGCAGAAACTGCTTTGGTCGACTTGATGATCAAAGATTTATTACATCATGTGGTAACCATAATAGGTGACATACAAGAGGATACGAGATCAAAAACACAAACTATGTGGAGTTTAGTTTTCTAGCTCCTTATTTACCTGGTTTATTCTTGAAACAGTAGCTCCTGAGAAGGTAGACAAAGTAGGCCGGTGCCAGATACAGGTAGATGTGTTTGAAGTTAAGCAGCATGGCAAACCACAAAGCCGCCTCAATATTCCGACTCTAATATATAGATAAATAAAATAACATTATTTAGTTATTAGTGGCTACATGTAATTAACCCTTTAATGGTCAACGCGACCAAAACAGACTTAGAAATTGTCTTGAGAAATGTCCATTTTCAGGTCAAGAGAAATCTATTTTTGAAATTTTTCCTCTGAAATAACTGGCTCCATAACGGAGCCAGTCATTCGAGGTAAATTTCTTTTAGAAATATGCTTCGCTTGGCCTCAGAATTGACATGTAATAAGTAAATATTTCAAATTTGATGACAAAAGTAAAGTGCCCTTAATCATTCAAACAGACATTACAGTCACTCACTTTTTCAGAATGTATCTAATTTTTATTCAGATTTAAAATTATCTGTGAGAAGCAGCTCAATTAACCTCCATATCCCTTAGTTAGTTAGTCACTGTAGTCAGACAGTCAAGCGCAAAAGCAAAAGTATATTCCGCTGTCTTTTCACCTCTTTCACATACAGTACTCAAACCTGGTGTTTGCATGTATTGTATGGTTAGATTATGTAGATTCGGTGTGACCTACTTTTCATACTTCACCCCAAGCTACTGAAATTCTATCGACCTTGTTTAAATCCTGAATATGATCCGATCATCAGATTCTAGATCCGTGTCTCTAACAACATTTCTTGTGATAAAATGAGCCAAATCAAATCAGTGGTTTCTGTCAGATAGAGATGTGCACACCTGTATGCATTAACCTCATCAACGTCCAAACCTAATAGCATTTAAATATTATCTGACAAACTTATTTCACACAACACTGGTGAGTATGGACTGCAGACTTTGTTGAAATGCAATCACAACCATGTCTTACTACAACAGATCCGGCTAACAAGCTTTATGCTAATCTATAGACTTTTTATGAGTAATGTGGGCAGGAAACGACTCAAATTCATGAATTTAAAGGTTTTAACGTGGCGATAACTTCTGATGTTCAAAATGGACAGATTTCGTTGAGACTTGAGATGCAACCCTACGTGCCGAGTTGTCACAAGGTATCGATATCCCAATTGTGGAGCAAATCTACGAAGGCATTATAGAGTCATATATGTACACACTCTGGGAACAAACTTTCTCAAAGTATTTCTCAGTAGACTTAAAGCTATTGAACAGCACAGTATACCGTATTTCTCTTAATAGTAGCCTATGATCTAATAGAAGCCCACCCCCTAACATTGACATATGAGCTCCAATGATTTCTTAGCAGTTTCAAAACGGCAAAACTCTATTAGAAGCCCACCCCCTAACACAGCAGACTCTATAGGAAAATTTTTCTTGAGAGCAAATTTGTAAGAATAGCGTGTATAATAATAATAACAATCGAGTCACAGGGTGTGTCTACTTCAGACCGATCTCTGCCCTGATACATTCCTGGCCCCTCTAGAAGCCAATACAGGCCTCGGATTTGTAAATCTTGACCGCCTATTAGGTTAATACTAATAGTAGGCCAGGTATGTTCAAGATATAATAAAGTTTATTCGACACTTTTGTAGTCCAAATGCGCGTAAAACCGTCTTGGCATGATTAAATACCTTCCTTATAAATATATTTTAAGACCAAATTTATGTACCAAACAACAAAGATGGGAGAAAATGTGCATCAATTTTGTAACGCCGATCAACATTAAATGATCCAAATTGAATTATTACGAACGACAATATAGCCAGCTTCTTAAGTTGGCGAGCCAGCGGTTCTTGAGATGGGAGGCATCATGTTCTCAAAAGATATTATACGCTAACGGGAGTTTATCAAACGGGTACCCATTTTTTAAGATCAGTATAATACTCAGTTCCTATCGCGCAATGATAATATATAGATATTCCCGAGTCCCCGATTCCAGAATATTTATATCTGAGTACTCGCTCTAAAATAAACTCTTCAATTGGAGGCGAATTATGTGATTTGTATTTTTTCGCGACGCCATTTTATATCAAATTGTGGATTAATTTTGATGTAATAAACGAGTTTTATTAAAGGATACGCAATATTTAGGCGCTCAAATCAAATAATTTCACTTCCCTGGTGATGTTTTGAGGTATACATTAAACACAGGCGTAGGCGGTGGGAATTTTTACGGGAGAAAATACATTGAATTTCCGTGGTATCAATTTTAGACAACATTTTTGGGAAAACTCTGTAATATAAGCCCACCCCCTTTCTCAGAGATGTTTGGTTGGAAATTGAACACCTCTTGTCCTAATAGAAGCCTAGGCTACTATTAAGCGAAATACGGTACTCATTATATTAATCTCACCTCATATATTCTCACAATCGACAAAAGCAACATGCCAGTCAGGAAGCCATTGTATTGAAAATGGATATCTACATGTATTCATGTTCAAGGAAAACTAATCATTTAATTGCTAATCCAGCAAAAATGTGTTCTCTACTGCTCTTAGGAAATGTCCATTAGCAGTCCAAAAGACTAGCTTTGAAAATTTACCATTGGAATGACTGATTAAATTATTTCAGAGCTGTACTGTAAATGTCACAAGAACCTGTGTGCCTATGTACTGTTATTTGCAATTATTCCGCTCCCTATTTGCACGTAAATAGCCATTATATTATTCTCATCTTGATGAGTTGATGAGGATACAAATGTACTATTGGTTAAAATGTTTACCAGGGGTGGATCAAAACCTTTTTGTACATGTACATGTATGACCTCACAGAGGTGGCCCGAGTAGGTGGCGGGCCGTTCAAGGAAGGTATGTCCTGAGAATGGTACTCCTTCCTTTAGATGGTCTGAAAATTAAATCCTGCATTCTGAGAGAGGAGCACACTTGTCACTTACTACGCTTCATTATGCCTATACTTCATCCATGTATGCATGATTACTGTATTCCAAGGCTGTAGTCATAGAAAAATCCTAAAGCAGGGTGACCAGCTCTCCCGCTTTATCTGGAAAATGTGTTTTTTAACAGGCCCCTTGATTTCCGGACATTCCGTCAAATACCCAATTTTTTTTGGAGTGAATATATGTAAGCAACATTCATGAAAAAATTAATCTGTTACCAGTTTTCGTTTTATATAGTGCAATTTCTACCCTATGCAAGTCGACCCATTTAGTATGAATTGCCATATGATTTATTTACATAGAATTATAATAATATTACCTGACAAGTTAAGAGTTTAAATTGATGATTTGTATACATTTCTGCATGCTCACATATGCAAATTATGCAAGAAACAAATCACACACTTGTGCGCCATGTCCGAAAAGGTCATACTGCGCTCTGGCACTCGCCCAAACTTATTTTCAGGACAAAAAATCATGACAAGCCGGTCGCCCTGCTACAGGTGCAATCAGTACTTCGCTTTTGATCACTGTGTTTTGTCCTCAGCCAAAATCTTTAGCTTCCTAAGTTCCATTCTTGATCTAAGTGTACCGAGTCCTGCTTTCTTGAGGTCACCTCGTAGCACACTTAACATACAATGTATTTATACAATGACGTCCTCTCCTGTATCTATATTTACTGGCTACTAGTTCTGTGAATTCCAAGGATCTCTGTGCTGGTGTGTCTTCTGGCATCCTTAGCACATGGCGAAACATGGACCATCTTTGCAGGCCGTCTTCTACGGACAGCAGCGATTTATTACATACAAATACATCCATTTAACACCTTATTGATTAAGATTTGGATGTTAATTTGAAGACCAAGGGAAGAGTATTTTGGAAAATTTAGCACAAGAATGCCTGGCAAGTAGCCTGGTTCCTGGCCTCTCTCACAATGTTTTGGTTCCTAGTTTCTTTAATGATGTACTGGTTTTTGGCTTCTTGACCATATTTTTACTGTTTTCTGACCTTACGTGACCTTCCCACAGTTAACCACGACAGGCATACAGCAAGCAGGTGCCCTTCTCCTTACAAAATCCTGCTACTTATATGTCATGCACTAACTTTCAGGCCTTCCACCAGTTTTTCACTTTCAAAATTTGGTATTTCACTGCCAAATATGTAAGTGTGGCTATGCATACATGTACATGTATGATAGTAACATCTATTAATACTGCTCAGTCCATCACGATTCTCAGAGATATCATGTGACCAGCTATTTCTCCCTGTACCTGCATAAATGTCCTGGTACCACATAAAGCAAATCCAAAACCTCTATAAATGATGGCATGGCAGGCATGTATGTGCCATACAATACAGCTCATAGATAAGCTACCATGCTTCCAAAACAAAAACAGAAGCATATTAGTTAATACAATCTTGAAAACGATGTAAGAAATGTTGTGTTGAATATTTTGGAATTAATTTGCTACACCATTGCTGATTTAGGGCAGCAATTGACTTCCAATCAAGTTAAGTCTATAATATTCAGCAGTACTTTTTATTTTGTTTTTGAAACAAATTCAGTTATTTCTGAGCTGTACTGTGGTTCAGACATTATTAGAAATGTTACAAATCAGACAGTCAAAACTAAAAGTATATATTACTTATTCAGTCACTTTTAACTTGTGTGAAGGATACGATCAACAATTAGCAGCCCAAAGTTCCCAATGAGTAGCATTGCCATGACAACGTTAGGCAAGTCAAAGATGTCATTCGATGATGCCGGATCTAGTTTCTTACGCCGAATACACTTATTACAGAATCTGCAACAGTAATTAGCAACATTTATTAATCCTTACACCGACAAATTCCCCCATATTTCAATCTCAGGGCAAACAAAGAGTAAGGTGATGAATAAGGTAGCAATGACGCCAAGACATATTAATTTCAAAATATTCAACGTTCAGAATATGTTGTACATAATAAAGAATTTACTTTTTCAGTGATTTGTTGGAGAATGGGTTAATCATGGTAGAAAGATTGGCAACCAATTATGTTCAACTCATTAAACCTCAAACTTGGTCAAGAAATGCTCAAATCTCTCATTGAAAATATCCATTTGCAAACAGAGATAATTTTTAGAAAATTTATCAATGGAATGACTGGCTTGGTTATCGAGCCGTCATTCCATTGATAAATGTTCAAAAACAGCCTGCCTTTGATCTGCAAATGAACATTTAATTTTATCGAGACCGCTGCAAAAGTTATATTTGTCCAGCTCAGAGTGCTAAAACGTTAACTGTACATGTACATATTACATGTATCAATCATGAAAATTACTGTATCTCCATTTTTGAAGTCGTCGTTGAATAAAAAGGTTAATAAAAAAAACTTTAGCACAAAATAATCTGACTAAAACGAGAATTTATAACCCTGACCGCCACACACACCTCCAACCCACCCACCCCCTCCCCCATAATCCAAGATACATGTACCATAGAAATGGTGAATATTGGATCTATGCATGGCTTAGAACAAGTTTGTTGAATAATATGACAAATACAAACTAACTCAATTAGAGGCATCCAATCTGTCAATCAAGTACAATGTATATGACATCATAATCAATTATGCCACGTCACAATCAACTGTATAATGAATGACGTAGCTAAGTCCGTCAGGAACTTTCAAATGTCTGTCAGTTGTATGAATTGTATGTCTTTACTATTTAGTAAACATTCTGTTTAATATTTTGAAACTAATTTGACTGGGCCCCGTTGCTACCACAGCACCCAGTCAAAATTAGTTTCAAAATATTCAACGGCTTACCTGTACATTTTTGTGGAAATTGAGATTCAGGGAGTTCAGGGTTTGATCAATCGCAACACGGGCATAATGTGGGCGGAGCTTAGCTAGAGATGGATTGGGAATAGTTAGACGTGCATTCATCCATTAGCTAGAGTAGTACCGGCACAGTAACCTATGTCATCTGGGGAGTAATCCCATCAGGGATTTTCATAAGGATCCTTTTGAGGGTATATACCTCCAAAATGCAACTTGTGACCCACAAAAGCAGTGGGTCCCATGGGACCCCTGATACTCTTGTATAATTGTTAAATATTAGTTAGTTTTATACTCTAGGTCTTTGCACAGAAATATCCACATAGGCTACATGCACATGTGGCATGGGGCCCCATAATTTATAGAGCTCTGTGAGTCCATAGTGCATTCTATATTAGCATAGATAAGAATAACTGTATTAGAACCAGTCTTTCAATTTGGGGATCCACAGCTTTCAGCTTGGGATCCCCAGGTTTCAGGGTGTGGGGTCCTTGGGACATCCAAAATCTAAATGCCATGAGAAACACTGAATGCCATAGTCTGTCTTTCCATATGGGTGAGAAATGGAATGCTATTTACCCTGGCAATACTTAACTGTTTAACAGCGTAGATGTAGAGAATATCTGTCAGGATAACAGATAACCTCTGAAATAGCACCGTTCTTTCACTGGCATAGTTCAAATTTGTAACGTTCACCATTTCTCGGTCGACGTGGGTAGCGACAGTAGACAACCCGTATTCGAACCACGCAAAGAAAGGGGGATAATCCAATGTCCATTCTGATGTGTTCTGGGAAGCAAAGCAAACTGAATCAACACATGTAAATAGCATCCACTCATGTCTCAATACCATATAAATGTTTAACCATTTAACCCTTTAATGGTCAAATTTCGTCGATTAAAATCTAAATATTTCCCTTTTGAATGTCCATTTCCAGGGCAAGAAAAGACTATTTTTGAAAATTTACCACTGGAATGACTGGCTCGGTAAATTTTCAAAAATACATCTTCTCTTGCCCTGCAAATATCCATTTTGCAAGACCACTTCAGCGGCCGGCTTTGGCCGGAGTGACAAGTAAAGGATTAAACACACCTCATATGCACTAAGAAATATTACGTTGAATATTTTGAAAATAATTTGACTTGGAGCTGGTGCTACCCAAATTAGTTTCAAAACATTCCTAAGCCTGCCTGCATAATTACATGTACCTTGAAATTTTATGTTCTGGGAATTCAGGTTTCAAAGCGTTAATGATCAAGCCACTAAAACCACCCTTTGCAGTGGTCTTGAAGAATGTTCATTTATGGTACACATCAAGAATTACAAATTATAGAATGACTGGCTCGATATAACTAAACCAGTCATTGTAGTGGTACATTTTCAAAAATATTCTCCGCTTGGCCTGTAACTGGACATTTTCACTTAAACACAAATCATATTTGTTTTGAGCAATACTAAGCATTAGGGGGTTAACTGAACCCTTTCACCGATGAATTCCACATATCTCATATAACTAAGCCAGTCATTGTAGTGATACATTTTCAAAAATATTCTCCGCTTGGCATGTAACTGGACATTTTCACCTAAGCACAAATTATATTTGTCTTGAGCAATACGAAGCATTAGGGGGTTAATTGAACGCTTTCCACTGATGAATTCCACATATTTCAGTTTTAAGGCAACTATAAAGTAAGACTGTTGAATACTTTGAAATGAATTTAACTGGACGCCATTGCTGCCAAAAGGCAGCAGTGGAAGGCAGCAGTGGCTTCAAGTTAAATTCATTTCAAAATTTCAGCAGAATAAGTTTTATATAGTAATAAATTTACTTTTTGAGAAATTTGTCGGTGAGATGGTTAATGGCATATCCTATGATGAGCGCAGACTTGTGTTAAGAAACACCTCAACACCCTCCCCCACCCCTGTCTGTAGAGACCTGTATATGGATATTTTACAAAGCAAAACATTCAAATTAAATTTTCTTGAAAAATCATGGCTATTAAAGAGTTAAACTACATCTATATCTACTCAACTTCTAATACATACATATCAAACCTTACCTTATTGTACTAATTTAATCTATTCATAATATGTACATCATAGGCCATACAATCTTAGGTGAATGAAACAATCGTTCCTCTGGAGGTTAACTGAATTGAAATCACCATGAATGATTTTTCGTTGACCACAATGATACTGACCAGCTATCCCACAAACAATCAAGACGTCCTGAGCAGCTATCCCATAAACAATCAAGTCACAACATAATACTGAGCAGCTATCCCATAAACAATCAAGTCACAACATAATACTGAGCAGCTATCCCATAAACAATCAAGTCACAACATAATACTGAGCCGCTATCCCATAAACAATCAAGTCACAACATAATACTGAGCAGCTTTCCCATAAACAATCAAGTCACAACATAATACTGAGCAGCTATCCCATAAACAATCAAGTCACAACATAATACTGAGCAATTATCCCATAAACAATCAAGTCACAACATAATACTGAGCAGCTTTCCCATAAACAATTAAGTCACCATAATACTGAGCAGCTTTCCCATAAACAATCAAGTCACAACATAATACTGAGCAGCTATCCCATAAACAATCAAGTCACAACATAATACTGAGCAGCTTTCCCATAAACAATCAAGTCACAACATAATACTGAGCAGCTTTCCCATAAACAATCAAGTCACAACATAATACTGAGCAATTATCCCATAAACAATCAAGTCACAACATAATACTGAGCAATTATCCCATAAACAATCAAGTCACAACATAATACTGAGCAGCTTTCCCATAAACAATTAAGTCACCATAATACTGAGCAGCTTTCCCATAAACAATCAAGTCACAACATAATACTGAGCAGCTATCCCATAAACAATCAAGTCACAACATAATACTGAGCAGCTTTCCCATAAACAATCAAGTCACAACATAATACTGAGCAGCTTTCCCATAAACAATCAAGTCACAACATAATACTGAGCAGCTATCCCATAAACAATCAAGTCACAACATAATACTGAGCAGCTTTCCCATAAACAATCAAGTCACAACATAATACTGAGCAGCTTTCCCATAAACAATCAAGTCACAACATAATACTGAGCAGCTTTCCCATAAACAATCAAGTCACAACATAATACTAAGCAGCTATCCCATAAACAATCAAGTCACAACATAATACTGAGCAGCTATCCCATAAACAATCAAGTCACCATAATACTGAGCAGCTTTCCCATAAACAATCAAGTCACAACATAATACTGAGCAGCTTTCCCATAAACAATCAAGTCACAACATAATACTAAGCAGCTATCCCATAAACAATCAAGTCACAACATAATACTGAGCAGCTATCCCATAAACAATCAAGTCACAACATAATACTGAGCAGCTTTCCCATAAACAATCAAGTCACAACATAATACTGAGCAGCTATCCCATAAACAATCAAGTCACAACATAATACTGAGCAGCTTTCCCATAAACAATCAAGTCACAACATAATACTGAGCAGCTTTCCCATAAACAATCAAGTCACAACATAATACTGAGCAGCCATCCCATAAACAATCAAGTCACAACATAATACTGAGCAATTATCCCATAAACAATCAAGTCACAACATAATACTGAGCAGCTTTCCCATAAACAATCAAGTCACCATAATACTGAGCAGCTTTCCCATAAACAATCAAGTCACAACATAATACTGAGCAATTATCCCATAAACAATCAAGTCACAACATAATACTGAGCAGCTTTCCCATAAACAATCAAGTCACAACATAATACTGAGCAGCTTTCCCATAAACAATCAAGTCACAACATAATACTGAGCAGCTATCCCATAAACAATCAAGTCACAACATAATACTGAGCAGCTTTCCCATAAACAATCAAGTCACAACATAATACTGAGCAGCTTTCCCATAAACAATCAAGTCACAACATAATACTGAGCAGCTATCCCATAAACAATCAAGTCACAACATAATACTGAGCAATTATCCCATAAACAATCAAGTCACAACATAATACTGAGCAGCTTTCCCATAAACAATTAAGTCACAACATAATACTGAGCAGCTTTCCCATAAACAATCAAGTCACAACATAATACTGAGCAGCTATCCCATAAACAATCAAGTCACAACATAATACTGAGCAGCTTTCCCATAAACAATCAAGTCACAACATAATACTGAGCAGCTATCCCATAAACAATCAAGTCACAACATAATACTGAGCAATTATCCCATAAACAATCAAGTCACAACATAATACTGAGCAATTATCCCATAAACAATCAAGTCACAACATAATACTGAGCAGCTTTCCCATAAACAATCAAGTCACCATAATACTGAGCAGCTTTCCCATAAACAATCAAGTCACAACATAATACTGAGCAGCTTTCCCATAAACAATCAAGTCACAACATAATACTGAGCAGCTTTCCCATAAACAATCAAGACACAACATAATACTGAGCAGCTATCCCATAAACAATCAAGTCACCATAATACTGAGCAGCTTTCCCATAAACAATCAAGTCACAACATAATACTGAGCAGCTTTCCCATAAACAATCAAGTCACAACATAATAATGAGCAGCTTTCCCATAAACAATCAAGACACCATAATACTGAGCAGCTTATCCCATAAACAATCAAGTCACAACATAATACTGAGCAGCTATCCCATAAACAATCAAGTCACAACATAATACTGAGCCGCTATCCCATAAACAATCAAGTCACAACATAATACTGAGCAGCTTTCCCATTATAAACAATCAAGTCACAACATAATACTGAGCAGCTTTCCCATAAACAATCAAGTCACAACATAATACCGAGCAGCTTTCCCATAAACAATCAAGTCACAACATAATACTGAGCAGCTATCCCATAAACAATCAAGTCACAACATAATACTGAGCAGCTTTCCCATAAACAATCAAGTCACAACATAATACTGAGCAGCTTTCCCATAAACAATCAAGTCACAACATAATACTGAGCAGCTTTCCCATAAACAATCAAGTCACAAAATGTTACAATTAAACTACATTAATACGTTCACATGTACTGACCAGATACCAAAAAAATTTCTGATGTATATATACACCTGTGCAAAAGTTAAGCACCACCCTATTTTTACGCACATGCGAGGGTATATTCATGTGCTATGAAGAAAGCAATAGCATAAACATTTATGTACCCATCCATCTTAGTGCAAGAGGTAATAATGCAACTAGAGGAATGCTGATTATGATGGTGGGGAAACACTGTAAGTTTTTGTTTGAACTTGAAAACGAGGCCTGAATATGGTTACGTTGACACAACTGACAACTATTGCCCTACAGTTGACACACGTGGCTAGATTGTCATTAATGGTGTCTGAAAACGAAGTTTAACATCTGTGCACGAGTTTGAGACTGTCATTATTAATACCGGGTATATCCACCTTGTGCCTGGATGACGGCCTGGACACGACGTCTCATGCTGGTCACCAACCGACTGATACGCCATTGTGGTATTCGTTGCCATTCAAGATGGAGTGCGTCTGTTAATTCCTGTAGGTTCTGCACAGGAGGATCCCTCCTTCTCACCATGTTTCACAGAATGTCGCAGATATGCTCAATAGGGTTCATGTCAGGGCTCCTTGCTGGCCATGGTAGGGTTTCGATGGCATTCTGGCGGAGGTATTCATGCACAGCTCTAGCACGATGTGGTCGGGCGTTGTCATCCATGAATATAGGGTGGGTTCCAGGTGCATGATTTACAAAATGAGGGACCACAACTCTATCCAGTATGGAATCTTGATATCTTTGTCCATTTAGTGTTCCAGGTACAGTCAACAGATCCAGCTTACAATCAAATGAGATGCACCCCCATATCATAACGGAACCTCCACCAAATGGAACTTCTTCCATGATGCTACGTTGGTCGTACGCCGTGCGTCTGGACCTCCATACACGAGTTCGACCATCTGTGGCATGAAGCAGGAACCGACTTTCATCGGACCAGTGTACCCGTCTCCAGGATCTCATGTTCCAGTGTCTTCTTTCGTTGCACCACCTCAGACGCTCCTCTTTGTGGTGTGCAGTGAGGAGAGGACGTCTGACAGGTCTCCTAGCTTTCATGCCAGCAGCATACAGTCTCCTTTTGACGGTAGACATTGACACTCTATTGCGCGTTTCCCATTGCTGGCTGAGCACTCTGCTGTTGGTGAATGGAGATCTCCTAACAAGGCGTACTAGGGCTCGATCATCACGGGCAGTAGTCTTCTTCGGTCTTCCAGATCTAGGCCTGTCCTTCACCTCGTTAGTTTGCCCATGTTTTGCAATCAAACGACTGATTACAGTATGGTTAATGTTCAGCTGTCTGCCAATCTCTCTGCATGACATACCAGTGGTATGCATGCCTATGATTTGCCATTTCACACGATCACTTAACCTTCGTCTTGCCATAGCGGTTCACAATCAAGAGCTAATTCTCTCTGTACAAATAAACCACGGTCATGAACACAAAATTCCTAATCTTGTCGCCTAAATCTGTATGTAATGTTCTACACCTCAAACTGGACTTTTACATAACTGAACACGTGTGCTGTTTCCCGCCACGCACGGACATCAAGCGGCGTGAAGTCATGCATGCATGTGCATTTCGTACTTGGAATTATGTCAGCTAACGCGGGGACAAAAAGTATGGCAGCCTAGTTGTACCATCATGTTTCTACGTTCTATTGTTTTTGCTGGTGCTTAACTTTTGCACAGGTGTATATATTAACTAGATGTATTATATTCAGTTGCAGGGTATACTTTATCTGTTATCGCATCTCAATTTGCTACACAATTTGGCAGTTGCTATACATTCTGTATCATGCATAGCTGTATCTGCTAATACTGCTATGCAAAATTTGTGCGCGATTGTAATTTTAATCTTTGATTTTCATTACTTTAGTATTAATTGCTATTGGTTTTTGCGGGAAACTATATAATTTATAATTTGCATAGCAACAAATGCAATGCAAATGCCAAATTCTAAATTATGCCCTGGGTTGAATATTTTTTAATTAATTTGACTGGAAGCCATTGTTGCATGCCTTAGGCAGCAATGTCTTCGAGTCAAACTATTTTCAAAATATTCAACTGCTTTCCTTGATTGTATGATCGCTCTGAAATTTAGATCTTACATGTACATGTAGAGATTCCGTTGGTGAAGCGATAGTACTCAATGATAGGTTAACTTGGCTGAAATTCAGGTAACTATTTTTAAGGTACCCAAATCTTTCAAATTGTAGGGCCTACATCAGATATGTTAGATTCACTACACTCATGACCATGCGACTTAAAAACAGGTCACAAATAATTTAACCTCAAGCTGCTGCTGCTGGCTGACCATGAAATTAAAATACTGGGACTTCATAGTTGAAAGGGTAATATTTATAATCACTTACCTCATAATACCATTTATTGACTGGTAGACTGTGTGTGATAGCTAGCCAGTTCCTGTGCACTTCAAAGTCAGTGGAATGGCTAAATAATGAAGGGAAGAGGTAAACAATAGAGGGATCCAGTTTCTACTTAAGCTCCGCCCAGGATTTGCATGTGTTGGGATCGATTTACTGTATATACTTTGACCACTAACTTAAATCCCATGTTTATAGTAATAAAAGACCTGCTCTGGTCACACGTCTCCGGACCAGGGCTTTTTAGTACAACCCCAATTTTTTAAATCCAAATATAGTACACTCTTTCAAGAAATTAAGGGAGATTACTTTGGTGATTACAGACAGACTTCAGCCAAATGCAATCCCAGTCAAGGTCTCATGCAGAGGGATGTATTTTCAAAATTTGAATTAAACCCATCCAGGCTAACTGAAGTTATCAAACGGAAACCACAAATTTTACGATTTTTCAAGAAATCAAGGGGGAGGGTAACTCCGGTGGGTCTGGACACATTTCGCCGATATGCAATCCCCACCAAGGTCTTGTCATAAGGAGTTGATATTCCAAATTTGAAATGAATCCATTAAAGCTAACTGAAGTATTGAGCGGAGACCACATATCTTACGATTTTTGAAGAAATAAAGGGGGATACCTCTGGTGGGTCTGGATCTCATAAGGAGTTGACATACCCAATTTGAAATGAATCCAATCAAGCTAACTGAAGTTATCAAGCGGAAAATAAATGCGGACAGACGCATGGACGGATGATCAGACGCACAGATGGGGCCCGTTTCTATAGTCCCCATCGACAAAGTCGGGGGACTAATTAACTAATGATACATAAAACTGTTGAATTTTTTAAAACTAATTTGGCAAGCTGCTGTTGGCTGCTTACTGCAGCAACAGTGCCTAGTCAAATTACTTTCAAAATATTCAACAGACTGTTTATTAAATAGTAAAGACATACAATTCGCCCACTTAATGGACTATTCTAGCTTCACAACAGTGTATTCTCTGTCAATTATGATTGTGATGTCAGCCTACACGTGACATAATTATGATGTAATATTCATGTACCTCAGTGACAGATCGGATTCATCAATTACTCTGCAGAGATGCTAAAGGTACATCACACATGTCTAACTAAAAGATTATGATTATGATTGTCTCTATGCCACCTTCTCCCCGCTGTCTATGACACACTCAAGCTTAATAAGGCATGGGCTGCATCCACACAAGTTACTACATATTTCAAAGCATTTAGCAGAAAATGTAAGGCTCTTAAGAAAACTGTGTTGTCTCATGTACATTACAGCACATTATCACACATCAATTTCACCGACCAACCCACTCACCGACGCTGCAAATATTAATTTAATGGCAATAACAAATGCATAACCATAAGTAACCATATATAGTTTCTGGGCGAAAGGTAAGTCCTATGAGTCCAGAGATTCATCCTCTTCATGTGTACTTACAACTTTTGTCATGGTATGCCTCGAAGTATCGATTGGAGCATGATACCACAAATAGATAATTTCTGGATATTACCGATGTCTGTTCAGACGCTTTACAAAGGTCTTCAATGTAGGTGTGTTCACAACATCTGGCAGACTGTTCCAGGGCTCAGCTATTCTAATGGTGAAGCTGTTCTCTCGCAATCTAGTCTTCGGTCACCTCTTGAACACCTTCAAGCTATGTCCTCTTGTGACAGACTCCATAAGTGGTATCTCTAGGCCGACTTCAGTGTCATATGTCCCATGGAGCATCTTATACATTTCCACCATGTCTCGCCGCAATCTTCGGCGGGCTAGTGTAGGGAGCTGCTTTAGTATGAAGGAAATTCCAATTTTCCTTTCTCCGAGATCTAACAATACTTACCATTATATTACTCTTGATAATACAAGCTAGCTAGCTAGCTGCTCTAGGAATCTAGATTTAGAAAGCTTTAACGGCTCCTGGAACCGGGTACCCGGTTCCCAACAAGCGGGTACCCGTCTGCCAGTGAGGCTCATATTGTTTGTATAGCTACCAAACAAGAGATTACCTATGGCGTGGGGCTGGGAGGCAGGGTCTGTAATACAATGGTAAGTATTGTTAGATCTCGGAGAAAGGGAAATTGAAATTTCCTTCATTCTCCTCCGATCAATACTTACCATTATATTACTCTTGATAACACCAGATTTAGCTGGCAACCTGCTGGGAAGGGGCAAGCCATACATAGCTCCTTTTGCCCCTGGCCAAAGATCTTAGACTTAAAACTTGACAAACGGAGTCCTAAAAGGACCATCAAGTTTCGGGACCGAATCACATTCACATCACCGCTCCCTCCCCTCCCCCCACCCCATCTCCCTTTTTCTCCTAAGAAAAGGGAAAGAACTCACGAACATGCATCTCGCCTGAAAACACAAATATGTGAAGAGGGTTAACTGCTCTTTGCACATATTAGCCTGGGAATGAGCATGAATATATAAGATGAATTGATCATGATATATAAACATAATACAAAAAACTGTCAAACTTGAATTACCGTATGAATATTGGAGTTCAGATGTGGAGCCATAAACCAAGCACTTATCGACCATACGTGACACTCATGGTTGTATTCCTCTCACTTGACCATGTCTGTTCCATAACTTGTTTTTTCAAGTATCAAAAGGGAGAACAGTGTGGCCGTTAAACTATCGTTTCAAAATAGCTAAAGCGAGTGGATTGGTGGAGTCTAGCATGTCCCTCACATAGTAATCACTGGATTGTCCACAAGCAGATCCAGAAGATCCGTGAACCACGCCCTACTGGGCCAAAACGGCGCTATTAGCAGGACCAGGCACGGTTCCTCCATGATCTTCACCAAAACCTTTGGTAGAAGAATGGTGGGTGGATACGCGCAAGCGTGCATCCCTCTCTAGCTTATCGCCAGAGCGTCTGTATCGACGGCATTTGGATCTGGAATCGGCGACACATAAGTCATGATTTGAGCATTTTCCTTTGTGGCGAACAAGTCCACGTTTGGTTTGTCCCAATGCTCGAAGATCCTGTGAAGAACTGGAAGGTTGAGAGACCATTCTGTTGGCAGAATCCTCTGTCTGCGAGACAAAGCATCCGCCAGAATGTTCAATTGCCCAGGAATGTGAGCTGCTTTCAAAACAACTGAGTAATTCCTGCACCATTGAATCAAGTGCCACACCTTCATACACATTGTGGGTGACTTGGTCCTGCCTTGGTGATTTATGTATGATACTACTGTCGAATTATCCGACCGTATCAATATCACCGTGTCCCTGACTTTTGGAAGAAACTTTTCCAATGCCAGTTCCACTGCCATCATTTCCAACAGATTGATATGCAGCTGACTCTCTTGGAGAGTCTATGTGCCCGAGACCTGGATTTCTCCCAGGCAGGCCCCCCACCCCTCCAGCGATGCATCCGTGTACACGGACAGCTGGGGGCGGGGTAGGTGCAGCGAAACTCCTACTAGGAGATTCTGACGCTTCTTTCACCATACAAGATGCGACATTATTTGCTCCAAAACTGGTACCAACTTTGACAGGGGTTCTGTTCTCTGTTTCCACAGAGACATCAGATACAACTGGATAGGTCTTCGCATCAGAGCAGCGTACGGGATTACCTGCTCCACGGAAACCATCATGCACAGCATCTGAAGAAACCGCCTCGCCTGAATGTGGTTTCCCAATCGAAAACTCTTCAGGATGGTTAACAGAGACACCACTCTGGACTCTGACGTGTAAACCCTGCCTTCCTCAAGATCGAATCGCATCCCAAAATAAACGAAGTGTTGAGTGGGTGTCAATTCGGATTTCTCCATGTTGACTATCCAGCCTAGATCTGAAAGTAACTTCAGAGTCAGAGCAGTATCCACTCCTAACCTGGCTGGCGTGCCCACCTTGATAAGCCAATCGTCTATGTAGGTGTGAAGCACCACATCCTCTCTTCTGAGAAACGCTGTCACCGCTAGGACCACTCTGGTGAAAACCCTCGGAGCTGTCGACAGGCCGAATGGGAGGACCACAAACTCCCATACCCGATCCTGAAACGCGAATCTCAGAAACCTGTGACAACCCCTGTTTATTGGAATGTGGAAATATGCATCTTTCAGATCAATTGACACACACCACATTCCTTTCCTCAATCCTGCCATTACCGATCTCGGAGTTTCCATCTGAAACCGAGGCGTATGGATAAACCAATTCAATGGCCTGCGATTGAGTACGGGTCTCCACCCCCCTGTGCTCTTGGGGACATGGAATGTGTTTGAATAGAAGCCTGGAGTGTTCTGGTTTGCTGGTTTTATTGCTCCCTTCAGAAGCAAACCTGACACTTCGTTTTGAATGGCTTCTAACTTGTCTGGCTCCCTTGGAACGGGAGTCCAGACAGGTGCCAAAGACAGATTTTGTGGTGGAAAATCCCACAACCTGCATGTACCCCTGGGATATCCATCCCAGGACCAGACTGTCTGACGTCACATCTCGCCAAAACGCATGAGCCTTCCACCCACTACAGACGCATTGACGCCTAATGCGGGTGTCTGGCTCGTGATCCGCTCCCCCCTCTCTTAACGAGAGAGAACCATTTTGGTCTTGGCTTGACTGGTCTAACTGGCATTGCTGTTCCTGCCACACAGGTGTGGCCCAGGCAGATACGAAGGGAGCCACTATACCCTCAGGTACGATCAGCTCCCTTTATTCCGCCCTTGAAGGACTTACCTTTGCCCTTCCCGCCTCGCGGTCGATCAGGCGCAACACTGGGGTGGGCAAGAGCCTCCACAACCTTCCTCGCCTTCTTAGCCGCAGGCGGCTGCGAAGGCCCAGCAATAGTAGAAGCTGGCTTGGCTTTCGCCTTGCTCTTGTGCTTCTGCTTCTCGGACGCTTGCACAGCTAACGGTTTAGCTACAGCCCCTAGTGCATGCGCCTGTCGCACTAGTTCTAGCTGTAAATTAACCGCCAACTGATTCTGCGCTATGTCAGCAGTATCCTCTACGATGGCCCGTGCTTGGGTACCAAAGATGCTTGGGCTGTTCCAATCAAACGCTCCCTGACGGCAGTAGCTGGACGCATATGGTCAAGGACCATCTGCCTCCTGGATTTAGTAACTCATGCTTGCACCCTGGCCAAAGCGTCCATCGACAGCACCAGGCCGTCATTGACAGCGCCACAGGTGGCACAGGGTGGCCTGGCCCAGCTTCAGCCCACATCGACTGAAGTAGGCGATAGGAGTGATTAACAGCACTCATTGCTGCCCTCACTCCCTCATCGCATAGGGACAGGACTTCTTCGTGGTGCACTTGAGACCTGTCCACAAGCCTCGGAGCGGGGCCACCCGCTCCAGCACTCTGAACCTCAAGCAGCCAGTGGTCATCTTCAGTGACCGCTGGAACCACACCGTATCTGTCATACTCCCCTCGGGGAATACGGCACCTTGCCGGCACCTCCCTGGAGGCTGCAGGGAGCTGGCTCTTGGTTAAGAGTTGCTTGCTATAAATAGCATCCAGCAATTCCTTAAACCGTGGATCCAGTCCAAAAGACCCCCATCCTAATCGACGCAACCGACGGATGGGTCGTGTCCTCCTCGGCTGTGGCCGAAACCACAGATGGGTCCACCCTCGCTAATCAAGCCAGAGCCGCAGACCAGTCTGTCTCCGAAAAGGACACCCCGTGAATACATCACCCGTTGACGTATTCACGGGTCTACTAGCAGCGGCCTCCAGACTAGGAGCCACCGCTGTAAGCCAGCAACACCAGTACCGCACGGTTCCGCCGCCACCCCATGAATCTCACTGACCCATGGAGTAGGCCCACATGGAAAACTGTGTGGACCTGTAGCGGTTATGGAACCATGGCCATGCACGGAAGCCAACAGCACCCCATGCGTGGCCGCTGGACTAGGCGTGTACCAAGCCTGGCCAGCAACACCCATCACTGTGTCGGTCGGTGGCAAACCAACCAGCACTGGATTGGTGCCTGGTACCGGTGTGGCCTCAACCACGGGTGGAGCGACTGTCCTGGTTTGTGCCAAGTCAGACAGATGGAGGGCGGATCCGTCTAGGATGGAATCGACCTCCATGCACTCCACCCGCAGCATCTCGGGGCATAACAGTCTCTCCTCCTCGGCCGCCTCATCTTCAGACCCTGAAGAGTCGTCACCAGATGAGGAAGCACTGGAGCCATCCTGGCGAACGGCTCCCATGCCCAATGGACCGGCCACCGCTACTGAACCACCCGGAGGTGGCCGCAGAGAGACAGTACCCATCAGGCCAGAGCCCGCCGAGACCGCCAGGGAGCCATACGAGATGGCTCCCTTGGTAGCCAGTCCAGAACCCTGTCCAAGGACAGGGTCCATACCGGACACGGGAACAGACTGTCCTACAGTCTTTAGAATCAGGGACGACACCAGCGTGGGCAGGACGCTATGCAAGAAGCCTTGCATAGCAGGCCCGAACCACGCCGGAGGTGCCATCTCCGAAACCTCCGACTGCAGACGTGGAGCACACCCAGGTGCCGAAACGGACACTCCACACCCCGCGTCAGACCCGGCAAAGTCCTGTGAAAGGAACTCAACCAACATCTCGATCGGCCACACTGAACAAACATTACACCTATTATCACTGTTACAGGAAGAAACTCGAAAACACACATGGTCTTTGTAGGTGACTTTCACGAACTTATGGCATTCGGAACAATATGGCGGGGTAGGCATAGCCTAAAAATAAGCACAAAACCTAAAATAAGCAAGCGGAACGAAACAGGAACGGAAGGCAGACAAATAATTTTCAAATATTTTGACCATAAATTAATTGTAACCCTCCAGCACCCCAACCCGTAATGTTACAAGAAGGATCGCATTTTCTGACGACAAGAACGCTAGCGGACATTAATACACCCATATACTGATCCTGACGGATGTATAACACGGAAAGGGAACCATATCGCATAGCAATCGCGGTATATTTAATAATAAATTTCAAATTATACTCAAACGAAGGCCAAAATGAGATGTGAAGAAAACAGCAAAATGAAAAAACAAACTGCTGTAGAAAACGGTAAAACCGCAGAACACACATCTTAAATCAAGAATTTTGAAACCACCCATCAATGCAAACAGATCATGATTACCACTCAAAACTTGACATAATTCTAAGGTTTTCTGGTACAAAATGTATGCAGCACCCAGAACAAGATGCGCGAATTAATGACACATTTTCTTCACTATAAAAATCAGAGAAACAACATGGGTATGACGTCATCTGCTTGGATAATACGGAGAACGACGTCAGCCGATTTTCATGTTAAAAACACCGTATAGCCAACATCCAATTTCATATTACTGCCGATCGCCATTGGGATTAAAAGGAGCCGATCTATCTGGCATTGTTCATTGTCACCACACATCCCTAATTCGAGGTCAGAAATTGGGACATGTGACACAGATAAAATTTTAGAGATGTAAGTCGCCATACAGCTAGAGAATAACATGAAAGAATACAACCTAAGATTCAGAAGCTCCTTCCATGGTAAATCCAATATTCCGTTAATCGAAAACAGCTAAATTAAGGCACAGAAAAGACTAATAAACTCTAAGATATTTCCAAATGCAAAAAGCATGTATAGCTCTTGTTGCTATGCAAACAAGAATGAGCCTCACTGGCAGGCGGGTACCCGCTTGTTGGGAACCGGGTACCCGGTTCCAGGAGCCGGTAAAGCTTTCTAAATCTAGATTCCTAGAGCAGCTAGCTAGCTAGCTTGTATTATCAAGAGTAATACAAGAGGCCCAAAGGGCCTGTATCGCTCACCTGGACAATAGGCATTTCAACTAGAATGCTCTTTATCAACAAGATGGCTACCAAAATGTTTATCCGACACAGTTTCGAAAATTGCAAATTTGGGATCAGAATACTCAAAAACACATATAAAACCAATTTCGGCCTCAAAATCCATCAAATAAAAAAATCCAATATGGCCACCAAACATGCTATATTTTGATTGGCCCATGGCGGCCATGATTTTTGACGGATCAACTACACTTGAACAATGAGGCCCGATCCCTTCAGCGCTTCTGGAGAATAAGTAATTTTCGCTCCAACTAGGTCAACCAAGATGGCTGCCGAACCATTTGACCAATCAAGTTCCCTTGCCATAAATCATATTTCATGAGGTTTGCATCAATTCCCCAAGCAGTTTCAGAGAAGATTTTTAAAGACATTTCCTAAAATCGGCCTAAATCCAAGATGGCCACCGCCAAATTGGCCGATTGGGTTCATTTGAACAAACTTAGATCTCTATGCCCTATGAACGCTTCCTCCCAAGTATATTTGAAATCGGCCTAGTGGTTATTGAGAAGTCGTTTAAAGAATTCCCCATTGCTTTACTATGGGGCCCATTGCTTTACTATGGGAGCCTATGGCGGGAAAACAAACCAAGATGGCAGCCAAACCATTTATCCGACAGTCTTGAAAGTGGCATATTTGAACTCGCCACACTGATAAGCATTTTAACCAAACCGGTTTCATTGGCATATATGATAAAGACAGGTGCTTCCGCCGCCGCCACCACTGCTTGAGGGTCATGCCTTTTCTTCTATTTTCAACCTCAAGACTCACGTGGGTTTGACCGGGTGACCTGCTCGAGATCACCTTCGAGAGCTTATTTGCTCTAATTATTTGCTCTTAGTTCCTTATTCATCCACTATACTGGAAGTTACGTCCCAACCAGAAGCGGAAGAGCTTATTTTCAGAAATGCCGAAGAAGCCCCTCCCCCCCCCCCTTCCGTTGCTGATGGATTAGACACATTAGATTAACAAAAGACACAGCTTTATGCTTAACAGCAACAGGGGTGGGGGAAGAACGACCAGAGGGCAGCGCTGTTAGGACGAATAATCCTTGAAGAAAACTTAGAAAACTTAAATACGAAGGCAGACCACCCTATGCAAAGCCCGCACATCGATGTGGGGGTACATGTAGTGCACTTTAAACAGACATGTCCTCCATACTCCACAGAGTGAACTCGTTCACAGATTGAGAACATGCACTTGATTTATCGGTCATTAAAACACTCTTAAAAATTAAAAAAAATTACGAAAGAAGCATACAGCTTAGAATTTCGTTAAAGGGAGTCTAGAAACATGCAAACGCCTTTCAAAGAAAGGCCGGAAAAGTTCAAATTCAAAAATCCCTAACGACAAGAAAACAATCTTTCATAGGGAAATAAACGTAATTCCTTGTAAAGCACTATTTTTTCTTTTAACTGAAAGTGAATAAGGGCTCACTGGAGTAATAGAGGGTTTTAGATGATGATGACTTAGGCATATTAAAGTTGTTAGTTACCACGAAAACGAAACCCCACGAAAACCAGTAACATCTATATACATAATTATAAAGTTCAATATAACTAGGAAATACTTCCATAAACATAATTTTGGAAGGATAGACTTCATAGTAGGCAGATCTCTTAGCATGAGGAAGTCCTTCAATAGTAAGCTGACACAGCGCAAAGCTATAAAAACTTTCTGATAATATTTAGGCAGTTATTCTGCTTGCAGAATAATTGAAAAGTGAATCTGTTTCCTATTTGGGCTCCAGTGCGCATGCGCAAGCGCGCTTAGTGACAGGCGTCACTATGGAGTGAGTACAGACTGGTGCCAGTCTATATCAGTTAACATACTGGAGATGGACCTAACCAGTAGCCTGGTCGAGGGTCCATATTTATAGGAATAGGCATGGGGAGGAGTGTATGCAAGCATAAAAATCTTCTTCTGTAGCTAAATGTAGATAATTGATTTAGCAAGTAGTGATTGAACGGTAATGGATGTTTTGGTGGTGTAATAACAACCAATATGATACATCTATGTTTAAATGCTAACGAGTCGTTTCGCCCCCCCTGTCCCATTCGCCCTAGGTCGTTTCGCACCGGGTTGATTCGCTCCCTAGTCTGGGTTGTTTCGCACCCCTTTGAAATGGCGTGTGTGCGAACGGGAAGTGTAGTTGAATTGAATTGAAGTGCCTTTGTAATATCGATACCGACTCAACCTTTGATGTATTGGATACCTGACCATTTCAAGTTATTCTAAGTGATGTTACTTGCTATTTAATAATTATATATATATCAAATTTTTTTTTAATTTGCTATTAATAATTTAATATATATATATATATATATATATATATATATATATATATATATATATATATATATATATATATATATATGCATATTTATTCATCAAATTTTTTTTTAATTGAAGATATTTTTGAAATTTTAGCACTGGAATGACGGGCTTGGTCGAGCCCATCATTACCGTGGTGAAATTGTAAAAAATAATCTTATCTTGGCCTGCAAATGGACATTCCACAAGAACACTACAGAGGCTGGTTTTTGCCGCCTTCATCATGAAAGGGCTAAAAAGAATTTGACAGACCAACCTACCAACTGACAGATGGAAACAAAAGATGAGTATATTCTATACTAAATAAACTAGTTTTATTCATTTATTTAGTGCGCATTTGCGTGCTATAATTTTTCGCTGTTAGGTATGGTTGTAAAATCCTAAATGATATATACACCTGTGCAAAAGTTAAGCACCACCCTATTTTTACGCACATGCGAGGGTATATTCATGTGCTATGAAGAAAGCAATAGCATAAACATTTATGTACCCATCCATCTTAGTGCAAGAGGTAATAATGCAACTAGAGGAATGCTGATTATGATGGTGGGGAAACACTGTATGTTTTTGTTTGAACTTGAAAACGAGGCCTGAATATGGTTACGTTGACACAACTGACAACTATTGCCCTACAGTTGACACACGTGGCTAGATTGTCATTAATGGTGTCTGAAAACGAAGTTTAACATCTGTGCACGAGTTTGAGACTGTCATTATTAATACCGGGTATATCCACCTTGTGCCTGGATGATGGCCTGGACACGACGTCTCATGCTGGTCACCAACTGACTGATATGCCATTGTGGTATTCGTTGCCATTCAAGATGGAGTGCGTCTGTTAATTCCTGTAGGTTCTGCACAGGAGGATCCCTCCTTCTCACCATGTTTCCCAGAATGTCCCAGATATGCTCAATAGGGTTCATGTCAGGGCTCCTTGCTGGCCATGGTAGGGTTTCGATGGCATTCTGGCGGAGGTATTCATGCACAGCTCTAGCACGATGTGGTCGGGCGTTGTCATCCATGAATATAGGGTGGGTTCCAGGTGCATGATTTACAAAATGAGGGACCACAACTCTATCCAGTATGGAATCTTGATATCTTTGTCCATTTAGTGTTCCAGGTACAGTCAACAGATCCAGCTTACAATCAAATGAGATGCACCCCCATATCATAACGGAACCTCCACCAAATGGAACTTCTTCCATGATGTTACGTTGGTCGTACGCCGTGCGTCTGGACCTCCATACACGAGTTCGACCATCTGTGGCATGAAGCAGGAACCGACTTTCATCGGACCAGTGTACCCGTCTCCAGGATCTCATGTTCCAGTGTCTTCTTTCGTTGCACCACATCAGACGCTCCTCTTTGTGGTGTGCAGTGAGGAGAGGACGTCTGACAGGTCTCCTAGCTTTCATGCCAGCAGCATACAGTCTCCTTTTGACGGTAGACATTGACACTCTATTGCGCGTTTCCCATTGCTGGCTGAGCACTCTGCTGTTGGTGAATGGAGATCTCCTAACAAGGCGTACTAGGGCTCGATCATCACGGGCAGTAGTCTTCTTCGGTCTTCCAGATCTAGGCCTGTCCTTCACCTCGTTAGTTTGCCCATGTTTTGCAATCAAACGACTGATTACAGTATGGTTAATGTTCAGCTGTCTGCCAATCTCTCTGCATGACATACCAGTGGTATGCATGCCTATGATTTGCCATTTCACACGATCACTTAACCTTCGTCTTGCCATAGCGGTTCACAATCAAGAGCTAATTCTCTCTGTACAAATAAACCACGGTCATGAACACAAAATTCCTAATCTTGTCGCCTAAATCTGTATGTAATGTTCTACACCTCAAACTGGACTTTTACATAACTGAACACGTGTGCTGTTTCCCGCCCCGCACGGACATCAAGCGGCGTGAAGTCATGCATGCATGTGCATTTCGTACTTGGAATTATGTCAGCTAACGCGGGGACAAAAAGTATGGCAGCCTAGTTGTACCATCATGTTTCTACGTTCTATTGTTTTTGCTGGTGCTTAACTTTTGCACAGGTGTATATTACTGATCTGTCCGTCCATTCATCCGTCCACTCATCGATCCGGCCGTTCATCTGTCCATCTCAATTCCGACTAAATTGCAACTATAAATGGTAGTGGGTCACTTGTTTCAGTCTTTTGGGACAGTTGATGTGGTGCATAAAGGACTAACTACATTCAGCTTAATTGTTTTCAAAATGTATTCATAATCATGTTTGAGTTAATAATTTTTCTGATCAAATTCAGGGATTGTATTAATTTTACTTATAATTTGAATAACCTCCTTCGCCGTCTTCTGTTGGCATCTACTTAGAAAAAGTAATGGCTTAATTAGCGCTGCTTTCATCAAAGCGTCCGAGTGTGTGCCGACACACACGCGCGTCTGCGCGTGTACATGATAATTACTCAATTACTCAACAATTCACGAACAATAATTGTAGGCCTACTCTGATCTTGATCAAAATGCAGTGTAATGGATGGATGAATGGATGGGTGGATGCATGAAAACTGATGTACGGGATCAAATGAATGTTCATGGATGTATGGCTGGTCGGTGGATGGGTGGATGGATGGATGAAATGGCAGATAAGATGGGTACGGTGGATGGATGGGTGGATGGACAGATGGATGGGCTCATGGACGGACGGGCTGGGGGATGGATGGATGAAAGGCAATGCAGATGATTTAATGTAGTTGTAAATGTATGGACTACAAGTTGCGTACAGTATATTTGATGAGTAATGAGTAATTTTCAGGCGGCATAACTGAACCAGGAAACCATGCCAATGTATAAACGTGTTCGGGAAAACTTACTCAGGCACCGGGATGAGTGATGTTTTGGCGCCATGAGCCTACAATGTTAGGATATGATTATCATCTAATTACAAATGAGTTCAGAAGCTAAACATCATTAATATCCGATTTCCAATCATGACCAAACCAAGTGAATGCAGTCAGTTCGTTTTTCTTTGAAAATTGCTGACACCAATATCCTATATAATATTCGACTTCCCGTTGAACAATCCATAATGTCTTACTTTCATATCGCTTCTCATCATTTAAATAAATTACGTCGGTTAAGATAGCCTATAGACACATTTTTGGGGGAAACTGTCGCTATGGAGAATCTGTGTATTTTGTGTAATCGGGAAGTTCGTCGTCTTCAGCACGGCATGACGTGTGATATTTGTGATAGATGGCAGCATCGAACATGTGGAACAGGAAATCATCATCTTTGGCGGCGACGTCATTATCATCACCATAATCATCATCATTATTTCGTCATCATTATCATTATTTCGTCGTCATCATCATCATTTAGTTGCTGTTATCATACTTTCGTTGTTGTTATTATCATTGTCGTTGTCGAAATGTTATGGTGAATATTTTGGACTTAATTTTATTGGAAGCCATTGCTACCTTAGGCAGCATTAATGGCTTCCAATCAACTTACGTCCAAAATATTTAACAGTCTGTTTCATTTTGTTTTGGAAACGTGCTAAGTTATGTCTGAGCCGTATTACTACTACCACTACTACTACTACTACTACTACTACTACTACTACTACTACTACTACTACTACTACATCATCATATTCATGTAAATTGTCATCTAAATGTGTACATATATGTAAATAAATACATCGTTTCTTTTACAGTGTGTTTTCAAAATTGTATTGACATAACCACTGTACACATCGTCACACCCTATATACCGTTTCGCATTGTCCCAAAACACCAACTCTTATCTTTCTTTCTGAAGCAATAACTCCAGTTAAATTAATTTCGAAATATTCAACAGATATGATCAGAAGGGATGGGTAGGATAGGGCCACGTGCGTGAGTGCGTGCGTTGCAATAAAAGTAGTCTTTCAACATGAATGATATATAGATGTCTATGAGACCACGTGTATTAAATGTATTGAATGAATACGGCCAAGCACAGTTAGTTATCATAGAATGTGTTCAACCAACCACATACATTACAAAACTTGGAATTTGAGCAAATTACAATCCTATTCCCATCAAACATTCATTATATTATATTTAGATATCAGTTTCTCTGAATTACCTATCTCCTTATTAACTTATAATGTACATGTCTATATAGGGGGCGAAACGACCTAGGGCGAACGGGAATAGGGGGCAAAACGACCTGGTGCGAACAGGACAGGGTGCTAAATGGTATGGGTGCTGCGAATGGGATAGGGGGTGAAACGACCCGGATTCTGTATATCGTGGAGTATCCAGTTTCGGTGAGGCTCTAGTTTCGGTGAACTTTGGTTACGCATGCGCTGTGTAACAACACAAGTTCTCATGACGTCATAATTTTGTAATCAACCAGTACGGTAATTATTGGTAACACTTCCCCTAAAAATTCACATTAAAATGTCAAGTCAGCGCGAAATCAACTTTAGCTTGTAAAAAATTGCCGATTTTCTTATTACTTTTTATCATATGCCTTTAAAGCATTGTATTTTAAATTTTTTAAATGAAATTTTTTTCTTCAAATATTGGAAATTCTTCCCCATCGTCTGTTTTATTTATACCACATGACAAATGTCAAAATCCATACTGGACAGGGTGGTTCAAAAGTCAACAGCGCAGTGCTGTTCTTAGCACATTTTTATCAAAATCAAGGAGTATAATAATAATAATAATAATAATAATAATAATAATAATAATAATAATAATAATAATAATAGGATATTTATAGTGCGCTATAATTCCACGCAAATATTGCGTGCTCTAAGCGCTTACAATAATAAAATAAAATGATCATACAGTTGGATATGCCTAACGGAACAAAAACGTTTTAAGATTTGATTTAAACATAGCTAGAGTGGATGAAGATTTAAAACTAGCTGGAAGATCATTCCATTCTGTAGAAGCAACAAAAGCAAATGTTCTGTGACCATAGGTTTTTGATTTAACTTTCGGAATTTTAAGCAGGTTTAGATTTGCAGATCTAAGTGGCCTGCTTGGCGTGTACGTTTCTAGCAGTTCTGAAAGGTAGGTTGGTGCTGTAGATATGATACATTGATAGGTTAAGCAAGAGGACTTTGAAGCGTATTCTCTGTTCTATTGGAAGCCAGTGAAGATCTTGGAGAATGGGGCTGATATGATCACTCTTACGCTTTAGGGAAACAACTCTAGCGGCTGCATTCTGAATTGCTTGGAGTTTGCGCATAGCATCTTTTGAGGCACCTATAAACAGACTGTTACAATAGTCTAACCTTGAGATAATTAATGTTAGTACCAGCATAATAGCAGCTTCGCGAGTTATGTATTTTCTGATGTTTGATATATTCCGCAGCTGCATAAAACACACCTTACGCAGATAACGGACATGATGTTCCATACTAAGTTCATTGTCTAACATGACACCCAGTATACGCATAGTATAATATTATTCAATATCTTTTGCATATTTCCATTTGGTGCTTCAGTCAAGCCCTTACAACTGGCTCCAGTCTGAGGAAAATGACCACCACCATCACCCGAGAAAAAACACAAAAATGACAATAAACCACCTGTGACCTATTCTGACAACTTTGAATGTTCAGCCTTTTTTGCTCCATATGGTAGCTGTATTGTCCAGGAATACAAATTTGGGAGAGCCTGTACATGCTATTACCGAAACAGGATACCATCGTTTTTGTTTGTTTGATGTACTTCATCGCCTAATCATGGCTAATGGCGCTGGGTTTTTTACATTTCGTTTTCGGGGGTTTTCTTCTAACTTGGTGCTTGATAAGGGATAAAGTCACTAACAAATTAAGTCAATTTATTTTTTAAATATTTATGGTATTTATTAAATTATTAGCAATTTCTGATTAGGCGCCCCGAAACTGGATACTCCACGCTAAAATAAATAAAGAAACTTGAAGCGAAGCTTTTGTCAGGTGAGCTAAAATAAATCACGGAAACAAATGAAATGTTATATATTTTAAAAAACGAAATGTGATTTCTACATATAGCAACTACGTTGTATAGTTAAAACGTACTATGATGGTATGAGCATCAATTTCAGTGAAGTAACAACTGCCACGATAAGGTAGATGGAGGCTGACATTTTGTTTACTACTGCTGGGTTGTTGCGTTTGATTGGGCCAAGTGCCGCTAGGCTGGTACCCGACTCCTCATACCCTCGCTGGCGATTCTCTGGCTCAGGATATACTATTGTGACTATGGGCAATTGGAGTCGGGTACCAGCTTAAAGTGCCGCTACCCGACTCTAAATTCTGAAATATTCCATCATCATCATTATCATTAATTTGTTGGGACGTTGGAGGCCCGTGCATCATCATTTTACGAGGCATAAGCCATTGGCTTGTTATTGTTTCAGAGGTTTTTTGTTGTGACCTGTTATGTGACCTATGTAGCAAGTGGATTCATCTAAGTTGTTCCAAATTAACAACATCTGATTATCGCAACCTCGAAGCTGATGACACCTGCTGCTGGTGCACCAACTGCAATAAGTCACTTTTCCCCTACAATCATTACAATGACAATACAGATTTCATGCTTGCTGTATTAAATCCATATTACGACCCTACTACTGCTGATGTTGCCGATGACCCATCTCCCGTTCTGAACCCTTTCGAATTAAATCTACCTAAACTTAGCCATGATGACACTAGAAATGACTTAAATATATCTGCATCGACTTGCGACTATATCCTTCCAAAGACATTCATTGACAACTTAACAGAGAACAAAGAACACATATCATTTTCACTTCCATTCATTAATATCGGCGGCCTTCTGAAAAAACCTCGTATCACCAAAAATGAAATTTTACAGGAGAGCAATAAAACTGTTTCATTTGCTCAAAAAGCTAGTCCTCTCTCTCATCCTCAGTGAGATTAATTTCTTTCTTCCATCAACTCACTATAAAACCAAAGTGGATTATTTTGCAAATCATGTCCCTGTTCATTTGGACATACAAGGCTTTAATGCTTATATCTTACCATAAGACTGGAGATACGAGGTATTGCTGCTTGAAAAAATGTGATAATTATTTTTATGATCATTAACCCTTTCATCAATAAAGCCAGATTGATAACTTCATTAGGTTGTAATACTTTTCTGGTAAATACTTTAGACCTCTTTTTTCTAAGACAGCAGTATGGTCACAGCAGAATACATTCAACATATTTTCTGGATAGAAACAGCTTGGAATCTTGATACAAGGTACACATGGAGATTCCATAAATGTTAGAAACTATGAGAGAGGTCTCGTATGTCTGCACTTAGTATGACATGAATATATCGAAAGAAAAGCAGGAAAGTTTCTATGGGATAAATGTCCAGAATTATCATCATGGAATGGTAACAAATTGGAATGGCCTTCTTGCGGCCAGCTTACCAATGCTTGTGAATGTTTAAGACGTACCAAATTTGAGGGTTTTATTTGGAAATCCATTTTTTATACTCAATATCTAGGAGAAATTACGCTTATCAAATTTATCATAAATGAATCAAGACGTTTCACGTTCTTCATCAAAGACATACAATTTGTTCACTTGTCAGACATTTGGGGCTTCATGGCGGTGTTATAATACGTCATTATGATTGTGACGTCAGCCTACATGTGACGTAATTGATTATGACATCATATACTTGCGTGATAGATCAGATCAATACATTGTAATAATTTTTTGATGACAGAACCCTAGGCTATAGTTTTGCTGAACTTCTGAAAACTCTAGTCTATGTAACGATGAATTGCTACAAGATTGAAAAGAAAGAACCCAGAAATTAGGGCAGTGGCTTGTGCTAAGCTATGACCTGGCCATTGTGCTCCATAGATGTGGCCGATTAAGACACATTGTACTTGCATAGCAATCGTAGGATGCAACAACTTGCTAGGAAGTTGTTGCATCCAACGTACCAAGGCTCATCAATGTTGATATTGTACCAAATTTGAGGGTTTCTTGGAAATTGATTTTTGGATACTCAATATCCAAGACAAATTAAACTAATCAGATTTATCATAAGTCAATGAAGCAGTTTCGAGTTGTTCACAAAAGACATAGAATTCTTTCACTTTTTGGACCTTGGAGCTTCATGGCTGAGTTATAGCACGTCCTTATGATTGTGACGTCAGGCTACAAGTAATGTAATTGATTATACCATCATATACTCCCCTCCATTGCAATCAATCTTTAATGACAGAAACCTAGGATGTAGGTTTGATTGCCCTTTTCTTTAAGCTAGGGAAATCCAAATTAGCATTTTGAAAGTCATGTAAAAAACAAACAGACAAAACATGAAATAACAAACTATTGCCGAGCTGATAAACCTGAGCCTTGAAGACAAAGGTTGTGCAGAATTAAACGTCTCGCCAGTCTCCTCTTTGCCAGTGTGACCTCGATTTAATCATACTGCTTCCTAACATCATAGATAACGATGTATCCTAGTTTAGTTCCGTTCTTTGCGTTTGAGTATGAATCTTTTGTCATAATTATTGCTCAGTGCCTCTGAAGGGCCCTTATTGTGAATTATATTGTGTAAGAAACGTTACCAGGTAACAATTATAGATAGCTTCTAATGCTTCAAACACAAAATAATTGATGACATTACTGTATTTTGCAAACCAAAAGTGAACCTTAAAACTAACCCTAATGTTAAACATAAGGTTAAGGTTTAGGGTTACGTTTAGCTTTATGGTTCACTTCGCTACCTTAACACTAAAGTAACTCTCACTAACACTAAACCTAACTGGGTGATATAAATCAAATGATTGTGACGCAATACCATATATTTAAGTGGACTGACATAATTCCACTGCGAAACAAAGTGAAAACATGGAATGATGAATGGACTCACACACACACACACCCACCCACCCACCCACCCACCCACCCACCCACCCACCCACCCTTCCTCCCTCCCTCCCACGCACGCACGCACGCACGCACGCACGCACGCACGCACGCACGCACGCACGCACGCACGCACGCACGCACGCACGCACGCACGCACGCACGCACGCACGCACGCACGCACGCACGCACGCACGCACGCACGCACGCACGCACGCACGCACGCACGCACGCACGCACGCACGCACGCACGCACGCACGCACGCACGCACGCACACGATTGTACCCCTAACCCCACCCCACCCCTAACCCCACCTACACCCACGCTCCCTTCCGCTGTATTCACGCACGCACGCACGCACTAACGCACGCACGCACGCACGCACGCACGCACGCACGCACGTACGCACGCACGCACGCACGCACGCACGCACGCACGCACGCACGTACGCACGCACGCACGCACGCACGCATACACCGCTTTCTCTTATGCAGAAGCAGGGGCTAAACACGTACATAGTACACAAGCATGCGCAATATATTCTCTCTGTTAAGACCTCGTATCTCCATTTAAAACAAAATGCACAGAATTCACTTGATAACAGTAAATCAAATACTGTTACTTAGCTGAATTATTCATTTCTTGATGAGAAAATGTTTGATGTTAGGATACATTGTCGTGTAAGTTTGTACAGTGTAAAATAAAACCAATATGCTTATCTGCTTTTTTCACTACTAAGAACGCATAAATCCACGTGTCTGTATTTTAGCGTGGTGACAAGAGGATGAACCATTCTTAGTCTAAGCAATTTAATGTTACAATCGCTTTATTATTTTCGACACAATCTACTGTTATTGTTTAGCGTGTTTTATTACTATAATAGATCAATAAGTAGGTGGCAATGCTTTTTCGTTAAAACAGTGCAAAGCACTCACCCTGGTTGCCGTGTGCGTGAATATGGGGATACGAGGTTTCACCGCTTCAACTTATCCAGCCAATGATGATACGAGGTTATATCACATGCTTTTTATTGGTTATTGTCTTACAAGATTTCATCAGTACGTGCAGAGCACAATTTTAAATTGATAACATGAAAAATAATGAAAAGAGGGAAAAGCGGAGATATGAGGTTTTATCAGAAGGCCGACGATATGCAATCTCTCATGAAGAACATCGACACGTTACAGCGTCTCCTAGATATGAGTGCACATGAATTTGGAATTATTGGAATTACTGAGACATTTACACATGCAAATTCACCTACTAATCTCATAAATATAAATAATTATACATTTGTTGAAAAGCACAAAAGCACATGCAGAGGAGGTGGTGTAGGCATGTATATTAAAGAAAATATCCAATTTATTGAGCGTGATGATCTTTCTCATACAGAAGAATATATTCAAATAATGTTCATCGAAATCCAAAAACCGAAAGGCAAAAATAGAATTATAGGTACAATTTATAAATCACCCAAAGGCGATAAGGAATGTCTAATTGAAATACTAGGAAAAACTTTGGAAACTATTCAGAAAGAAAACAAAACAGTCTACCTCATGGGTAGACATGGAAATACAAAATATCCGCTCAGAAGGCATCGACTCCTTGACCGGGTTGGAACTGTTGATATCAGATACCATAGCAGCCCTATCTATGGCTACAGCTGAGCATGTCCCAAAGAATACACCTAGGAAGTCCAAGGTGAAACAAATACCGTTGGTGACTCAACAGAAATTGAATCAATGCAAAAGAAAATTCTGGGAATGGAAGATGCTTGGTAGAGGTGAGGATGACCGCTTGAGACAGGACATAAAGATATTAAAGAAGTCTATCCATCAAGATTAACGCAAAGTAGAATACAACAAGAGAATGGCCTTCTTCGGCAAAGTTCAGTCATCTTATGTAGGAGACAAAAAGATGTTCTTTAAGCTCATTAACCGCCAAAGGGCAAGTATCCAGACAGTCACAAATGAGTTGATTCTTGATGGAGAGACATTCAGATCAGATCAAGATATCTTATGTGGCTGGGCCAAATACTTTGAGAACCTGGCAACCTCAACAGACGAGTCAGATTTTGACGAGGTGTATAAGGATGATACAGAGGCTGAAGTAGCCATCATGGAAATAGTAGCTGAGAGTTTACCAGTTAACATTGACCCAATCACAGACGATGGGGTTGGGCAGGCCATAAAGCGGCTAAAAACAACAAAGCCCCTGATGAGAATGGAATTATGTCAGAACATCTGAAGAATGCAGGGGAAAGCATTATCCCATTGCTGACCAGTATCTTTAACTTGACGATCGAACTGCTGACGGTGCCAAGATCCTTTAAATATGGACTGATCTTCCCTGTGGCCAAGAAGGTTAAACCAAAAATCATACCTGCTAACTACCGGGGCATTCAAGTCAACTCCTTGATTGGGAAGGTTCTAGAGATAGTAGTGATGCAGAGATGTATCTCCATACTAAAAATTAGTCAATCCATGCTGCAGCATGGATTCACGGAGATGGTATCAGTCCTTAATGCTGCTCTTATTGTTGCTGAAACCAATTACGAATATGATGATAACAAGGAGCACCTATCTGTTATCTTCCTGGATGCAGCTAAAGCATTCGACATGGTGTGGATTGCTGGCTTGTTGCAAAAACTCTTCCATACAGGCATACCTAAACCCATGTGGTTGATCATGGTCGACTGGTATAGAGGGCTGCGAGCAAGAGTAAAGTGGGAAAGGCGATCTGTCAGAGCACTTTAACATCAAGCAGGGCACTGGTCAAGGGCGAAACTTCTCCATTGAGATGTATATGGTCTACACGAACTCGCTGCTTGACAGAATTGCGGAAGGCGGCATAGGTGCAAAGATTGGTTACCTAGACACACCATCAGTGGGGCTCGCCGATCATATAGCCATCATAACCCCATCACTGAGCCCTGACGGTCAAATCCTTCTAAACCTTATAGACGATGACAGCAAGAAAAGCAGAACTACCTACAACACTAGCAAAACCTATGTCATTGAAAGCAAGATATCTGGCAGTAATGCTCAACTGGTCTTTCAAGGTACGGAACTACAATACGGTAGCCTAACTTAAGAATGACTACCAAGTATTCAAGTAACTATACTTCACAGTTTAATTATTTCTCTATATGTATTTCGTTGATTATATTGTATCCGTAAGAACGGTCCCGATGACTAAAAGGTACCGTAACGGTCTCAGGACCACTAGTTATAATTTCTGTATTTGTTTATAGTTATTCTCATTTTCTGCAATGTGTTGCTAACCGCACTATAGTAGGTTCGTTAACCTGTACTAAGATATATAAGTTTGATCATTTGATACCATATTGATTGTTCGGGCTAGATTATGTATATATATATGGCCAGTGGTCATCAGTTCATATGTTTTGCTTATTTATAGAAAATATAGGACTGCAGTGCACGTAGGAAACACTATACAGCAACACTTATATATACAACACTTTCTCCCACCACCAACAATTTTTCACTGAGGTCGCTGTCCATGCTATAACTCTGTTTAGCCCGGCATGCCACCGACTAAACCTTTTCTATTCAGCTCGATACGATAGGTTCAAAATGATTAGAGACACTTTCTTCATTACCAACTCGGTAATGTATTCTTCTCTTCCAGCAGTGCGATAATCTAGCCCCCCCCCCACCCTCCGGTAAGACTCATAACTCCAAGATTTTGTCTCTCTTCATGCTCCACTCAGCCTTGTGGCTTCTTAATTGGTTGGATGTCCCCATCTACACCATGGGCTGATCCGACTCTGGGAAACTGTTGGGGTTTCCGAGCTGTGATGGCCAAGGTGTGGTATCACATACAATCCCTCTGTATCCTCGGATACTTAGTAGTTAGCACTTCTGCCAATGTAGGAAAGAACTGCGCAAACATGTCTTAATTATGATTTTCTTTTACCTCCTGAACAATCCTCCCGCACCGCAGTGCAAAACAGGGCAACTTGTATATACACATAACGACAGGTTAAACGGTTAGTTCCATAGAACCCGGTGAAGGGCGAGATGCGTATCCCCACCGAATTCCGTCAGAATGTCTGGGCATGATATTTAGATCTGCCACGCCCTTACGGGAAGGACATTTACGGTGGGTATTTGTCTCTCTCACCCCCACCATAATGATTTAACAATGGTCTAATAATGCTTTCGTGAAAAGTAACCTATGTCTTGTAACGTTTTATGTGGTTACGGAGCGGGATGTCCCGATTCTTATCCAGTTCAGAGATCTTACTAAGTAACATGTATGAGCGCTGTCTTCAGTATTAATGTCTTACGGCATCTGTTCTCAGTGACAGTTGTGTCAAATAGCTAGGTAGATACCAGCCATTTGCGGCCAAAAATAGTTCGTGTTTTGAAAACAAGTAAATGCTAATTAAGCAAAGCAGAAGGCCCGCATAAATAAAGCGGCAACTACTAATTCAGCATACTAAGAATCACATAAGACGATGACGAGGGAATCCATCGGGAATCGCTCGTCCCGTCTTCATGTAAAACAGCACGCAACCCTATAGTCATAATCTCACTAGGTATGGTCTTTTCTTTCTCAAGCATTTTTGGTTGAAATCTTAGAGTGGGCCATTTTTGCCTACTACTCTTCTCCCGCTTTAAGCAGTGGTGACACCTTTCCGAGACAGAGGCATGTGTGAGGAACTTTCCTCTCGCAAGGATTCAGCGATGATGGGGTCCATTTGAGGATAATACTCTTCACCCAAACTAGTGCACATAACATTTCGTCCGAGATAACCTTCTTCCTTTCAGCTTAGAGGTATAATAACTTATTACCTCTGCGAACCTATGGTGTGGTACCTCCTGGAGCCCTATGTTTAAAAGTTCATCTACCTGTCTCTATTTCTCATATTTTCGTATGCTCTTATTTTAGTTTTATCTAGCATATTTATAATTGTTTATGTAAAATCATTGTATATTTTTAGGCCACCAAAATCAAATCTTGTAAGTCCATAGATCACGAAATTGCTATGGACAGGCTTACTGGTGACACAAATTCTTGGGATGAGACAGTTGTGTTTAATGTTCGCGACGAAGGTCGCACGGCCCCACTGGAACGATTGAGTTCCACCGGCCTTAGGAGGCGTTTTTGTTACCCGCAGGGCAGTCTCATACAAGGTCCGTCACCCTGAGACCGGATGCTAACCAGTGTCATTGTTCGTCATGCAATTGCGGCGTGGCGAGTCAACATTATACACCGGAACGGTCCGACACTACCCGGCAAGCTACAAGTGGCGCCCGATATATGGCCCGAAGAACATCATTACCCACACGCAGCGAATTCGCGCCCACACCATACAGTGAGCTTAGCTCAATACCTTCTCCATTTAGCAACGTCTCCCTTGATCAAGAGGTAGCGTCATACGATGGATTTTCCGGTCACATGCTCACCGACTATGAATCAACAACCCGCACTATAACCTGTTTTCGCCTGTTAGCAACGGCACCTTTTGGGATGCCTCACAAGCGGGAACAGAGTTCAGAACAATATCGGACGTCCGCGACAGGCCACCACCAACAGGGCCGAATCGTGGACGACCCCGACAAAGACCCGATCATGGGCATCTCAATAGCCCTTCAGACTACTATCGTTCACCCGTGTCATCTACGGAGACTATATGGCCGGGTGATAATCCACAATATAGACAACATCTAGCGCAACGATATATTCAAGGGGAACACCGTGGCTTCATTGGGAGTAATCAGCACCACCATTTCGCTGATATATCAGTCACGCAACACATCACGACCGTCAGCTGACCACACCACCACCATGTGAGGAATATCAGTCCTCACCTCGGGGAGAACGACCATGTAATCTTCATGACAATCCGCCTCCCGTCCATAGACCCATGGTGGTCTATGGCTCTACAACCGGGGCAGACTCATTAAATTGGAGTACGCATGTCCTAGCTCCTCGGCATCAGCATCGACGGGAAACACCAACACTGCCGCCACCTGCACCATGACCAGCCCCAGCATATTCATCAGATTTCCAGATACCAGCACCACCTAGATTTCAGCAGCTTCATTCTTGCCGCGGTCTTGGCCGAGTCATCCTCCCTCCCGAGTTTAGTGGGGAGAATGACTAGACCAATTATAAAATACAGTTCGAGATCATAAGTCGGACTAACCGCTGGAACGATCAGCAAATGGGTGAATATCTCGCCACAAACCTTTCCAGAAAGGCCCTTCAAGTTCTTGTGGATCTTGGAACTGACTACACACCCACCTACACACAATTGGAATGAGCATTGACGGAGCGATTTGGGGACACAGCCCTCGGAGAAACCATTCGTCTTCAACTTAAGAACCGCGCGGGAGAAACTCTTGCCGAGTTAGCTAGCTGAATCAGAAGGCTAGTCACCCGTGCATATCCGAGCACCAATACGGAAGGCGTGATCCATTTGCATCTCAATACTTTTATCGATGCATTGAGTGGTGAACCTGCACTGAAAGAAAAGCTATTTCTAGGCGACCATGGGAGTTTGGCCCAATTAACCCGAGCTGACTTCCTTAAAGGCGTTTTCTGTCCTGGCTCAGAAGAATTTGGTACCGATGACATAGGTCTTTGATTTGATGGCAAAATTTCCTAGTCATCAGTCTCCCCTTGACAATTAGAAAATCGAGGTAATGATCGAGAATTTAAATCACGCATTTCACTCTGTGGACGTGACTTACATGGGCAACTTTTAGGATGAAGTAAAGTTTTCTCTCCACCAACAACTGAATAAGGAGTAGATGTTCTAGGTGCTACAGCTCCAAGTGTTTCTTCATAATCATTTGTGTCCATGTGACCATCGTGTATCATGGTATAATCTTCATCCCCCTGATCTAATCGAGGTGCTTTGATTGATACAGTCTCTTTCCTGGGTTGCAGCATTAACCGGTCTTGACGGAACCCACTATATGGAGCCGAAGGTCTAGGAAGTACTCCTACGATAGGTGGATTATCCAATTCTGAAATTTCTCTGTTGTCTGAATCATCACCATCTTCACTATCTCGGCCAAGATCCTTCAAATGACTGTATACTTACCGGTGCCAGGGGCAACTGGTTTAAGTTTAATTTTACCTGTTTCTGGACACGAAGATAGCGTTTCTACCTCCTTAGTTTTAGTTTCCTCAAACAAAATTGGCTCAGTAATACAAACCTCTGTCGGATCAGGCTGACTCATAGGTTCAATTTCACCCACAACTGTCTGATCCCCACCCTTTGTCCTTTTCTGTCTCTTCAGGAGGGTCCAAGTTGTATGGCTGGCTATGAACTAAAGGTTCTTTCTGACCTACCTTTTCCTTGATGTAAGTTTGATCTGATGCAGTTTTCTCAGTGACTGCTTCAGAATCTTTAGAATATGTGGCATCAGAAATTTTATTATTATTTCCAGTTGGTTCAGTTTGTGTTGAAACTTCATTGGGAAGGGGGCTTCTAACTCGTTGACCCATTCCTTCCTCAATGGACAATTTCAAACGATCAAAATGCACAACACTGCATTTACCTGCATTATCGCTTAGTTCATAGGTCATGAGTCGTTTGGTGACCAACCAAGGACCCTTCCACCTGTACTGAAGTTTAGGTGAAAGACCCTGAGTACGTTGGTCATCCTTTACCCAGACACGATCACCTGCTTCAAATGGATCGCCATATATAGCTCGATCATGCCAAGACTTTTGACGCTTATGGACTACTTGCAATTCTTCAGGGATAGAAGCATATGCCTCCTCTAACCATTGACATGTTAATTCAACAAACTCAGACTGATTATACCTACGGGAAGTGCTAACTCGCGGCCCAACTTAGCGAAAGCAGGTGTAAAACCTGTGCTTGAATGAACAGATGTTCGATAAGCGAACATTACATAGGGTAGCCTAATATCCCAATCACGTTGAGTGAGATTCACTTTTTTGGTCAACATGGTGGCCAGGGTTCTGTTGAACTGTTCCCCCATACCATCACTTTGAGGATGAAAAGGGGTTGTGCGCATTTTTTTATGTGCAACAATTTACATAGTTCCTGAAGTAATTGACTTTCAAAATTTCGACCTTGGTCCGTATGGTGTGCTACCGGCATACAAAATCGACAGAAAACCTGTTCCACAAGTATTGCCGCTACTGTATATGCTTCCTGGTTAGGGATAGCAAACACCTACACCCATTTTGTAAAGTAGTCCTGAAGGACTATTATGTACTTATTTCCACTATCGCTAATGGGAAAAGGTCCCAAAATATCTACAGCTACTCGTTTGAATGGAGCTCCTACAATTTTGGTCTGCATAGGCGCTAAACGAGTCCTAGAGCCTGAAGTTTTCCGTTGGCAAGTCTCACATTTACCGACCCACACCTTAATGTCAGTAACAACACCAGGCGAATGAAACCGAGCCTTGAGTCGTTCACGCATACGTTCGACAGCTAAATGTCCGCTGTTATCGTGAAGCTGCTCGAGTATCTTTTTCTGATAAGTATGTGGGACCAAAATTTGGTGATCTTTATAAAGAACACCATCCTAAATGTGTAGCTGCTCGAAACGTTGATAATAATATTTCCCATTGGAATGAAAAGGAGAAACATTTTCCTTAGTCGGCCGACAACCACGCAATACCCATTTATAGACAACACCTAAATTTGGATCAGACTGCTGATCCTTCGAGAGAATCTCTCTATCCCATACTTCCATATCTATTTCAGGAAAGTCACGTGTTTCATCACGTATCACGGCTGCCAAATCATCCTCTCCTAACTTTCCGATGCGGGGAGCACTAGAACGGCTCATAGCATCTGCATTACCATGGTGACGACCAGCCCTATGTTCGATTGTAAAATCATAACCTTCGAGCGCTTCCTGCCACCACGCAGTTTGGCCTTCCACATCTTTCTTTGTTTTTAACCATTTCAAAGAAGTATGGTCTGTTCTTTTAGTAAAATGTCTACCATATAAGAAGTGTTTATAATGCTTTACAAAATATACTACAGCCAAAAGTTCCTTCTTGGTGGTCTGATAATTTCTTTCCGACTTATTTAGGGTTCGAGACCCATAACTTATAACGCGTTCTTCTCCATCTTGAACTTGTGAGAGCACTGCTCCGATACCCCAGTCAGAGGCGTCAGTGTCCAGGATAAATGGAATCATGGGATCTGCAGTACTACCTTACCCCACACAGGAAGTGATTGAGACACTTCCTGTCTGCTTCCTTGGTGGTCACTCGATGAAATAGGATTCAAATCTTTGTTAGTGTGAGAAGGATTTTTAGGTGGGGCCACTGATCTTCCCTTTTCAGTGGCCCATTTCAGTTTAACGGATAGTTCCCCGCATGTCCTGATACAACACCAGTTTCCCCATTACTAATGGCTAGAAACCCATCAGAAGGTAGCGGTGATAATGCTGGCACTGGAGCATTATGTGAAGGCAAGTTTGGATGCTAAGTGTAAGAAGGCATCCATTCACGGTGTTCTCGGGATGGATTATGCCAACATTGCTTAGTGATGTGGCCAGGTTTGCCACAATAATAAGTTTAATGGACGCCATACCTGCCCACCAGCATTAAATAGGTTGTTTGTGGGAGGTCTATTGTACTGCAAAGACATGGGCGGATGTGACTGTCCAAAATTTACCGGTGTTCGGTAACGATTTTGGAAAGCCACCGGAGCGCTGTATATGGGTTGTATAGGTCTATACTGATATGTGGAAGTTGGGTACGCTTGTGCTTCCTGCGTACGTGTAGAAGACTTCTCCAACTGATCAGCATGCTGGCCAAGTGCGGGAAAATTCAGAGAATTCTTTACCAACCCAGAGAAAGTAGCTAATTCTCTCTTGATAAATTCCATCTCTTAACTTTGACCCCCACATGGAGCAGCCGACACAGTGGCGACAGTCATCAGTTGTTTTGGTCTGTTACATCAGCTTGCAATTATGACTGAAGAAGTTGCTTTTGTTTTGTTAATTTTTTTAATGCTGTTTTTGACAAACAGACAGAAGATGCGTATGTATTTGGCACCGTGTGTGTTGTAGGTGTAGATAAAGCGGCTGACGATGCTTATTCAACTTCAGGGGAAATTGCAGGTTCACTTTGTTGCTGTGCAATGTTAGCAACATTAACAGGGTGCAGCAACATTTTCCTAGACCCTTTCACCCTTTCCAAGTATGCTTCTTGGCGTATGGCAGCGGCAAGAAGCGGTCCCATAGACTTGTAATTCCCCTGAAATGGAACATCTTTCAGTTCTGGGGTACCTGTAAGGGCTTCTAGAAAGGTATCCATCTCCATTTTGTTACAAGTATTAGCATCTATTGATGGGTAAGCTTGGGTGACCATTCTTTTAATCTTTGATGCAAGTTCCTGTAATGTTTGTTTAGGTCCACGACGGAGATTATGAAGTTGTAAACGACAACTATCACTCTCCACCGGGTTACCAAAACATTCAGACAGAGTGGCGGTTAAATTTTTAATGGTAGTCCGCTCTAATAAAGGCAAATCAGTCATTGTTTGAAGTGCATCACCTCTCAGTTTTACAGCCGACTGATTTCCTTTTCTATTTCTGTCCACTGATTCATCTTGGCGATAATGTCAAATTGAATGAGGTATTCATCACATGAAGTGGTGCCTGAATACTCGGGCACCTGGACAAGCGTAGTTTTTCTGATTGGAATTCTCTGCTCATTTTGAGAGTCCATTTTCCAGTCTTTGCTCAACACGGAATCGGATTGAGTGAAGTGAACTGTAGGCAAAGAATAAGGTGATTTGGTTTGAATTACTGGTTCTGTGAATGGTTTGTGTGAAACATAATCTGACTGAAGAGTACTCTCCCTGTGTCCCTGTTCGGGTGCCATTTGTAACGAATTGGGGAGAACATAGGCACACCGGAAAACCCTGGAGGTGGCTGTAATTGAGATGGGTTGAAATGCCTATAAATAACTGGACTCGGTACTGGTCCAGTCAATGATCTAGGTATACAGGTGAATGAGCAAGAGGTGACTCAAGTGATGGAATTGGAGTAGCAGTTACACTGTTTACTCCCATTCCATCTCCATGCCTAACTATTCGAGGAAGCCCTCTTTCCACATCTGAAAATCGACTTTTCAGATTGGATCAAATTCCATGCTCTTTGAGAGATAACTGATCCATGAGATCAGTCATCTCTCATGTTATGCCCTCTATTTCCAAGTCCAAGTCCTCCTCCATAGTCACAGAATACTTCATTCTCTGGTGGCGAGTGCATTCGCCGAGCAACTGTCGTGCCCAAGCGATCCACTCTCCATGAGGCGATAAAGCATTCATGATTTCAGAGTCAGGTGACTCTATTGGACACCTTAAGAAGAGTACAAAAAGTGCAAAAGTGATGTTAGTGCAAAGACAGTGCGATGTAGAGGGTGTTATTTAGTGCAAAAGGTTGGAGTGGCACCAAAATCATGATGGGTTATCTAAGGCTATGCCTGACTACAAAATTCTAAAGAAGAATCAAATTCTTAAGGGAAGTGTGATGCAATATAAGGGTTCTACAAGAAAAGACCGAGCTTGATAAGAAAAATAGATCTTAAGTCAAAATGCTGTTGGTTGAGAAGTTGTTGGCCAGCCTTGCAACTTAATTTGCAATCGAACAGAACAACGGCTCAAATACCAACAAATGGAAAAACCTAATGAACTAATAGCTAGCTAACGGCTCAAAGGTCAAATTAACCTACTGCGTCCCAGAAAAGTGTAATGGTTATCTGGTATATCACATTTAAAGAGGTCAATTAAAAATTGACTAAGTGATTGGCATCAAAGTTGAATGTTATAAATAAGTGCCACTTATTATAAACAATAGCTAAGGTAGAGTCAAATAATAACAATCTGACAAGTATATGGTGCACAGATTAAATACTGTAGTGGTAGCGTCTGAGCACACTATGCGCACTATCTGACAACAACACTCCAATTTAAATTCTATCCGACAGACATTCGGTGATGGTTTAAGGAAAATGCCCGTGTGAAGGCAATATCTAAAAATAAATCAACAACCGAACAAGGGCGACGAGAATTAAATAATACACGTACCGGCCGGCAGACGTTATCTAAAATGTCAGAATAACCAGCATTCCGCTGCATCATGAAAAAGGGGATAAATTAAATGGGTGTTCCCCAGAATCCATGACTGAAGTTAATGTGGCTACAATAATAAACTCTTATCATCCCAGCATGTACAAAGGATGACATTACGCAGGCCGAAGTTTGACCCATTGAGGTCACCAAAATCTGACCTACATAATTGTCATCATTCAGAACATACTAGGGTAAATGAAAAAGGCCGATTCTAACCTGAAAATTCATTATCACGTCAGAAAACTAGTCAGACATAATCAAATGTGAATCAAAGCCCAGACAACGTATCTGAGTCCATACAAACAACAAATCAATAGAACGTTGCCATGGAATCATTGGCGAGAACCGCTAAATCTGACGATGCTCATTTCACCATATATACATTAGTCTGCTGTAGGAATATGTATCATGGACATGAGCTGATGTGTGCCGCCTACGCCTGTGATGCTTTCATACAATCATGACAATTGTCTATATATGTACATTAATTCTCTCAGCCTTCCTCTTCAGTCACATCAATCTCTGTGCTATTTGTTCTGGTCAGGTTTTGTGTACAGTCATAGACCGCCTCTTGACATTGCCATAGTTTGTCTAGTCGTTTTTCAAATGATATGACTGTTGGTGCTGAAATGACAGATTCTGGCAGGCTATTCCATAGGTAGCAAACTCTCAAGGAAAAGAAATTCTTCCTAAGGTTCGTTCCCCCCCTCTTTTGATAGACCTTCAGGTGATGACCACGGGTTACTGAATCATGTTGCATCTGAAATGGGAGGTAGCGTCTGGGTCATAAATTCCAGTTAAAATTTTGTTTGTCTCAATCAATCAATCAATCAATCAATCAATCAATCAACCACTCACTCACTCACTCACTCACTCACTCACTCACTCACTCACTCACTCACTCAATCAATCAATCAATCAATCAATCATATTCTATTTCTGTGAGAAGGCTAAAAGCCTGTAATGACAGATTCCTAATTTCCTTTTTCTGTGGACATCTAGATTTTCAATATGAAAAAGTCAGTTTAAAATTTCATAATTGTTTTGTTAAATATTTCTAATCTAATTTGACAAACAGAACCCCGAGAATACGAAGACTTACATACATCCAGGATAAAGGATAACCCGGCTGTAGTGTTGGTCGAATCAAATCCGGCAGCGCTCGTGTAGGTCAGGGGAGGTAACTGTTTTCAAAGTTTTACACTGAAACAGGAAGTATGTAAACATCAAAGATATGGAATGTAAACAGTTATTTGTTTGTGTAGCTTAAAGCCATGATTAACGGGGTGCGTGGTGAATAACCAGACAAAGACAGCTGAAGATTAAATTCAATTGTTTATTCTGCGCGTTTCTGACTGAGTTCTAAAGGCAGGTAAGCAGGCTTATTATTTATTGACGCCAATCATCATGAGTGAATCAGGACAATCACAATTATTGTATGGTTAAACTGTAAAGCCAATCGTCTTTTCATCAACAATTTGTCATCAATTACCAAATTAACGGAAGTTAAATTTATTGTTACAATTGTTTGTTCTATGTTAAATTTTGAACAATGAAGCTCTCTAAAAGGTTTTACTATATTGTTTTTCAAGTTGAACAAGTCTAGACTGAGGTGAGTAACTCTGCATGTTGCGACTAAACTTTTACAATGTTGCTTAAAGGTGTTGCAGCAACCGTTTCAGCAATTTACCGTAATGTCTGCCTTTGGTTATCTCGGCCAGTTCCGCCCGACTTGGCGATCACTGCCCGAATTTGCTATGGTTGTAGATGGTAAAAAACTATGTGCAGATTACCAACAATAATGGACAATTATATGTCTACTTGGATAGTTACGAGAGAGCGTTCATTGGACCTATATAAATCTCACATGAGATATAGGTAGGTCCTATTACTTTTCCATCGATGACGATAAAAGTGATGACCGCAGCAATGTTACAGCACCCATCAGGGTATGATCAGAAATACCTTAACACGTTTCCAAAACAAAATAAAACGTACTGTTAAACAAAGTTATATAACTTATATAATGATGGGTCACATGTACTTGTTCAGAGACAATAACAGTGGTCAGACGCGGATTCATGCACGCGCATAGTTGCGCAAATATTGATAAAACATAACGCATAGTTACGCAAATATTGGTAAAACATAATAATTTAACAGCCATTTAAAATATTTATCGTTGGAATTGTATGAGAGTACATCTAAGAGCATCTAGCTTTCAACATTCTCTTGGGGGAGACACATGGTCCGCCAGCCAGTTCCGACAACCTGTGTTAGCGCACCACCTCATTTGCCGGAGCGCGCCACCTCATGTGTTAGCGCACCACCTCATTTGCCAGAGCGCGCCACCTCATTTGTCAGTCAGCCACCCTACATACACGCCCACACTAATGGCGAGGTGGTGTGAGCCCCCCCCCCCCCCAATACACTGATTGGCTGCTGGATGGATTGTTAGACAAACCCAATTTATTTGTTGTTACACGTTATACAGGTTTTAGTTCTAGCTCCTGCCACCTGGTGTTTTCTGAATACAAATGCAGGAGATGCCATCTGAGAGTATCTAGTTTTCAAAACTAGCCAACCAGTAGAGGACTTCTGTAACTAACACACACACATGACTATAAAGATTGGCATTGCTAAATTTGCTTTATTTATAGGCAGTTTATACATGTTTACAAGCTATAGAATGGCATCTTTTGAAATTTGAAAATTAAAATGCTATTAAGTAATCAATATTGTAGGTTTTGATAAATGCTCAGGTTGGAATAAAAGGCCCTTGCATAATCTTTGTCTTGATTACTTCGTCACAAAGATGGGTTTATTTACAGTATGGCACAAAAATAAAATGCATTTTTAATACGCCAAAAGGAAAACAAAAACGCGCCCATTTTTCAACGCGTAGTAAAACAAAATGCTATATAGAACGCGTTGTCTAAACATATTTTGACGGGCGTAAGCTCTTGTTTTGATGCGTCTAATTTGTTGACCCATTAATTTTTTTCTGATGAACCTACTGAAATCTTTAAGCACGCTAATAATTTTAAATTTAGGAGGTGGTGCTATATATTTGACACGTTTTAAAATGTTATGCGCTGGAAATACGACAACACGAACTACTTATCTTGCGTGTGGTCATCCTGGCATTTATTACTAGTGAAGAGATCCCCGCACACGTGTAATTCCTTCTTTTTATAACCCAAACGTAATGCGTATATGCGATATTGCGTTCAGTTAGGTTAGTACGAAAATACGTTAATACCCTATATCGGGGATGTTTGGAAATTCTCTGATGAAGTGTGATGTTACATATATACGGTTGCTTTCGCAGTTTCTTTTTTTTATCAACAACCAAAGCACCTGGATGTGCCAAATAGTGAGATCGCCAAAGAATTACGAAAATACAGTTTAAAATGTTAATACCATATATTCAGACAAAGGAAATTCTCGGAAAATCAGTAAACAACAAATTAATATGTAAGTTAATAGCGCACTCGTAAGCTTCAAATGCTGTTTTATTCCGGGAAAGGTGCTACATGTATTAGAAGTGAATGTATGGAATTGTATGTGACTGAAATTTAGTAATAGGTTTTGGATTATTTCTTTTATGTGGTGTAGACATAAATAGGCAAATAAATAAATTAAATAACATAATTAATACGCGAATGCGGTGACAGTAACAGCCCGAATTATAACCTCGTCTAGAAAATTTATGCTAGTCACCAAACATTTAAATACTAGTTTGAACTCGTTTAAATCTTCTTCAAAACAGGTCCCAATGTCTTTGGCTAAATGAAATTCTTGGTGCGCTAAATCTTCTTTTCCTAACGCATGAAAATCTTATAACTGACTCAGCGCAGAAACTGTCCCATTTTTTGCATCTTTTTGGCGCCTATGGTCCCGTTTTTTCCGCGGGTTCTAGTAAAATTATTTTTGCGGCGTATTGTAGCTTAACCTAAGGCAAATCATTTGCACATTTTCTCCTGTCGGTGCATGTGATCAATTGCCATAATTATTATCAAAACAGTTGGGGCCAATAAACATTGAGTTATTCCCCATTCATCTCTCATCATGCGTATGTAATCTTGTTTGGAAATAATATGTGATCAAAGTGAGTGGTGAGATAAACGCTCACTAATTAGCCTACGTCAATATTTTGATCAACAAATATTTAGGTGGTAATCCTACCATGTCAATATCCAACTAACCAGTAATCAAGCCAGTCATTCCAATACATAGCATACACTTGCAAAAATAGTCTTGTCTTGCTCAGCTAATGGACATTCTTCAAGAAGCCATTTTTGGCCCGCTTGAGAGGATGAGGCACCCATTAAACCATACAGAGCAAAAATTACAAAGTATTTATGATGTAAGGAATATTCTATTTCTGTTGAATATTTTCCAACTGATTTGAATGTGAGATATTGCTGACATATGCCATAGGCTGCAACAGGTTCCTTTCTCACTTCAAGCCAAATTATCGTCGTAATATTCAACAGCGTTCCTGTATACAGTAAGGCTTAGAAATAATTGCTGCCTAATGTCTTCTAATCCAATTATGTTTCAAAATATTCAAGAGAACATTTCTTACATCGTGTTCAAAATTGTACTCACTAATACAACATTGGAAACAAAATAACTTACTAACTTAATTACAAGCTGTACTGTAGTTATCCTTTCCGGTAAGAAGAGTTATATTGTGATCGGCTATATGCCTCTGTCTGTGTGTGCATGTATATACACATCTGCATGCGAGTGCACATTATTTTCATAGAAAAGCATAAATTATGTGCTGGGTTTTGCTGTCGAGGTTTTCCGAGAAATCGATTTTGGAAAATTTACCACTGGAATGACTGGATCGGTTTTCGATCCAGTCATTCCAGTGGCAAATTTAAAAAAAAATAATCTCGTGTCCTGAAAATGGACATTCATCAAGACCACTTTGGACACATGTGGACGACGGATACATTTTTGAAATATTTTTGAAAATTTACCACTGGATCGAATGCCTGGCCCGGTTTTTGATCTAATCATTCCAGTCGCCAATTTTCAAAAATAGTCTTCTCATGGCCGGCTAATGGACATTCCTCACGACCACTTTGGATAAATTTGCCATGACCTTTGAATCCTTGATCCAATTTATAAAAAAAATTTGGGTGGGCATAAATAATTGTTGTATTTTTCATGTATATATCCAAAAATGTTGCATTTTCCTATATTACCCTATCAAACACAGTTACCACGGTAGCGTAGTGCCCACGGTAGCATATATATATATATATATATATATATATATATATATATATATATATATATATATATATATATATATATATATATTGGCCTATGTCTGCTCATAGATTTGGCCACCTCTGCCAAAAGTATGGCCTTTTCCGGTAGGGTGGAAATGGCCGGGCTGAGATAACCAAAGGCGGAGATCAACAGACACCATTTTAGCAATGCTGTAAATTCAAAATGAAATCTGTCTCATATCATAATGTTGCTTTCCTAAATAAACTTCACGATCAGTTTACATTTGTTTGGTCATATTTAATGTACTATGTTGCAGGGACCGACCTACCCATTCACCAATTAGCCAAATGCTAGTAAAATTGAGATCTGGCTAATAGGAATCAGGATTGGCTCAATATTTGACTAATGACTAGCATCGTATTATTTTACAGAATTTCTATGTGGAGAATCATTTAACTTTGAAGAAAATCTTAAGATGCGGTAAATATTTATGTAACTACTTTGCTATTATGTTTTATTGTGGACAAATAAACCATGAAATCCTAATATCTCGAATCAAAAGCGGTCATATAGGCCCCAGCTGTTGCATATTTTGAAACTAATTTAACTGGAAGCTGTTAGGCAGGAACAGCTTCCAGTCCAATTAGTTTCAAAATATTCAACATAGTCTTGTATCTGGTGTGTAGCGTTCAGTTGAAATGATTACCTGGTGTTGATGGATTGTAGACATAGGAAAACATTGGCTAAAATACATAAGATTTGGCTAAGAAAAAGGGTAGTTGGCTAATCTATTGGCTAATAATTTGTAAAAACCAGGTCTCCCTGTGTTGACACCCATACCATATGTGCATGATACTGTATTGAAATGTACCATAATGTTTGTATGTATGTACCAGACTGTACGATGATTAGCCAAAGCTGGCAAAAAAAGTAATAAATATATTCTGTTCTATTCTATTTGGTAGAATCACAGGAGTCTGGCGTGAAATCAAAAATACGAAAACACGTTAGCACCATATACTACTATATATAATAAACACAAGGAATGAAATGGACCGTACGATTTCACGTTTTCATATCTAAACCGGCAGACTCCTGTGGTAGAACTGAGCCTGCACAATTATTCAATTTAGTGTCAGTGATACAAACTCCATGGTATACCAAACTGTGTGACAAGGCTTCGTTTTCAAGCTATAATAGTGACGTGTCACACAATAATAATAATAATAATAATAATAATAATAAAAAATTAATAATGATTTGTTTATATTTTGAAGCTTTTTATCCGACAAATCTAATTATACCAAAACCAGCTCAAATGCACAATTTTTTAGTTTTAATTACAAGATTGTGTAACCAGAAGCTTTGAGTATTCAATTGTGGTACAGATCAATGGCTTCTAACTGACTACAATGGCTTCATACTGACTAAGCTTCGTCTTCATACAATTGTGGCACCATGGCAGCTGACGTCTTCATACGATTGTGGCACCATGGCTACAGACTCCCACACCCATACTTAAAAACCATACCTTAAATTTCAACAACATGTTTTTAACAATATATATCAGATTAATACGCCAGCAATATATATATCGATGTAATCAACGTCGCGTTCAGCAATATATATCGATGTAACCAACGTCACGTTCTGCTAAATGATCCCGTTTCCAATGACAACGTTAAGATGAAACAACATTTAAACAGATGAACATTTAAACAGATGACTATTGCGACAATCATGACTGTTGTTACGGTGGAAAATTACTACAGTCATTACTACGACAACAGCTATAGCAACAACAGTAAGAGCGTGTACAAAATGTAATAATGGACAATTGTAACACAAAACACTATAAAAGCTTCATACACTATAAAAGCTTCAAACTACAAGGGAATTTCAACAAAAGACTTGATCCAAAAATTCTACAAGATTTCGAGACTTTACGACTCCACTGTTCTAACTACGTAACTAACTTTCTACGTTGGTTTAATTTAGCTGTTACAGATACAACTAAAGTCACATGTGCGAAAGACAACACCATAATCAAGTACTCGGACAACCACAATGAGACCTGTGATGCTCACAACTCTGTGATTGATATCCACAGTAACATTGTTACTCTTGTAAATCAACTCGTTTTTCAACTAGATTTTCAAAGGAGACGTGACAGCAAATATGCTACGGTATACAAGGCGGCAAAAAAGACGACAGTGCGCTGGTTTCGCCAAGTCGATAGAATCATCTCTGTCGAACTACAACACGTAAGAGCGAAACATTACAAATCAGCAAAAGAAAATGAGTCAGATCACAGACTTTACAGATTACGTTCCTTCAGAAGCAGTGTGTGACATTCTAAAGTTAGGTCCGTCCTTCATTAGAGAGAGCAAAATTTATGATGTCAACAGAGACATCAAGATTGCTGTGCTTAGAGGTATCACCGAAGTATCGAATTCCACGCTTCATAACAATCGATGTAACACTGTATGTGGTCTTGCAAAAGGTTCTATTGACAATCTAACAAGAAACGTTTCAATTGATGTAATAGAAGATTTAGAAATGTGCGATATAACATGCGTCCATGGAGATAAGCGACAATTTATTCCTAATAGTATTCTTAGTGAAATTAATGACCTAGCAAAAAGAAGTGACATCGTTATTAATACTGCTGATAAGAATTTAGGGTTAGCTATAAATAGTACAAAATGGTACTTTAATGAATGTATGCGCCAAGTTAGGGATACAGAAACATATTTAGAAATTGACAGAAACAGTATAGATGGTATTATTACTTTAGGAAAAGAAAACTTAATACAATTGGCTCTTAAGTATACTGGTAAAACTCAATATGATTATCTTTTACAGACGCTATATATTAGGAAATTAAAGGACATTACGTTACCTAGCATTAATATGTTACCCAAGGTACATAAGCTTAATAATTGTGCTAGTTTTTCCAATGAACATTTATTAAAAGGTAGACCTATTGTCAACGGTTTTAAACACATTAATGTTGACCCCTCTAGAATATTAAGTGTTATTATGAAAGATGCTATTAACTTAATTAAAGATATCTTTATACGTAATAGTTTACAGTACCCTATAATAAGCAATAGCGATAAAGTTTTAGACGATATTGCTAACATAGTTGTGAAACGAGAAGACATAGGCAATTTACATTTTGTGACTTTCGATTTTGAGTCCTTGTATACTAATGTAAAGAGATATCATGTCTATGATGCTCTTGTTTTCATTAGAGACATTTTTGGATTTAATAGTATTGTATGTGACTTGGCTATGGATTTGTTTGACTTCATCAAGGATAATTCTATTTTCCATATAGGTGACAAACCTTTTTATAAGCAAATAGATGGACTTGGTATGGGGTCTTATGATTCCCAAGATACAGCAAATTTTGTTTTATTAATTGCATAACTAAGATTTATGCTTGCCAATGTAAATGACAAGATATTGACTATTCATAGGTATATAGATGACGGTAACATGATCGTTAAAGGTAGTCTACAAGATACTACTGATATCTTACATAATCTTACTATTTTATACCCTGCTGGTATTGTTATTGATTGCGACATCAATCCTATAAGTACACATTTCTTAGACATTTGGCTCGAAATAAACTATGATACACTTTTAACTAATCGCATTCACCATAGAATTTATCAAAAACCATTTAATGTTTATGCATATCCACACTATACGTCCAACCATCAAGAATCGGTATTCATAGGCATAATTAAGACGGAATGTATTAGGTACCTTCGTAAGTCAAATGATAAATTTGAATATATGAATATGGTTGATCTTTTTACAATAAGATTAATAAGAGCCGGATTTCCTGTATGGTTAATAGCTAAGTATATTTGGCCGTATTCTCATAAAGAAAATCTGCTAATTCCTGTTCATCATAGTAGGACATCAGTAACTAACCAATCAACATGTATATACAAATACTTGGCTGTTAAATATAACCGAATTTCACCATTCCATAAATGTGTCAAACGTATACTAAAACGATACAAAAAGATAGGTATTAACTTTAGGATAGGCTTAAGCAATAACAAGAAACTGAAAGAAATTTTGCTTACCAAGAAGAGGCTTCACAATAAGATAGGTCTATACGTAAGTAAATATTAATGCTCACTAAGGCCTCTATACCTAACATTTACTTAGAGTGTTTAAAGATGTTATGACCATTATTAATTTTGTTATGTCTAGCTGGAGAATAGTAACTGATAATGGTCTTGATATATTTTTACATTCGTATTTGATTGATTGATATCATAATGTCAATGTCATGATCACTATTTATATTTCCTGTCAAATTAGACTGAACCTAAGTCACTAATATATTTTCCAGACATGTATGTTGAATATTTTGAAACTTATTTGACTGGAGGCCATTACTGCCATAGGCTGCAATGATTTCCGTTCAAATTGGTTGAATAATTTGAAACTAATTTATCAAATTAGTTGAATATTTTGAAACTAATTTATCTGAAAGCCTTTGTTGCCATAGGCAGTAATGATTTCCTGTCATATTGGTTGCAGAATTATTCAACATTATATATGGCAATAAGATATAATACATAACTAAATTGAATTTCTATACAGGTATCAATAGCCTTGTACTAACTGAACCTAAAGTCACTAGATTGATATAATTTGCATACCTGTATATTAAGTAGGCCATAATTTTAATTTTAAAGATATGTTTCTATATATGCTTTCAATAGCCTTGAACTGACTGAACCTAAGTCACAAGAATGATATATTTTCCAGAACTGTATGTGTAATATTTTGAAACTATTTGGCTGAATGCCATTGCTGCCATAGACAGCAATGATTTCCAGTCATTTTAGTTTCAAAATTATTCAAAATTATAAATGACAATAAGATATAAGACATAACTAAAATGAATTTCTATATATGATGTCAATAGTCTTGTACTAACTGAACCTAGTCACTAGATTGATATAATTTGCATACCTGTATATTAAGTAGGCCATAATTTTAATTTTAAAGATATGTTTCTATATATGCTTTCAATAGCCTTGAACTGACTGAACCTAAGTCACAAGATTGATATAATTTCCAGACCTATATGTGGAATATTTTGAATCAAATTAGTTTCAAAATTGTTCAACATTATATATGACAATAAGATATAAGACATAACAAAATTGAAATTCTATATATGCTATCAATGGCCTTGTACTAACTGAACCTAAAGTCACTAGATTGATATAATTTGCATACCTGTATGTTAAGTAGGACATAATTTTAATCTTAAAGATATGTTTCTATATATGCTTTCAATTGCCTTGAACTGACTGAACCTAAGTCACTAGAGTGATATATTTTCCAGACATGTATGTTGAATATTTTGAAACTAATTTGACTGGAAGTATGGCAGCAATGATTTCCAGTCAAATTAGTTTCAAAATTATTCAACATTATATATGACAATAAGATATAAGACAACTAAAATGAAATTCTATATATGATGTCAATAGCCTTGAACTGACTGAACCTAAGTCACTAGATTGATATATTTTCCAGACCTATATGTGGAATATTTTGAATCAAATTAGTTTCAAAATTGTTCAACATTATATATGACAATAAGATATAAGACATAACAAAATTGAAATTCTATATATGCTATCAATGGCCTTGTACTAACTGAACCTAAAGTCACTAGATTGATGTAATTTGCATACCTGTATATTAAGTAGGCCATAATTTTAATTTTAAAGACATGTTTCTATATATGCTGTTAATAAACTTGAACTGACTGAACCTAAGTCACAAGATTTATATATTTTCCAGACCTGTATGTTGTATATTTTGAAACTAATTTGACTGGAAGCCATTGCTGTGCCATAGGCAGCAATGATTTCCAGTTAAATTAGTTTCAAAATTATTCAAAATTATGTATGACAATAATAATATATAAGACATAACAATATTGAAATTCTATATATGCTATCAATGGCCTTGTACTAACTGAACCTAAAGTCACTAGATTGACATAATTTGCATACCTGTATGTTAAGTAGGCCATAATTATAATTATAATTTTAAAGATATGTTTCTATATATGCTTTCAATAGCCTTGAACTGACTGAACCTAAGTCACTAGATTGATATATTTTCCATACCTGTATGTTAAATAGGCCAAGAATTTAAAGATCCGGGTCGGCAAGATCCGGTTACCACTTCCGTTTCGGTAACTTCCGGTCTGTCTTCCGGTTATGTAGGACATCCGGGTCCTAGAGGTCTAGTGTCTACTTCCGTTTCCGGGTCTTTTAGCGCTTCCGGCCATTCCGGATATCCGGAGTCTGAGGACTCTTTTTATTTTCCGAATTCTGGTAGAGGCGTTTCCGGTTCCGGGGTGGACACTAGTCAGTTTACTTCCGCTTCCGGTATTAGAAGGGTACTTCCGGGTCGGTCAGACCTGGATGTAATTCCGATTTCCGTTTCCGGTTTCATGAGAGCTTCTGGAAGAATGTATTGCATTGTTCATCAATTTCCGGTTCCGTTTTTTCAGTTCCCTCTTCTGGTTAGTCTGTACATCCGGATTGTAGGATCTTGATCAGTTCCGGTAGTCTACTTCCGGTTTTATCCATTTCTTTTTTCTTTTTTTTTTTCCACATCCGGATTTCGTACAGCCGGGGATAGGGTCATTTCCGGTTTTACCCGGCATTACATGTTACATCCATTTCCGGGTTTTCAGCTTCCTCTTCCGGTAATTCTGTACATCCGGGTTGTAGGATTTTGATCAGTTTCCGGTAGTATACTTCCGGGTTTATGCATTTCCGTTTCCATTTTTCCATATCCGCGTTCCTAGAATCTAGTCATCTTCTTGCCTAAGAATTAGTCTTATTTCAGTTTTTGTTTAATATTGGGAATGTTAAATTGCTGAAAATAGTCATTCCAAGTCATTGCCAGTCTTGTAGTCTCTCTTGGAATGATAGTCTATTCAGACATTTATTCGTTTATCAGCGACAATTTCAGCGTAATTAAAGACTGTCCTGACTGGTTACCGTATGGGATTTTGTTGCAGATTATTTTCTATGCGCATTTCATAAGCCGATAAGTCAGGTGGTATTCTAAGCATTATTTCGAGATACGATTTTTGCTTTCATCCAACTTTAGATGGCCAGTTGTCTTCGGGCCATTCAGCGTTTTTTCTCGCTCCTTTTACCTCTTATGTCGGCAGGTTGACATATTTATTTAACCAAAGGGAGTTTATTTGTGGAGGGGATAACCCTGATTCTTAAGTAAATCGTAGTATAATTTCGTCAGGCGCTGAAAAGAATTAGATTCAGTAAAGGTTTCATAGGATCATTATGAGTACAGGATTAATGTCTACAAGTACATTATTCGCTTAGAAAGGATAATCAATCGGATAAAGGGGCAGGAAGGAGGAATATGAGTCGGATTCTTCTGCGTTGACATAGTTTCGGTGAGTTCGTTTTGTTTTAATTTTTTCCAGATTTTTGTTTAGTTTTCCTTTTATAGCATAAATTTTGCTCTATTTTGACTGGATTGCTGCGGGCCTTCGGACGGGGGTTCGGGGGGGCGGGGCTTGGGATTTTCTGGGTATTTTGGGGGCAGTTTGGCTGAAGGTTGTTGGTGATGCCACCGGCAATTTTCGGTCGGATTATTCCCGGATTATTCGGTGAGTCTTGGGGGTTTTTGCTCGTTGAGGTTGTTGTCTGGGGGTTGGCGGCGGGCCGGTTGGAGTGGGGTTGGGGTTGCGCTGGAGGGGGGAAGAGCGGACGAGAATCTTTGGATTTAAGCATCCACCAACTATTTCGGTCAAAATGTTTTCTAAATCTTTGCAAGTCCAGAGATATTACAGTTGTGATATGTCGTCTGCAAAATTCAGTATTCAATCAGTTAATATCTAGTATCAGTGTTCAATCTTTCTTGGGGATTTCTAACACAATGGCATTTGTCAGTACAAAGATGAAATTATTGATGCTAAGATTATGAATATAAGAATCAATAAATTTATTAAAATCTTTTAAGTTTCTGCCTCGTGGCATAAATATCGAATTGTTTAGGATATCTAATTTATCAGCAAGCCCGAGCGGCTAGGCAACCGTTGATGTATTCAATACAATTTTTTATTAAATCTCCATTGTTATACGATGTTTAAATTAGATAGTCTAATGTGGGCCATAGTTCTCTTATCAGGACCTTGTGACTTGTCATGTGTGCTATTTATAGAAATGTGATGACGGTCATCACTAGTGACTTTCCCGTAGTTCATGTAGATCTCGGGCACATGATTTGGCTATATCTTGACTCTAAACACTCCCATAGACTTACTATGGGGTTTTGGGTTTGCCACATTCTCTGGTTAAATCTCTGTAAATAATATTATCTATAATTTTTGCAGAGTCTTTAGCATTATTAATAAGTTAGGCTATTCTGATATGACCCTTTTTGGTCTCCATTCAGAGTAAGCGGTATTATTAAAATATCCATAATAAACGTGAGTTACCTATTTAGTGAGGTATAAGCGTTATGATATAGGCCAGGATTTTTGGCATATGTAATCTATGTGTTTTCTATGAGCACTCCTCTTTAGCATATAGTAAGTTTGACTCTTCTTTAAGGGGGGGGGGCCCTTATTAAAATTGGCTAGATATTCCTGGATCTAGAATCCTTCTATGTAGTCTCCTCTTCCAAAAAGGTTTTCTGTTCCTTATTATTAGAAGCTATTAGCTTTAGAGGGGTTGTTGTTTGTCTATGATTGTCAGGGAGTCTATAGAAGAAGCTGTTCATTGGAAAGTAGATCCAGGCTTCTGTGCATTGGTCAGATTGTCTGTTAGGCTTCTAAATCTCAATTCGTTCGGTCATGGCCATGGGGTTTTCTTTCATTTTTATAAGGAGGAATGAGGTTTAGTCTTATGGATTGTCCTCTAGTAGAGCTGTTCGCTGAATGCTCAGATCTTCTCTTACATGTCTCCTTTTCTGGACAGTCAACCCCTCGGGGGTGGGGGTGGATGCTCTGTCTCAGTAGTGGACAGGAATGTTCGCCTATGCCTTCTCTCGAACGATTTTGATTCAGTTAGTTCTGAAGAGGGTCAAGGATCAGGTTTGCGAAATTCTTCTGATAGCTCCCTGTTGGCCAAAGAGGATTTGGTTTTTAGACCTTCTAGATTTTCTGGTAGATTTCCCTCTTCTTCTTCCAGTATACCAGGATCTTCTATCTTAAGTAAGAGGTCTTTGTGTGCATCCAAATCCAAAAAATTTTAGTCTGTGTGTCTGGAGAATCTCGAGTCTGAAGTCCTCAAGAATAAGGTTTCTTCTGATATCAGGAAATGATTGACTCTGCCAGAAGGGATTCGACCCGTTGAGTTTACAATGGTCGATTTTAAAACTTTAGGTGAATGATGTTCAGACCAAGGTTTCGTGCCAGATTCTGGTTCGATACCCAAATTATTAGATTTTTTATCTTATCTGTTTGGGTATTTTCATTTGTCAGTTATTACGTTCAGGGAGTATAGATGTTCTCTGGTGCCATCCCTTCCTTGTCTTCTGTAGGCCGATGTCAAGGATACTAAGACGTTTAATAGCTTTATTAGAGGTCTAAGTAATATTCGTCCTCCGATTGCTAAGTCTTTTCCTTCCTGGAGTTGGGCTTTGGTTCTTCAAGTTTTGGCAGGTCGCCATTTTGAACCTATTTCTTCTACCAGTAGTAAGCTTGGTTTTGTTTCTAATTGTCAAAGCTGTTTTTTCTTGTTGCTACAGCCTCTGCTAGAAGGCGTTCAAGAGATTCATGCTCTTTCTGCTGAAAAGGAGAGATTTATAGTTTCAGGAGACGGCTTTGATATCCCAGAAGGAATTTTTTATCTATAACTCGCACTAACCGCTATCCTGCTAGTCCGATCATTTTAAAATCTTTTCGTCTGTCGCCATCCGAAAAATTTTGGTGTCCTATTAGGGCATTAGGAACCTTCAATCAGCGATCAGATGTTATAAGAATCGATCCATCTCATTTATGTTTTTCCTACGAGGAATATTTATCTATGCCGGTCTCAAATTCTTCGATTGTCAGATAGATTTTGAGAGAATACTTAGTATTAAAGCCGATGAAGTTAGAGGTATGGCTACTTCTTTCGCTCTTTTTGAGGGATCGTCTTTAGATGAGATCATGCAGGTAGCAGGAGGGAAATGTGAATACACCTTACATCCTTTTAGCTCAAAGACCAGAGTGCAGGCTAATCATGGTGTGATTGAGCTAAATGCACTATTAGGTTACGTTATTAGCATTTGGATAAGATTGATTTAATTTTATCCTTGTTTGTTAACTAAAAAAAAGCCGAAGACTTTTTACCAAGTACTTCCCACCATTTTCGTTAGGACTATGTGTCGGTGAGATAGGGGGAGAGTCTTCTTTTGGTTTTTAGTTATTTCTTTAAGTTCAACTTGTTGTTCGTATTTGCTAATCACGGTGTGATTGAGCTAAATGCTATATTAGGTTATGTTGTTAACATTTGGATAAGATTGATTTAATTTATCCTTGTTTGTTAACCAAAAAAGCCGAAGACTATTTACCAATCACTTTCCACCATTTTCGTTAAAAGACTGCGTCGGTGAGAAATGGTGAGTCTTCTTTTGGTTTTTAGTTATTTCTTTAAGGTCAACTTGTTCTTATTTGCTAATCACGTTGTGATTGAGCTAAATACACTAATATGTTATGTTAATAACATAGGGATAAGATTGGTTTGATTTTTATCCTGGTTTATTGATTCTCAAATCTCCTCCCACCTTATGTGGACAGGGGGCACTGACCAAATCTACGGGTTTAGCAAGTAGTGATTGAACGGTAATGGATGTTTTTGTGGTGTAATAACAACCCCCCACAGACCCCCCTTGCGGGTTGGTCTGTTGTTTTATTAACCACTATAAAAACATACTTACCGTTCAATCACTACGACCCGGCCTCAACCACCCCGCGTGGTAAGATTTGAAAATCAGACTTTAAATATTTTGCACTTAAATTTAGAAAAGTGAATCTGTTTCCTATTCGGGCTCTGATGCGCATGCGTGAGCGCGCGTAGCGACAAGCGTCACTATGCGGTGAGTATAGACTGGTGCCAGTCTATACCTGATGGTAGGCTGGAGGTGGGACTCAGTAGCCTGGTTGAGGGTCCATAGGAATAGGATTAGGCATGGGGAGGTGTGTATGCAGGCATAAAAATCTTATTCTGATAGCAAAATGCAAATAATTGATTTAGCAAGTAGTGATTGAACGGTAAATATGTTTTTATAGTGGTTAATAAAACAACAGACCAACCCGCAAGGGGGGGTCTGTGGGTTTTTTTCTTTCTTGGGTAATGCTGACAATATATTGACAATATTTTGACTATTAAAATTATAAATACATATATGTATATTTGTCGATTAATTTATTGTTATATATATATTATTTGTTCTAATTTTCTTTTTCAGTATGATATGGTCATTCATATTCAACAATTTATGACTTGGTCATTCATATTCAACAATCTTTGACCTGTAATGACTAGTAACAAAAGATTGATATTCTTATAGCTTGTCGTGTAAATGTTAATATATTATTTAAGCTTAATATATATGGTATATATGCATGTCTCTTTTTATCATATCTCACTAAGTAAATAAAAAAAAATTTCAGAATGTGACGCTGTTGACCATCGTGCTAATGTAGAAATCTTCCAACCGTCCAACACAGGATATACTTATATGTAGAGTATGTATTGGTATGTAACTATCTATACCTTCCATTGCCATAGTTTAACAAGTTTTGTTGAAGTATTTTCATGCATGCATGTTGATTTTTTTTAAATTAATATGACTGTCAGTCATTGTTACTGTAAGTAGCAATGATTTTCAGTAATACTGATGTAAAAAATTTTCTACACATGCTTAATGCTAGAGGTTTATTTGTGCAAAAAGGTATTTACCTTACTTTTATGACAGTATATAAGATATATTAAGGCAATGATACTACATCTTGTTCTTAGAAATGTCTAGTCATTGCGATATATTATAACAATGGAAATATGTATCTCTAGTACTGATAATGATATGCATATGCATTTATATCTTTATTATTCTGATACTTTTTTGACTCCTTATTTGTTTCATTTAATACTACCATCTTATCATAAAAAATTGTAAAAAATTTATTTAGTTAATGAAATAAAATACTATAATATAAATTTTAAAATGCAGTTACATCTTGATTCCACTTTAGTGTATTTACCAACCAGACCGTATGTGACATCTAACCAGGTCTTCCTCTTGATTCTTCAAGACGGAGTTGTTGTACCAAAGGCATGATAGAGGTTTGGGCAACTTGTTGTCATGACGTAATAGCGCGTATTAAAGCTACATAATCAAGATCATCGATAGCGGTTAACATATCAATTGTAATTAATGACATACTAATTTATACTTGTTAAATAATATATTAATGATTATACAGTCTGACATGTATAACTTGTAATATTTTATTTAATAAGTTAAAATCAGTGACCGATGATTTAATATCTAATTTTTATCAGTGATGTTGATTAAATTCTCCCTTCTACAAATTATTTAGTTTTAATTACAAGATTGTGTAACCAGAAGCTTCGAGTATTCAATTCGATATTGTCACGAAGCTTCGATTTTTGTGGATTTGTGATTTTCGAATGGTGGGTAGGCTTTAGGGCTTCACAATATTGAATTCCATCCACTGGTTTTGGAATTCTGGATTCAAAGTATATAAATCAATCCCAACACGCACAAGACATGGATGGAGCTTACCTAGGGATGGGCGGGGCATAGTTAAAAGTGGATTTATCCATATAAAAATCTAAATTTCTGCCTTGCCCTTTTCAGTTTGTCAATTCCAGTTTCTGCAGCCTGCTGTATTTAACCCTTTCGCTGACGAATCCTGGAACAATGTGTCATAGTAAATGATGGAGTGCAAGAGGACATTTTATTACACCTTTGTTAAAAATTTGAGCAAAATCTGACCATTTGTTTCCAATATATCCATACATGTCAGGGCTTTAGATTACCCCTTAGCTATGACTTTACACATTATACCCAAATGAAAACCCGCACATATTAGTGAGTCCAAATTAAAATCCTACTGGCTGCTATGAACACTAATTAACAGATTTACAGGCAATTAAATACTCGATGATGTGACATGTTATGGCCATTCAGAGGTCTTATAGTGCTATTAAAACTAAAATGGCTCTAAATTGTCTAGTTTCTAGGAGCTTTGATGGATCCCAGACCAGATAGGTGTTGTGCCCAATTGAGGTAAACCTAAAGCCCTGCATGTAAATTAAAATTTGTACCCAATCTGGATCTTCTTGCGCTTTTGTCAAGATCACAGCCAAGGTTTGGAAATCCTTGTTTAGGTTATGTGACACAATTTTTTACATTTGAATCCAATCAGATCAGTATTTTTTTAGATGCAGTGGCACGCACACACACACCCACGTAACTGTAATAGTACAGATCTGTCAAAGCATCATGACATTAGCTCAACCGATCAGATATGCCATTGATGGCGATTCCAACAATGTCAAATAGGCAAAAATGTGCGGTACAACTCGCTCAAAGTTTGAGAAGGACTCTGCAAAAGAGCTAGCTGTCTGCCATCCTTCGTTTAATTTATCTTCAAGTTTCCAACGCTTCCAAATTCTTAGTGCAAAAATTTAAAACCGTCATTAAAAATTCCAAACCCGCAAGTGTAAAAACTTAAACTCATCAAAAGAAAATTCAAGATGCATCATGGATACATGTTGATTACTACAAGAAAATTACACAATTTAGACGCATTTTGGGCGAGCTTTCGGATATGTTTTTTCACAGCTAATTATGAGCTGTACTGTATGTCTATATAGCCTGCATTATTTTAACTTCTAACTTTTAAAAATTGTATTGTTAGGATAGAAACAGCATAAGTAACATACAGTTAACTTTTTGAATTGATAGCCAGCAAAAAAGTGACTACCATTAGTGTTACGAGAATGGTTTTATACGAACCACTGCTCACCAGCGAAGACAATAGAGTCTGAAATAATGGCGCCCGCAAATATCTATCTAAAATGGCGGCTACAGTCTAAGCTAGTTAAAGTGTCCATAAAGTAACAAATAGTCCTAAATTTAGCTAGGATATGTATCTTTTAAGAATAGATGAGAACTTTAACAACATGTCCTGTTCTTTTCTTTATATGCTATTGATTAGGCCAGCTTAGGACATCATTGTTCAGCAGTTATACTCTAGCTAATGTCAATTCTAATAGGTGTGGTGATAAAGATCAAAGGGCAATGCCATTGATAAGAGTCAAGCCATCAACAATTTTGGTATAGATAGAGGAGGCGGGAGCTCGGGCGGTAACGAGCAGAGCTGTGAAACCGGCGACCCCGGGATCGCATCTCCGTTCGGCCAACTGACGATTGCTGGAAACTTAGGCAATCTCCTTCACTCCTCGTCGCCTCTCTCCACCCAGGGGTATAAATGGGTACCAGTGTAAAAACTGGGGAAGTTAACCAATAATAGACGGAAATAAAACTGGCTTAGAATGGTGTGAATGGGAACTGGAATCAGGCACTCGATAGATGCCACCCAAACCAATAACGTCTCATTTTGGTATAGGAGACAAAATTTATAAAGGCTGTGGAATTAAACTAGTGTACTGGAAAGCTGTTGTACATTTGGAAACTAATCTGACCTGAAAAAAAATTGTTGCTGCCATATGAAGCAACAACTTTTGAAAAAAAATAAAAAATTACAAATGTAGTAACTAACTAGTACTAACATACATGTAATGTGTGTTTGTATTGTTATTATTGTTACATGTAATGCTTTTTATCATATCAATGGGAAATTGCTCACTTGAGAAAATTCACGTTATGTAATTTCTCTGGTTACACAGTCACATGGGGATGTGGATTTGCTCCGGTGAAAGGTTTATCCTGCACAGTGGTTTATGATATACACATATTACAGCCTGACAGCCATGTGCATGCATGTGTACCTGCATGTAAACAAATGCATACACACATCCGTGTGTGTGTGTGTGTGTGTGTGTGTGTGTGCGTGCGTGCGTGCGTGCGTGCGTGCGTGCGTGCGTGCGTGCGTGCGTGCGTGCGTGCGTGTATATGTTCACGTATAAGGTCCAAACAGATGTTATTGAGTTTTATATATGTCTTTAAAATATTTAAATTCCTGTTTAAAATTAAGCAAACATGAAAGCTGATGGACATTTGGAAGCTAATTTCACTGGAAACTGTTATATTGCCCCATGGTAGATGGCGGATTATCTTATCATAGAAAGTCAATGTTCTAAGGAAATCTATCGAAGACTTTGAAACTAATTTCACTTTAAAATGTTGATATCTGTGGTAGTAAAGCTTTCAGTCAAATTAGTTTCAAAACATTCAACTAATTATTATCCCCCCGCTTTAGCGAAAAGCGGGGGGGGGGGGGGGGTGGATTATGTTTTCGCTTCCGTCCATGCATGCGTCCGTCTCACACACACACAACACACACAGGTTTTCTTTCGATAACTTTACTTTTGCTTGGAATATAGTGACAGCACTTCATGGGAAGGTTGGCTATGGTAGTAGGCAAATGCACCTTAGTTTGAGGGTCCGTCACCCCGTCCCTCCATCCGGCCATCCCTTTGTCTCTGAATTTGTGTCCATCTGTACAAATTTTGGGTTTTCGTTCAATAACTTTATCTTTGCTTGGAGTATTGTGAAGAAACTTCATGAGAATGTTGGCTATGGTAGTAGGCTACTAGGGAAATGCACCTTAGTTTGAGGGTCAGTCAGCCCGTCCATCCATCCCTTTGTCTTTGAATTTGTGTTCGTCTGTCCGTGCAAATTTTGGGTTTTCGTACAATAACTTTATCTTTGCTTAGTGTATTGTGAGGAAACTTCGTGGGAACATTGGCTATGATACTAGGAAAATGTACATTATTTTGTGGGTCAGTCAACCCATCCCTCCGTCCATCCATCCCTTTGTCTCTGAATTTGTGTCCATCTGTCCGTGCAAATTTAAGATTTTCGTTCAATAACTTTATCTTTGCTTGGAGTATTGTGAGGAAACTTCATGGGAACATTGGCTATGGTACTATGGAAATGTACATTATTTTGTGGGTCAGTCAGCCTGTCCCACCATCTGTCCATCATTTTGTCTCTGAATTTGTGTCTGTCCATCCGTGAATATTTGGGGTTTTCGTTCAATAACTTTATCTTTGCTTGGAGTATTGTGACGAAACTGGGTCAGTCAGCCCATCCCTACCTCCATCCATCCCTTTGTCTCTGAATTTGTGTCTGTCCATCCGTGAATATTTGGGGTTTTCGTTCAATAACTTTATCTTTGCTTGGAGTATTGTGACGAAACTGGGTCAGTCAGCCCATCCCTACCTCCATCCATCCCTTTGTCTCTGAATTTGTGTCCGTCTGTACATGCAAATTTTGGGCTTTCGTTCACTAACTTTATTTGTTCTTGGAGTATTGTGACAAAACTTCATGGGAAAATTGGCAATGTTTCTAGGGAAATGTACATTATTTTGTGGGTCAGTCAGCTCATCCCTCCGGTTGTCCATACCGGTGTCTCTGAATTTGTGTCTGCCTGTCCGTGCAAATTTTGGGTTTTCGTTCAATAACTTTATTTTTGCTTTGAGTATTGTGACAAAACTTCATAGGAACGTTTGCTATGGTACTAGGGAAATGTACATTATTTTGTTGGTCAGTCAGCCTGTCCATCTATACATTTGTGTCTGAATTTCTGTCTATCTGTGTAAGTTTTGGATTTTAGCTCCCATTTGTCTGTGTATCCATCCATATGTCTATCCAAATCAGTGGGATTATGTCATCCCACGAACATGGCTGCCCCATTGTGGGGGGAGGGCAGGGATTATTTGATTTATATCGTCTAGTTTCTTACAATAAGATTAATGTTTTATATGGCATGTCTGGGTTGAAAGGGTTAGAGGAAGAAATATATATGTACATCCATGAAAGCTGTGGAATTAAACTAGTGTCTTATTATTTTGGAAACAAGTTGATTGAAATTTATTATTGCATATGGCAGCAACAAAATTCAGTCAAATTTATTGAAGAATTTTCAGCAGGTTTTAAATTTTATATCTGAAATAGATTCAGTTCAGTCAGTATATTATATCAGTGGTTATAGAGGTATTTTATTTCTACTATATATCTCAATTTGGTTGATTACATTATACCTTGTATGATGGCATTGATGTTCACATAGTCCTTCATAATAATTATCAGACAAAGTAACTAATGTTACTGAAATGTAACTTTAATTTGCATTATGCAAAGTAACTGAAATGTAACTAGTTACATTGCTCAACAAATGTAACTGTAACTGACATAGAGCAATGCAACTGTAACTTGTTACATTTAAATGTAACTGACCCCAGGCCTGCTTCCAACATGGGCAAAGCGTGGGCGGAGCTTAGCTAGAAATGGGTGAGCCATAGCTAGAAATAGATCCCTCTATTGTTGCAGGGATGAGATTCTTCCACCGTTGGCTGATTTTCTCCTTTTTTAAAAAATTGTGAAAATTAAAACAATTGCTTTGAACAGTTGGGTCTGAATTGTTACGGTGGGTATTACACCACCTTTTCTCTGACATGGTCCTCCTTTTTCTGACATGGTCCATCTCATGCCCGTTGTTGCCGTAGCATTTGAATAATAGACATGATAAATGATTATATTAATTGTCTTAATGAGATCAGAAGCTGTCATAACACATTTTGTGTCTGTTCTGTGGGTTAATGAACCTTTACAGTTAATCTATCCATCATATGACGTCATAATCAACTATGTGACGTGTAGGATGATGTCATAATCAGTGACAGCATGAATGACTCGATTTAGTCCATCTTAAACGTTTATTAGTCCAACGCGTATGAATTGTATGTCTTTACTATTTAATAAACATTCTGTCGAAAATTTTGAAACTAATTTGACTGGGAAAATCGACCCCGTCAAATTATTTTCAAAATATTTCACAGCTTACCTGTATAGCTTTCTGGAAATTGATAGTCTGGGCGTTCAGGGATCGATCGATCCTAACACGCGTGAGGTGTGGGTGGAGCTTAGCTAGAGGTGGGGGGGGGCCATACATGTAGGTTAAACTGGAAAGGTCCATTGAGACAAACCTGGCTAAGAGGCCCCCCCCCCCCCCCCCCCCCCCCCCCCCCGACCCACCCCATAAAAGACAATTCTACGGGTAAGGTGTGAAATACTTTGAGAGGAACCCGTTTGTTTCTTGTGTATGTTTTAGCCCTTTAATGGCTAAATTTGGTCACGTAATTATCAAGGTTTTTTCCTATTGAATATCCATTTGCAGGCCAAGTTATGGATACATTACAGGTATGGAGCCAGTCATTCCAGTCTTAAATTAAGATGCAGAGGGCCATTCCTCAAGATCACTGTAGAGGCTAGTTTTGGTTTTGGCATCAAAGGGTTATTGTTTCTACGTCGGACCAAAACTGTCCTGGGCAATGGTGGGGTGGGGGCAGAACGGCAAAGATGACAAAATTGAACTACGTTCAGGATGTTAGTTTCTCATATACGATTGCAAATTATGAGGCAACGTCTACATAACGCTTTACCCCCACCCCTCCCCCATGGTGTGGGTGGGGTAGGGCCATAGGTGTGAGAACGGCAAAGTCGGTGAAAGTGTTTGTGATGGTGTGCCATAGACTGTACATTCTGCCCTGGGCAGAGCCTAATGTAAACGTCATCTTGCAATTCTAAATTATATGTCTAACTCACAATTACAAATTTGATTGAATTTTACCAAATGGTTTCAGAGAAGATGAACGGATGGACGCACTTGCATTTATCCCCTATATCTTTTTAAAAATGTGTGGGGATAAATAATTTACCAGTACTGGAAAATCTGACTACATTATTGAGCCTGCCATTCTACAATTTCCAAATATAGTCTTCTTTTTCCTTGCAAGTGGATGTTTACTATCCACAGTTTTTTATTTTCTTTACAAAGCTTGACCACTAAAGGGAAAGTTCACTGATGATTTGTTTCGACTTATCTTCATCAGTTTTTTCCCCGTGAAGACACCATTAGCTATTTAGATGTGTATGGGTAGATGACTTGTGACATACTGCTACGTTAAAATGCAATAAGCACTGCTGATGCTTTTCCTGTGTCACTGACCATCAAAGTTAATCATTTTAACTATGATTTCAACAGACCTCTTTGATGAATTTACAATTTAATAAATATTCTGTTGAATATGTTGAAAATAATTGAACTTGGAGTTGTTCCTGCCGTAGGCAGTAGCAGCCCCCTATCAAATTTGTTTCAAAATATTCAACAGCTTACCTTGAAATTTTGTTTCTATGATTACAGGTTTCTAAGTTTCAAATCAATGTGAACACTCGTAAAAGGTGGCTGGAGCTTACTTAGTTCCAATATCGTATCACTTTGGAAATAACTATGAAAAGATTATATGTTCTATTGAATCAATTCTGAAATCTAATCATCTTATTTTATTGTGCCTTTATCTTTAAGGTGATGCGAGTCAATTGTAAAGCACAATGGCATCAATAGAGCTACAGAGCGTTGACCAGTGGTTGGAAAGTATACAGCTACATCACTATGCACCAGACTTTGCGAAAGCTGGCTATAACATGCTGTCACAATGCAGTGACTTGACGGAAGAAATCTTGAAGTCGGCCATCGGGGTAAATTTAGCGGGTCACTTAAAACGTATCTTGGCACATCTTCCACCTCGGTCAACGTCTATCGTCTCAAGTCCGAGTTCTGATTTTGGTGAGCTATACGAGAATGTCGAGCCGCATGCCACGCAGAACATTAATAATAATGCGCCGACTGTAGCTAACGTTGAGATGAATAGTGTGCCACATCTATCAACAAAGCACCAACCACACCATCTCAATTCACAGCAAATGAGCAAACAGAATGGCGATAAACCGATTCCAAAGCCCCGTCTTACCGTATCCCGTAAACTAAGCTCTGGGAATAAGCAGACAATTGTACAGCCCAGTGTTAAGTCACCAACTGAGATTAAAGACAGTCATCAGTCAGTACAAGCAAACAGTGAACCTTATCCTGAAGACACTTATGGCATAAAGCTCTTGTCTCCAAGTGTAACACATGGCTCTGATTCAAATAACATTTCTTTTATCGATGGTGTTGTTGTGACCGAGTCTGATACGGATACAAATTGTGGGGTAAATGATCCCGATGATAAAGGGAAGCTTGAGATATCTCAAGATATGTATATCCCAATGTTACCATCAGCGTCAGTTCGCAAAAAATCCCCACAGCCTCAGCATTCTTCCATTAGTAAAATTAACATTCAACACAGTAAAAAGGATGATGCAAGCATAAAAGACCTTTCTACAAGTCAAAGTAACAATGTAAAGTTTGATGCAAGTGTGAAGAGTCCACCACGCCCATGCATAGCTCCAAAGCCTAATATTAACACGAATAGCAAACAATCATTAATGCGTAAGAAAGGCCATACGTATGTTAATGTCACACAGCCATCTACTCTGTCCCATTCACGCCTTAGTGAAATGATCTCGGCAAATATGGATAGTTTTGATTTGCATCACGAGACAGAGGTGACTGGAGTCTCCGATCATCTATATGAGCAGGATGTGTATACTGATATGACATCCCCGCAGACACCAAAGTTAGTGAAAGTAGATCTGGTGGAGCGACCGAGTGCTCCGTCATCTCAATCAACATCAGCAGATTCGGAACCATGTATTTATGAAGCGGTTTGGAACATGGAATCAAAAACTTGTAGCAATGTTGAACAATCAACGCCCTCCTTGGATAATACATACACAAATGTGGATGAGATAGTGGAAAGTGAATCGGTCTATGATCAACCTCCACCAGCATATGCCCCGCCTCCATTACCAAGGAACACTAAGATCGCCGTAAGTAAGCCACCACCAATTCCACCAAGAATATTTGAAAATTCTCCATCAAATCTCACATCAGATGTTGATTTCACTACAGACAGTAATGCGCTATTTCCTATAACGACTCCAATTGATCCGTTTAGTGGAACTGATCCGTTTACCGAGTTTGTCTCGGAATGTGAAGATTACAATACCTCATACATTAACAATAACATTAGCAACAAACCTTTTCATTCGCCACGTCAAGATGATCAAAATAAAGATCCTGTGACAAATGATGGGTTTGAACCATCATTTGATCCATTTGGTTTACGTGGTAACAACTTAACACATGATCAAGTAACAGGTACAACTGACATGTATTGTAGTATAAACGATTTCGACCCGTTTATGACTAATCGCACCTCTAGTACACAGGATGGGGCTTACTGTATGACGGAGAACCTCGACAATCTGATCAATGACAGAAAGGAAATTGACCAGAATGACTACATTGAAGAAACCTTACAGAATCCTAATAGCTTTACTGATGCTTCATTCGAGCGATCAAATGTCGCGTTTGATGAGTATGAAAGTGCGGACATTTATATGAATGAGTCGGGCATCGCCGCCACTGCTTGCCCAGGTAAAGAAACACCATACCTGATTACGAATGTTTCAACTCGTTCTGATGTAAGCAAGCCAGACATTAATCATGTTCCACCTACACTGCCTACACGCCTTGAACATAGACTAAACCTTAATCATGTTCCCCCTACGCTGCCCGCACGCCACGAAGATAACCGCCGACTCTCACAGAATGAATATTCACGGGCTACATTTGGAGTTTCAGGTATGTATGTATGTATGAATGTATGGATGTGATGTGGTGTGTGCGTGCGTGCGTGCGTGCGTGCGTGTGTGTGTGTGTGTGTGTGCAATGGCTTCCAGTCAAATTTTACATAAATATTCAACAGGTTTCCAGTATGGTTCCATAGATATTAATACTTTAAAAGGAACTGGATGAATCCGATATCCGATGTCATAATCAATTACATCACATGTAGGCTGATGTCAGTACTCCATCATGAACCTGGAATATTCCATCAGTTAAACGAGTTGTATGTCTTTACCATTTAATAAATATTCTGTTGAATATTTTGAAACTAATCTGACTAGGCATATGGCAACAACAGACCCCAGTCAAATTAGTTTTAAAATAATCAACAGATTTCTGAAACAATGAAAAGCAATGAGGTCAGACTTATTAGCCTGTCTAAATAGTTGTCTCCTAGGGGCAGATGACTCTGATGATTTATCTTTGCATTTAATAGAATTAGAAGATAAATCAACAGAGCCAGACTTAACTAGATTAGGTTACTATTCCACAACATTCCTACTGGAGTCCTAGCCTCAATCTCGTCTCTCAACAAATTCATTCTAACTCCCAAGTTCAAATGGAAACAATCTCATCCATCATCCAATCTCTCCAAGTCAGGATGTGGACCATCTCTGGATCTTGCAGATGCGTATTTCCACGTCCCCGTTCAACCTGCCTTTCACAAGTTTCTTCGTTTTGCTTACAAAGGCAGAGTTTGGCAGTTCCACAGTCTTCCACTTGGCTTAACCACCTCCCCTTACGTTTTCACCCGTATAGTGTCATCGGTGGCTGCTAGAGTTCTCCAAGCTATTTTGGTTCACGTCTACATAGACGATTGGCTATTCAAGGTTTTAATCTCTGTCTTTAGAGGAGGATGTCTCTAGCGATCCATACTTGTCTTCCCCTAGGATGGGTTTTTGAATGTAGAAAATTCCAGTGCTTAGCGGGTCGAACACAGGCTTTGATGACATGGCCGACTTTCATGCGAATAATATTACATCAATAAAAAAAGTGACCAAATAAAATCCTGATAGTAAGCATTCGTAATAGCCACAGTGTTTATTGTCTCGCCTGCAAAGCAGGATCGAGACATAGGTATCACTTTTCCGGCGGTGGCGTAAACTTTAACGTTAAGTTTATATCTCAGCAATGCCTGATCCAATTGGAACCAAACTTGGGTGCATGGTAATATACATCAAAAGGAAGCAGGCCGCCGATGAAAAGGCCATGAAGTCAAGGTTACAGGGGTCAAAGGTTACAGTATAATCTTTGTTAATATTTTACGTTCAGTTTTTGCGTTAAACAAAAGTTATTACCTTATATCTCAGCAATGGCTAATCCAATTGGAACTAAACTTGGGTATATGCTGATATACATTGAATGGAAGCAGCCCACCGATAAAGTGGTCATGACGTCAATGTTATGGGGTCAAAGGTCACAGTATAATCTTTGTTAATATTTTACGTTAAGTTTTTGCGCTAAACAAAAGTTATTGTCTTATATCTCAGCAATGCCTGATCCAATTGGAACCAAACTTGGATACATGTAGATATACATCGAAAGGAAGCAGCACGCTGATGCAGGCATCATGCGTTCAAGGTTATGGGGTCAAAACTTGTCAGCTTATATTTCAGGATTGGTTAAGCAAATTGCAACTAAACTTGGATACATGGTTACCTATAATGTTTGGAAGCAGCATGATGATGTTGGGGTCACAAAGTCAAAGGTCAAAGTCACTGTGACCTTAATACAGAACTTATTTCAACATTAAGTTTTTGCGTTTAGCAAAACTTCTCGGCTTATATTTCAGGATTGGTTAAGCCTATTGCAACTAAACTTGGATACATGATTACCTATAATCTTAGGAAGCAGCATAATGATGTTGGAATCACAAGCTCAAAGGTCAAGGTCACTGACGTTGATACAGAACTCTGCTTTTTCAACATTAAGTTTTTGCGTTTAGCAAAACTTCTCAGCTTATATTTCAGGATTGGTTAAGCCTATTGCAACTGAACTTGGATACAAGCTTACCTATAATGTTAGGAAGCGGCATGATGATGTTGGCGTCACAAAGTCAAAGGTCAAAGTCACTGTGACCTTAATACAAAACTGTTATTTCAACATTAAGTTTTTGCGTTTAGCAAAACTTCTTGGCTTATATTTCAGGATTGGTTAAGCCTATTGCAACTAAACTTGGATACCTGGTTACCTGGAATCTTAGGAAGCAGCATGGTAATATTGAGGTCAGAAGGTCCAAGGTCAAGGTAACTGTGACAAACAGGAGACAGGTGAGACATTTGAACTGACACCAACTTATCTAATTTCGTGGTACTTACTGTCACCTATAACCATGATAACCAAACACACCCAACCCACCCTCCGACCATGTCATCCTGACAATATACTGTGATACTGTGGTATTTTTCTATGACACCAATACCATCATGTAAATGTTAATAACCACCCAGCTCTACTTGACACCACTCCCCCCCCCCCCATGGCAATTAACACTACTTCAGTTTATTCATCATATTTCACATATTTCACACTTGGGTTACATTGAACCTAATCCGTTAATCCTCAAATAGTTTTTAAAAAAATTTAATTTCTCTAGACAAGTTAGAAAATGTCCATTTGCTGAACAAGAAAATATTATTTTTGAAAATTTATCACTGGAATGACTAGCTCGGTTATCTAGCTAGTCATTCCAGTGGCTAATTTCCAAAAAAGTCTTGTTCTGCAAACGGATATTTCTCAAGTCTATTGCAGGAGCCATTTGAGTGTTAACTGTCTGCTTGCTGCAATAATACACCTGGACCTACTGAATAGTTTGAAAACAATTTGACTGAATATCCAGCGTTAAGCTCCGTGGAGAATGTAGTCTGCAAAAATTCAGCAGGCAGACAATTACAGCATTAAAGTGTAGATCATGGCTGGCATTTTCTTTTGAAAACAGATAGAGTGATGCTAGATTAACATGTTATCATGCACTTTTATTCTTTTTAAAACGTGTATGCTAGAAGAACGTGATTATAAATGTTGAAAATTATGCCTTTTGCTGATTTGTAATATCGCTCAGCAAGTTACGTAAAACCGGTGAAACCCCACCACGTGACACGCGTCACAAGTGGAAGGGACGAGGGAATTTCCTCTAGTCGTTAACGTGTTATTTAGTCCGACTGGCAAGGCGAAGAGTTGCATTTAGATATATTTATGCAATTAATTTTGTTAAAATGACACAAAGATGCGTAGTACTATATCGAAACACACGTGAATAATTTATCCTTTGGTTAATTTTCATCAGATTAAACTTTGGCAATGTTTGCCGAGCGATAGTATTGAGATTTCGGGGGTCTCGGTGGTAGGCATACATGTGTTAAACATACATGGATTTTCACATTCAACGCTAGAAAAATGCGTCGTACTATTGATTCCCATATAAAAAAAGAATTGTGAATCGTGTTCTAAAATCCCGCTGTACATATTAGAATATATTTTCTAATATTAAACGATTTTTAGCGACAGCTCAATCGCCAATCCATCCCGCTAGCATTTAGCATTGTGCGAATCGAAGGTTCGTCGTATCTTCTTTCCAGCAAAAAACGGGTAAATTGAGTCCACTAAACGATTCCTTCACAGGAATGCCCGAATCGCGATAATGATTGGATAAAACCCGCATTCTTTCAGCTCATACATATTAATGAGCAATAATAAACACGAAAGAAGGAAACCCCTTTATCTGAAATAAACTTTCTCGAGGTTCTGTAAAAATGAAATCTGTCAAAATCATTGGCAGCAACACATTTATATCAAATTGCCATTAAAATATTATGTAGTTATTAAATGTCAATTTGTCAATGTGTCCAAACTGTTTGAACATTGATAAATTGGCATTTAGTAATTAAATGGGATAGTTGCTTACCAGTAGTGAATGGGTCAATAACTGACTTTTCATAAACTTAAAACTTATGGATTTCTTTATAGATATCCCATTTCTCAAGTATGATTTGGCTTTTAAATTGTTGGACATCATACACTATTTCCTTTTTAACGATAAAAGTCTATGTAAAAAATGTAGCTGTTATGATAATAATTTTGAATCTTGAAAGCCAACACATCTGGGAAATGGGCTAAAGCTGAGCCTATAGTATATAAGTTTAAGCTCCTTGAGTGAACACTGATAGAATTGTAAACCTGGCATAAATCATGAATGTTACCTTGAAAATATCGACATGATAAATATATCAAACAAACAAATAATTTAAAATCAAATTTAAGGGAGTGGCATGGTTCTCAACAATGGACTACTTAAACGACGAACCCAGTTCACGTCTCAGTGGTGGATTATCTTACCACAGGAGGAAACATTGGCAATCTTCTTGACTCTTCTCTCATGCACCCAATAGTTGCCTACCTGTAGTGAACACTGATAATGCACAATCAGATCGAATGAAAGGTTCCATTGAACCAATAAAGAACCAACATGGCCACCAAACAGTAAATTATGATTGGTCCATGACAGCCATGTTTTATCACTGATCAATTTCTTCTGAACAAACTTTAATCACCCTTAGTTATCGATGAAATATCAGGAGTTTCAGCCTGAACCGTAAGCACTTCCTGTGATGTCATTTTCAAAAACAAGATGTTCACCTGAAAATGGATCAGTTAAAATTCCAGGCACTCGATATGGTGTACTCCTTGCCGAATTTGGTTAAAACCGGGAATTGATTAACCCAATAATACTCGTGCCACCCAAAAAATTGCTTCTGTGGTAGATCTGAGAAATGTCCATTTTCAGACCAGGACTCCAGTAGAATACTATTTTGTAAATTTACTACTGGAATGACTGGCTCGATAATCAAGCCAGTCATTCCAGTGATAAATTTTCAAAAATAATCTCAACCTGCAAATGGACATTTTCTATGAGAAAATTGATACTTATTTTGAAGAATTTGAGGGGTAAATGGTTAAGGATGAGACATCTGACCAATCAAATTTCTGAATAGAACTTCTGGAGCGTACCACCATAGGGTCCATCTAGTTAAACTTGGTTAAAATCAACCAAGCAGCTGAGGAGATGCATTTTGACAATTTTCGGGAACTTATTCATAGAATCCAAGATTTTCACCCCAAAACTGACTAATCGAAGTTCTGAACTCAGAAGCGTAGCACCATACGGTTCTTATGGCCACATTTTGTTGAAATCCACCAAGGAGATGCATTTTGACAATTTACAGTAAATCATTTACAAAATCTAAGATTTTCACCGATCAATTTATGGATCAATCAGAATTCTGAAGAGATGTTCTGGAGCCTAACACCCAGGGGTAGATTTTAAGGGTTTGTTCTACTAACCTAGACAGGATAGTGCATCATTGATTTTACTGTCCCGCAGCAAACTTCACTAACCCAATGTTTGTAAGCTCAAAGCTGATCACTTCTTTAATCCAATCACTGATACAGAGAAGCCGTTGAATATTTTGAAATTAGTTTGTCTGGAAAGCCGTTGCTGCCTTTGGTGGGTACTCAACATAATGACATTAGAATAGTATTTTTTTGTATTTCCTCTTTTGAGAGCAACTAACCCAGACAGGTGCAGGTGCAGTGCAGGTGCAGTTTTACTAGCCCATATGAAATTCTACTATCCTCGGGTTAACAGGTTAGTCTTATAATCGAGCCCTGCTAACACGATAAGATTCTCCCGGACAAATTTGCCTGAAATTGGTCATAGAAGATGCGATTTTACAGACAGCTGAGTCACGACCACCACGGCATAAGCTCAATTTGTCAGCATTTATCTCATAATCGGCCATAGCTGTCATGATTCTTTACCTGCATCGCCAGACGCAAGGGTTAATATGAGAATGGAGTGCTTCAACTTCTTTTGGGTAAAAATCACAATGCAGCAGCTTTCAGCAACAATTTCTTCAAATTGGACACTGTGAATAACTCTTGTTCTACTGGCCGATTGTTTGTCTATGGGGTCCTGAATATGTGCACCAATTTCGAGGTCAAAGCTAAATCTCAAACAGTAAAAGCTTTCAGTTGGCAACATTGCTTCAAAAACAGACACTTTTGACGCCATAGCGGCCCAATTGAAAAAATATGCATGTATCAACGACATGAATATTGTGCAAATTTGTCCAGGTTATTCATTACAACCGAATTACCATTGCATAAGCTGACCCAGGATATGCAATTTGACCGACGGATGAACACCATGGTATAGACTCACTTGGGCCTTCAGGTCAGGCGAGTTAATAATGATCTGATATTCCGAATATTCTCAGTTTATAGAAATTTAGCCATGCACAAGAATCATAGTAATTTCAATAGTTGATGCAATAACAATCTTCTATGATTTCACATAGAATGGCTGTACTAATACCCGAGTGTACTGTGAAGGCCCATGCTTTCATTGTGCTATGATTTCACATAGAATGACTGTACTAATACCTGAGTGTACTGTGAAGGCCCATGCTTTCATTGTGCTATGATTTCACATATAATGGCTGTACTAATACCTGAGTGTACTGTGATGGCCCATGCTTTCATTGTGCTATGATTTCACATAGAACGACTGTACTAATACCTGAGTGTACTGTGAAGGCCCATGCTTTCATTGTGCTATGATTTCACATAGAATGACTGTACTAATACCCGAGTGTACTATGAAGGCCCATGCTTTCATTGTGCTATGATTTCACATAGAACGACTGTACTAATACCTGAGTGTACTGTGAAAACCCATGCTTTCATTGTGCTATGATTTCACATAGAATGACTGTACTAATACCTGAGTGTACTGTGAAGGCCCATGCTTTCATTGTGCTATGATTTCACATAGAATGACTGTACTAATACCTGAGTGTACTGTGAAGGCCCATGCTTTCATTGTGCTATGATTTCACATAGAATGACTGTACTAATACCAGAGTCTACTGCGAAGGCTCGTGCTTTCATTGTGCTATGCTTTTCTGACCCCTGTTTGCTTTAACCCTTTCACGGAAGAATTCCCCATATCTAATTTTCAAGGCAACCATAGAGGAAAACTGTTGAATATTTTGAAATTGATCTGACTAGAAACTGTTGCTGCCTTAGGAAACAACAACTTCCAGTTAAATCAATTTCAAAATATTCAACAAAATAAGTTTTATGTCGTACAGAATTTATTTTTTCAGGGATTTGTCAATGAAAGGATTATGCTAACACTGCCTTCCAGTAAAGTTATGTATATCCAACAGCTTTCTTATATTGTATTAAACCCCTTGAAAAAGCTATAGACTGTCAGACTGACACTGGAATTTCATGGATAAAACCAAAAGAATTAAGAGAATTATGGACAACAAAACATCATGGATAAATCTTGCTCACACTTGATGCATGTGGTTAAGGTAAAGGAAAAGGGAGCTTCCAAATGGTGTTGATTGGTAACACCATAGAGTAATGTAACTACTATCACCAGTAAAGAAGATACAATGAATCAGAATAACTTAAAGCAACTAAACTACCTTAATATGCCTCCCAATGCTCAGATGCGCGATAAATCTAATTCTGTTCCTTTTTACAAGCGGTCCTGTTATTACTGTACTTGTTATATAACAGTGATCTACTAGTATATCTGCTAGTAAATGCGATATAAAATACCCGAAACTATTCTGAAAACAATTTGACAGGCCACTGGTATATGCAGCAAAGAATTTCAGTGAAAATGGTTTCAAATTATTCGCTGGCATCATTTTGTGACCATAGAAACAATCAGTGAAAATTACACTAGCCAACTGGAAAACATTTTGACTGAGAATCCTTGCTGCTGCTAGCAACTACTTCCAGTCAGATTGTTTTCAAAATAATCAGCAGTATTGCACCAGTAAATAAGCTCTGTTATAGGTATCAATGCACAAATGGAATACTATTTGCGTGGCACTTAAACCCCACTGATAGGCGCTTAGGTCCACTTACATCTTTGATTGTTTGCAATATGGGTAAAATGATTGCTCCGATTATTCAGATAAATACATGGTTAATGTCTATGTTTAGAAACATCGTTTTAAGTTATTCTGATTCATCTTTGGTATTTTACTGGAGTTAATACTTAATAGTTTTATTCCTCTATGATGGTACCAATCAACAACATTTCGATGCTCATCTTTTCATTATCTTTAAATTATAATATATTATGGTGGCTGTTCTGGAGGTAGCGTTGATTGACACAAATCTTTGAAATTAATGATAATTTCAACAATTTCAAATGACTAATAACGAAATTTGACCATTTAAGCAATAATAAAAGTTTTTATTGTGAAAGATTATTAAATCTGTTGTATCGCAACAGTATATGTATGATAATATTCTCAGAACATAGAGTCATAGACAGTAGAATTCCACCTGGTGATTAAAGCACAATATGTACCGAATTTTGTCCCATATAAATCAAATCTGCAGACAGTGATTGAAATGTAGCCGCATGTGTGAATACTGCATATTGTTCACAGTAGGTTATCAATAATAGGTGTGTGTCACTGAAGGAAGCCTCCACACTGAGTGTCCGACATGGCGATAGTTCTCATCCTGCCAGGGGATTACACCAGTTCTTACTAAAGCACACACTATAACATCACATATTCAACTGAGCAAAGTTATGCACATGACACGTCGTTATCTCAGAAAGTGGGTCTAGTCCTCTAGATAAATGGTTAAACCACCTAAAATCACATAGATTTCCTCAAGGGCAGTGTCACTCTCAGGGTAAGACTGACACTCTGCTAGAGAAGACTTCAGTACATGAGTAACACGACTATCACAGACCTGCAAAAGAAAGGACAGTTAAAGAGAGATGTTGAAATACATGTATGAAGCATGTTCCCCGAGTTTGTTGAATCAATATGAAGGATGTTGAAGTACTTTCAGAAGTCTACTCTTTAAATGAACAAGAATTCAAACAGACATATTTTGAAATAATACTGCTTTTAAACTTATTGTCTTGAATAGCTTACAGCATTATTCTTTCTAAAATATACATCGGTGTATCTACTTTCATAAAGATCTGACCTTTTTAATTACAGCCTCTCGATATCAAGAGATATTCAATAATGATGTTGTGAATATTTTGAAGCTAATAATTTGACTGGAAGTTGTTGTTGCCATAGAGAGCAAAAGTTCCCAGTCAAATTAGTTTCAAAATATTCAACAGAATCTCCCCTACATTATAACAAATCGGTAATAGCTGGTCTGTGAGAGATAAAGGATTAATATCCTAATTATTATGCTTTGACTAAACAGAATTTAATCATCTTGTCACCTTTAGTCGCTTTACTTTCAAAATAAGGAGACACTAGTGCTTCAGTTATTGTACCTGCAGGCTTATCATGATTGTCTCATTACCCTTGCCCTATAGAGGTAATAAGGTATTGCATTCAGATCTGATAGTGTGTCTGGAGCTCAGTATCGCTCACCTGGAGTACTGTTGCCAGCAATAGCTTTTAGTTTTAAAAGCACACATTGTGGCCAGACATTTGTAAGAGTAACCTGTTAACCCTTTAATGGTCAAATTTGGTAAAAAAATGTTAATATCTGCCTATTGAATGTCTATTTACAGGCCAAGAGAATACAACCTTTGAAAATTTATCACTGGAATGACTGGCTCGGGTATAAAGCCAGTCATTCCAGTCGTAAATTTTCAAAATTGTCTTCTCTTGGTCTGTAAATGGACATTCCTCAAGACCATAACAGAGGCCGGTTTTGGCTGGCATCACCATTAAAGGGTTAAACAATTTTGGGGGGATTTCTGGAAACCCAAGATAGCTGCTGAAATAAATCCACCAATCAATTTTATGTATATTCTATTCGGATGCCTAACACTATAGCAGCCAAGTTTGATTGAAATCGGCCCAGTAGTAAAATGTATTAATTACTGATAAGTATTTTTTACCAAATTTCATTCCTAATTTCAGAAATCCAAAATGAGCACAAAAGATTTAACAACCAGATTCTGTATAAATGTCAAGAATCATACATGTCTCTCCAGGAGAATTTCGAAGAGGAGTAATCACCTGCTCTCCTGAATTTAAATTTAAACCAGTGAAGCGAGTAGTGTTAGTACTCGCCTCTATATTCTATCATCTTTACTAAACAATATAGGCAATCTATGAGATGTTCGCCTAGAATTAACCTTAGGCAAGAGGAGAGCAACCATTCGCCTCTCCATAAGTCATGATCATATAATGTAGCATCTTAGAGGTAATTACATACAGGGCTTGTTGAAACATACTGTCATCTTTAAGACAAAAATGTGTTTTGAAAGAGTTTTGAAATCCTAGATAGCCATTGTAAAAATCAACCAATCAAGTAATAGTTTGTATCAAAAAATTCCATGCGGTTTAAGGTCATGCCAGCCAAGCTTGGTTAAAATTGGGTCATTTTTAAGAAGATTTAATTATACGTTTTGAAAGATTAAAAAAAAATTGTAGTAAAATCCAAGATGTCCAGGTCAAATCTTCAGGTGGCCATTGGAAAATTTACCAATCAAATTTCTGGATAATTTCTGGGAAGCCTACTATCATAGAGCTATCTAAGCACAATTTGATTAATATCGGTGGTTAATGGCCATAAGTATTTTCATAAAAAGAATTATAGATGGGCAGGCGACAGAGGCAAAGGTCACCATGGTATACGCCCGCTTAGTCACTTGTCCCTTCAGAATGGGTGTGCTAAAAATTACTGATCAGATTTGGATAAAATTTTAACACAATAAAGGCTGATACTGTGAAGAGAATTTTCAGATGTTGGCTGTGATCAGTCAACCAATTTGGCTCAAATTTTAATAGGAAAGTTTGTAACCGTACATTAGGCTTCCACAACGTGGCCATGTTTCATACGGAAAATCTGTCATTAGCTGGAGGGTGATCTTGCTCGCTCTGTAGTTAATATTTACTGGTAAGCAAATGTTTGCTTATCAGACTGAAAGTTCATGTTGCTTGTACAGCAATAACCGAATCAATATGGGGTTCTAGCATGCTTGATGGTCAAGAGATTAATTTTTGAAAACTTATCACTGGACTGGATGACTTGATAATGGAGCCAGTCATTCTAGTGGTAAATTTTCAAAAATATAATTCTCATGACCTGCAGATGAACATGCAGTAAGGAGATATGCTGATTTTTGTTACCAAATTTAACCATTAAAGTGTTAAATATTCAAACATTTATCCAGACAGACAAAACCTTTGTGCTACAATCAATTCCGGAATCATAGTTTAATTCTCATCCTGTAGGTGGTAATACATTTGGTATCCAGAAGTGTATCTACTACTGAGCTGATTTGGCTCAAATCTTAGCAACACACAAAGGATCGTTCGGGGGAGGGGGGGGGGATTGTACACTAATTCCACTACTTTGTTTATGTTAAAGCCCATTTTCTAACTTCAATGAAACCTTCAGGTTCAGTGGTCACCTTTAAAAACGGCTTCTGCAGTGGTCTTGAGAAATGTCCATTTGCAGACCAAGAAGGCCACTTTTGAAAATTTACCATTGGAACGACTGGATCGATAAGCGAGCCAGTCATTCAATTGGTAAAATTTCAAATATTAATCTCTTGCATCAGTAAATCGAAATTTAAAAGAAATTCAAGGGTTAAGTGGTGAGGAGACTGTATACAGTGGCTACTTGTTTGTGTTCCATAAGGTGGTCTCTTCATAGGCATATAATTTCCACTCTGTGATAATATTACTGATTAACTTGGAGGCAGTTCAAAATTAAATGGAAATCTAAACTCAACCATTCATCGATTCTAAACTCAACCATTCATCGAAGAGTGTAAGGGACCAGTTAGTGGTGGTCATTGTCTTTATCTATGCCTGCTCATTAAAAATAGAGAGAACTAACATGACAGATGCCAGTATAGACTGGCGGTTTAACTTTTTTATTTTGGCCTTAGAGAAGATTGTGTGCAATATATCTGATATTATTTAAGTCCTCTATTGATTTTTTAAAGAAATTTTAATTTATGACGATAGTAATCATTACACTGCTTGGATAATTCTCATGCCGGTTTGTACATGTAGCAAAATAACCTAATGCACACCAAACATACACAACAGCAAGATGTTTTAACAGTAACTAAATCAATATACATCATTATTATAGTTTTCTTACAACACACCTTTCCAGTTTTAGCTATGCTCCACTAATCTCTAGCTAAGCTACACCAACACAATGCTTGTGTGGGGATTGATCGATCCCTGCACTTCTTGACTATCAATTTCCAGAAAACTATTCAGGGAAGCTGTTGAATATTTTGAAACTAATGTGACTATTATTAAATAGCAAATACATACAATTCATGCAATGTGTCGGACTGTTAAACATTTAAATGGACTAAATTGAGTCATTCTTGCTGTAATTGATTACGATGTCATACTATGCGTCACGTAGTTGATTATGATGTCATATGATGGATGGATAAATTGGAAATATCCATTACGCTTATGTGTGTGAACAAAAGTAAACCTCCATCAGCGTGCTAATGTCTATTTCCAGCATGCTAAACAGTTGACGATTGGTTTGGTTGAGTGAAATTAATTACCTAACAGGATTAATAAAATAAAACTAATTGTTTGAACAATTACAATATGTAAATAATAAATTTATGATTATACCTTTATAACTTGAAAGCGAATTGACACCTCTGAGTCTGAGTGTAAAGTATCATTTCTTGGCCCCACGTTGTCCTGCACTGACTCAGTCATGGCTCGTCAATCACCTGCTCATCGCTACAAGCCAGCTTTTCAGGTGTACTCCAATCGTTGGACTATCAAAAGAATTAATTGGTATATTCCGTCCAATGTGACTTTTAGTGCTCTACGATACACAGTATTTCTTATTTTGACTTTCTATAACCTGATAAATGCATGTTTACAAACAAAATTTTCACAAAAACAAATAAATATTGTGAGGAACCGATTCTTATATACCAGTACCCGAGTACCCGCTAATTGCCTTTGAGCGGCCTCGCTAAGCGATCGTCCGGAAATGTGTATTACATTCTCCGCTTCAGATGCAGTATTGATCAATATTTTAATTCTATACGCTTATTAGCCCCAATCGACATCCAAATATCATATTCCCAATTTCCATACAAATCTCTCACGTCTGAGACCGAGTAGTCTATCGGGAAACGACGGCGTGTCTACTTTTCTCACGGGTTCCACTTGTGCCGTCACAAGTACGAGGGATTTCCCGCTTCCCAGAAATCAGAGTTTTTGTTCGGCAATGCTCGGAAATTAATGATAATTTGCCTATATTTTTTTAATACGGCATTTATATTATTAACTAATACAATTTTCGAGTAGAGGAGGTTTATTTACCTAAAATAACTATTACTCTTGGTAGCCGAAATCTACACTTTAAGCGGTTAAGTACAGAGCTATATCACAAGGAAGTTAAATGTGTCTATAAACCATTTATTTTTTATCATGTCTTTGAGATGACACCCCCCCCCCCCCCCCCCCCCCCACACCCCACACCCAACTTCATGATCTGTAGAAATTGTTAACCCGTTAACACCCACGTCCAACAAAAACGGCATCTGCACTTGTCTTGAGAAATGACCGTTTGCAGAACAAGAGAGGACTATGTTTTGAAAATTTGCTACTGGAATGACTATCGGGCCAATAATTCCAGGGGTACATTTTCAAAAATAGTATTCTTGGCCTGTGAATGGACATTTTCTGTGAGAAACTAAATTATCTTGAGCAGATTTGAGGGTTAAAGAAGAGCCATTTCAAGCATATCTCCCTGACACACACACGCATGCACGCACGCACACGTACACACACACACACGCGTGCACGCACACGCACACACCTTGCACAATTGACACCAATTCATTCACCATTTTCAACATGTACATTGTACTTGGGTGACCTGGAGCCTTAACAGTTTAGCACTAATATCAGCCAAAAATGGCTTCTGCAGTGGTCTTGAGAAATGTTCATTTGCAGGGCAAGAGAAGGCTATTTTTAAAAAGGTACCACTGGAATGACTGGCTCGATAACCGAGCCAGTCATTCCTGTGATAAATTTTCCAAAATAAGTCTTCTTGGTCTACAAATGGACATTTTATATGAGAAAATTTAAATTTTTTGAATAAATTTGACGGTTAAAGGCTTAAGTCATTCGGAGCATATAGTTAACCCTTTACTACTGAAATTGTTAAATAAAATTAAAAAAATTTCATAGATAATTACTATTTGCAGGCCAAAGTGCGTGGCTATCGAGCAAGTCATATCAGTAGTAAATTTTCAAAAAATAGTCTTCTCTTGGCCTGCATTAATGAACATTTCTCAAGTCAACTACTGCAGACACCATTTGTGTCCAGTCTGAATTTTAAAGTTAAGCGAGTTAATAACTTGACATTCTATATTCGAAATTTAGTGATTTGGATTATATTTCTGAAACTACATATAGATTTGTCAACAGGAAGTTATATAGTTAGTAGCTAAGTTGGATTCAACTTGAACAGGTTGAAGGGGGATATCCTTTCAGAACAACTTCATATTTTTTGTTGTGACTTTGTCACACATTCATTATGAGCTTCAACAGAAAAAACAAGGTTTGTTGTTTGTTAGATTTGAATTGTATCTACAGTACCCGGGGCAACCTGATTTTCAAAAGAGCAACAAGACTTTGATTGTTAATGGTACACCGGGCAACCATGATAAGTAGTCAGTCTAATAGTATTATACTGTGTTTTTGATACCTACTGACTAACTCTTCATTTTAAGGCATTTATTTATTTAATTATTAGCTCACCTGGCCTGAATGGCCAAGTGAACTTATGTCGTGCCGACCGTCTGTCGTGTGTCCATCGTCCGTCCGTCCGTCCGTCAACTTTTCCTTTAAACGACTTCTCAAGAACAGCGGGACCAATTTCAATTATATTTGGCAGGAAGCATCCTTAGGGCGTAGGGATCCAGGTTTGTTCAAATGAAGCCGATCGGCCAATTAGGCCGGTGGCCATCTTTGATTTTGGCCGATTTTTAGAAACGTCTTTAAAAATCTTCTCCGAAACCGCTTGAGGTATTGAAGGAAATGTCATCAAATATGATCTAGGACAAGAGCTCAACCAAATTTGTTCAAGCGAACTTAATTGGTCAAATAGTTTGGCGGCCATCTTGGTTGACCTAGTTTTAGTGAAAATAACTTCTTCACCAGAACGGCTAAAGGGATCAGGCCGAAATTTGGCAGATATGATTACGGACTAAGGGCCAGTTAAGTTTGTTCAAGAGAAGTTGATCCGTAAAAAAACATTGCCGCCGTGTGCCAATCAAAATATAGCATGTTTGGTGGCCATATTGGATTTTTTTATTTGATGGATTTAGATTCCGAAATTGGTTTTATATAGGTTTTTGGCTATTCTGATCTCAAATTTGCAAGTTTCGAATCTGTCGGATAAACGGTTTGGCGGCCATCTTGGATCATTTTCTCGCCAAAAGCTCCCATGCTAAAGCAATGGGAAATTTAAAATGCCTTCTCGAGAACTACTGGCCCGATTTGAATTATATTTGGCAGGAATCATCCTTATGGGATAAAGATTTCATTTTGTTCAAACGAAGCCAATTGGCCAATTTGGCCGGTGGCCATCTTGGATTTCGGCCGATTTTTAGAAATGTCTTTAAAAATCTCGTGCTGTGAAACGGCTTGGGGAATCGATTCAAAACTTATGAAACCTCATCTAGGCAAAGAGGTAAGTCAAGTTTGTTCATGACAACTTGATTGACCGAATGGTTCGGCAGCCATCTTGGATAACCTAGTTTTCCCAAAATGACTTCTCCAAAACCGCTGAATGGATCAGGCCAAAATTTGGGAGATATGATTAGGGACTAAGGGTCATTAAAGTTTCTTCACGGGAAGTTGCTACGTCAAAAAACATGGCCGTCATAGGCCAATCAAAATGGAGCATTTTTGGCGGACATATTGGATTTTTTTATTTGATCGATTTTGAGGCCAAAATTGGTTCTATATCTGTTTTTGGGTATTCTGAGCTCAAATTTGCAATTTTTGATCCAAGTTTGTTCAAATGAACCCGATCGGCCAATTTGCCCAGTGGCCATTTTGGATTTCGGCCAATTTCAGGAAATGTCTTTAAAAATCTTCTCCGAAACCACTTGGGGAATCTCCATCTAGGCCAAGAGGTAAGCCAATTTTGTTCAAGAGGACTTGATTGACCAAATGGTTCAGCGACCATCTTGGATGACCTGGTTTTCACGGAAATTACTCCTCCAGAACTGCTGAGGGCATCAGGCCGAAATTTGTCCAAGGGAAGTTGATCCATCCAAAAAACATGGGCGCCGTGGGCTAATCAAAATGTAGTGTGTTTGGCGGCCATATTGCACTTGCAAAAATGTCCACAAACTGATTTAACAGACTGCTAAATCACCCACCAACAATTTTGACAAAAATTGATGGTGCTCCAGGTGAGCGACACAGGGCCTTGGGCCTCTTGTTAGAAAGAGTAACCAGTATGCTTAATGCCATTTCTCAATAAATGTGTCCATTCTTCAAAATTTACTTGACAAATCAAGTGATTCTAATTTTCTTTGCCATTTAGCTTAACATATACGGGCAACCGTAATCTGTGGCGGGCAACCTGAAAATGCATGAAATGGCATGATATGTTGCCCTGCGGGCAACTAGATCTTTCTCCTTCGATAAATAGTTACCATTATATTACTCTTGATAATACAAGCTAGCAAGCTAGCTGCTCTAGGAATCTAGATTTAGAAAGCTTTACCGGCTCCTGGAACCGGGTACCCGGTTCCCAACAAACGGGTACCCGTCTGCCAGTGGGACTCATTCTTGTTTGCATGGCCACAAGAGCCATACATGCTTTTTTGCATTTGGAAAATCTTAGAATTTTGTAAAGAGTTTCTTAGTGTTTTCTGTGCTTAAGTTTAGCTGTTTTCGCTTCACGGAATATTGGATTTACTGTGGAAGGAGCTTCTGAATCTCAGGTTGTATTCTTTCATGTTATTCTCTAGCTGTATGGAGACTTAGGTCTCTAAAATTTCGTCTGTGTCACATGTTCCAATTTCTGACCCCGAATCTGGGAAGTGTGGTGACAACAGGCTTCGTACGCATGTATGGAAGTCTGGAAAAAGTATGGAAAATTAGGAAATCCTTTTCCAGGGCTGGAAAAAGTATGGAAATTCCAATTTTGGGCCAACTGGTATGGAAAATAAAAATATCGGCAATCCTAATTTTTCCGACCGCAATCTTTTTGTTTATGAAAGAAATCTCGCATTTCCGTCAATCTTGCCAGAATCTAATTCGATTGGGTCCCGGTCTCGTCTTGCAATAGAAAACCGCCTATTACCGGGAACATCTCGGTTGTTGAGCAATACGAGTTCTGAACATGTTCAAGTACAACGCAATAAAAATGAGTGAATCGGCAGTCGTCTGTCAAATAGTACAGAGTGTTAGAAGCCGAAACAATGAAATAATTTGCGAGATTGCCATTTTTTGTGATACTGTAAAGATGGGAAAGTACAAATATGCTAGTGTTTGGGAAACTAATGATAAATATAAGGATTGGATTTTACCGGACAACACATCAAACTCGCGTGCCAAATGTAGTGTTTGTAATAAGTCGTTTGGCATCAGGGATATGGGCGAAGCAGCTCTTGTTAGCCACATGCCGGGGAAAAAATCATGAGACATTGATAGAAGTTTGTCTAAAGCCAGCGCCGAAAGTTACGGATTTCTTTGGTTCAAGGTAAGAATATTTTACATTTTCACATTGATAGTACCAGAATCATTTAGAAGCGAAGCAATTTTATATCGCCCAACGTTAGATGATCCCAACTTTGCCCTCGTATCGTGAGGCCTCTTGTGTTGGCTCGTCATCGAGTGAAAATAATGAATTCCTGTTGCTATGGTGATCATTTAGAAGCGTGGCAATTTTATATCGCCAAATGTTAGATGATCCCAACTGCGCTGAGTCACAGTAAAATATTATTGACTGTCTGACAGCTCTTTCGTATCGCGAGGCCTCTTATGTTGCCGCATTATCAAGTGAAAATAATGAGGATTCCTCTTGTTGCTATGACGATATGATCAGCTATGGTAAATTGTGTGTATATGTGCATGGTTTAACTTGTTATCTAAAGGTGGGGGTGGTGGGGTGGGGATGGCCCTAAACAAATAAATGTGGGTGTCTCAAGCTCAACTTTGCATGATGGCTGTTGAATATTTTGAAAACAATTTGACTGGAAACTATTGCTGCAACAGTTTCCAGTCAAATTATTTTCAAAATATTCAACAAAAAATGTGCTGCTGTAATGAAATTCATATCTGGTTTGCATCCTGTCAAATACTGAGCCACTCCTAAACAATATACGGTTCCCAGAGCCACTCATAGACAATATACTGTTCCCAATCTAGATTTTTGGTCTATTGCCCTCAAAAAGTCCCTTTATAATGAGAAATCCTGTGTATGTGTGTTTGTGTGTATGTTGATATTTCTGGCTATATTAGATTAAGATAACTCCTATGATCTTTTAATAGGGTGTTTTGATAGGATAGCTGTTGAATATTTTGAAAATAATTTGACTGGAAACTATTGCTGCTTAAAGCAGTGCAACAGTTTCCAGTCAAATTATTTTCTAAATATTCAACAAAAAATGTGCTGCTGTAATGAAATTCATATCTGTGTGTGCGCGCGCTGTGCTTTGACATTCTTGTGACTTCTTCTTCTTTTCGTTCGCCGATCATACCGCCAGTCCTAACAATCAGTCTTGTGACAATTATTTATATATGCAGTTTGTTATTGTCCTCGGGTCTTCCACTACTGCGGTTGCTTCAGTTCCACAGGCAAAAGTGCGCACGCTGTGTTTTGATATTCTTGTTTTATAAAGTTTAATAAAGTTTATATATGATGAACTTAGTAACTGTGTTTGTTTTTTGTCTGATTGAAAGTCCCAAAATGAGGTCTGGAAAATTTGAAATTGAGTCTGGAAAAAGTCTGGAAAAGGTATGAAATTTAATTCTGCTGAAGGTGTATGAACCCTGTGACAACGAAATATGCCAGATAGATCACCTTCTTTAAAAAAAAAGCCCAACAGCGATCGGCTTTAATATGAAATAAGTTGTTGGCTGTATGGTGTCTTAACACGAAAATTGGCTGACGTTGTTCTCCGTATTATCCGAGCGGGTGACGTCACACCCATGTTAGGGTTGGGCGATATTGCTCAAGGCATGACGATATCGGTATCTCATTAAAATACCGCAGTATCACGATATATCATCATTTGGGTGGGGTGTGGAGCTAGGGTGTAAACATAGAATAACATGTATTTCAAATTGGTGGTGTCTACAAGTTATTTTCATTAGATTTGTTGCATTGAAACCGTAAATTGAGATCGCCATGATTGCCTTTTCTGCATACACGAAATTCCACACTTTGGCACCCTTCAATATACAGTTTAAAGCAACGAATGTAATGCAACTAACCGTGTTCATCACAAATAAGAAAAATAAAGGATTTTCTTCTGTTCTTGTGTTGTATTTTGTGTTATCTTTACCTCACGACAACTGTCAAAAGATTGAGCGAGGAATATGCATTAACTTCATTGCGCAGAAAGGAATTCCGCAGAGCGAAATCTGATTGGCCGCCGTATCATTCTTGAGCCAATCAGAATTCACACTGCAGACTATGACAGCTGTTATCACGCCCACCGCTAGCGTAGACGATGCAAATTAATAAAATAACACTGCATGATTTTGAACGAGAACCAGCGTGAAGACTGGAAACAATTATATCAGATTTTATTTGGTCTGTAATATTAAATACTAATTTGCCCCATTGTAGACCTATTCAAATTCGCTCACTACTTAGCGGTCCTATACGTAGCCGGGATGTGTGAAATTAACCCAGTTAACACTGCAACCAAAACTGCCACAACAGATCGAAGACTGGAAATAATTAGGCCTAAATTATTTATTTTAAGGCTGTTTCTCACTTAGAATAAATCTGTAATGTTATATGTGGAATGAATTTTGATCTGATTCATTTAAAAATGCTAAATATATTGTATAAAGTTACATTAAAAAAAGCAAGAGATTAACTCCCCCCTCACCCACCATTCCAAGCTGTGGTATTGATAAGGGATTAAGTGTGTGTGGTTTCCTATCGACCTGTTTATCATTTTATTCTTTTCTTCATGTATCGTTTGAGAGTATAATTTGAAATTTATTAAATATACCGCGAATGCTATACGATATGGTTCCTGGTTCCGTTTTATACATCCGTTAGGATCAGTATATGGGTGTATTTGTCCGCTTCGTTCTTGTCGTCAGAAAATGCGATCTTTGTTTTAACGTTGCGGTGTGGGGTTCTGGAGGGTTTCAATTAATTTATGCTCAATATATTTGAAAATTATTTATCTACTTCCATTCCTGTTTCATTCCGCTTGCTTATTTTGGGTTTTGTGCTTATTTTTAGGCCAAGCCTACCCTTCCATCTTGCTCGGATTGCCACAAGTTTGTCAAAGTTGCCTACAAAGACCATATCTGTTTTTGTTGTTCACCCCGTAACGTTGATAGTAGGTGTAATGTGTATTCAGTGCGGCCGGTCGAGATGTTGGTCGAGTTCCTTTCCCAGAAGGACTTGGCTGAGTCTGACGCGGGGTCACGCGGGGTCACGCGGTACGAAAAGAAATCGTGGAGTGTCCGTTTCGGCCCCTGGGGGTGCTCTACTTCTGCAGCTGGAGGTTGTTATTACACCACAAAAACATCCATTACCGTTCAATCACTACTTGCTAAATCAATTATTTGCATTTTGCTATCAGAATAAGATTTTTATGCCTGCATACACACCTCCCCATGCCTAATCCTATTCCTATGGACCCTCAACCAGGCTACTGGTTGAGTCCCACCTCCAGCCTACCATCAGGTATAGACTGGCACCAGTCTATGCTCACCTCATAGTGACGCTTGTCGCTAAGCGCGCTCGCGCATGCACATCAGAGCCCGAATAGGAAACAGATTCACTTTTCAATTATTCTGCATGCAGAATAGTTGTCTAAAAATATTTATATAAGTTTTTGTGTTTTGCGCTGTGTCAGTGATACCTTTTGACTTTATATCTCGGGAGAATATGCCCAATATGAAGTCAATCCTCCCTAAGTTACGTCTAGGAAGTATAATTGTGTTTATATGGTATCTTATAGACGAATTTATATGTTACCGGTCTTCGCGAAGATCGTTTTGCTTCGTGGTGTCTTGATTATTATACCTATCCTTACTTCATTAATAATGTCCAGTCCATTTCTAGAGCCTGTAACGAATTGTCAGATATGGCAAAATGTTCATCGTCAAAATGTGATCGTCATCACTCGATCGAGTTCGCCGGGCGCGTTTGTGCGAAGTGTCCTGTACTACTAATGCTATGAAAATGTGGGATTTGTAAAGGGTGGCCGGTTTTCGGTAGCGAAAGCGTTCTTTAAAGATTTGTCGGTCTAACAATCGCTGCCCTCTGGTTGTCCTTCCTCTTCCTCCGTTGCTAGCAAGGCAAAGGCGGTGTCCTTTGCTCAATCCTCTGTTCCGTTATCGGTAGCGACGGAGGGGGGAAACTCATCGGGAAATTCGGACGCTGTGATGGCGCTTTTTGCGAGATTTGAATCGCTTGCCACAGTGTTGACAAAATCGCTCAATGAACGAATTTCTTCTGCGATAAAAGAGGCAAAAAGGGGGGAAGCCGGTCCCTCTGACCTCTAGGCAGGTGTTGGTATCACCAAAGCAGAAGACAAGAGCATCCAGGCTCTTGAAGGTGTGCTCGGAGAGTGCATCAGATAAAATCCACTTAAGACTTGAGGGTGATGGGCATAATCCTCAAGCAGTGGTGGCGTCGGCTGAAACCGGCGTCCATGAGGCCAGTCCTTATGATAATGCCAATTTTACGGTGGTTCCGGTAGTTACAGTTGTCTCTAGAGCGCCAGTTTCTAAGAGGTCGATACCTAGTCTTGCTAGTTCCGGTTCCGTTGTGGTGGACTCGGGTTTACTTCCGTTTTCCGCATCTCAATCTTTTTCCGTCCGAACTTCCGGTCTAGCAAGACATCCGGGTCTTCAAGATCCGGTTCCGTCTTCGGTGGTTTCCGTTTCCAGTAGGACTTACGGTTTAGTGGGTAATCCAGGTCGGCAAGATCCGGTTACCACTTCCGTTGTTATTACACCACAAAAACCCGCAAAGGGGGGAAGCCGGTCCCTCTGACCTCTAGGCAGGTGTTGGTATCACCAAAGCAAAAGACAAGAGCATCCAGGCTCTTGTAGGTGTTCTCGGAGAGTGCATCAGATAAAATCCACTTAAGACTTGAGGGTGACGGGCATAATCCTCAAGCAGTGGTGGCGTCGGCTGAAACCGGCGTCCATGAGGCCAGTCCTTATGATAATGCCAAATTTACGGTGGTTCCGGCAGTTACAGTTGTCTCTAGAGCGCCCGTTTCTAAGAGGTCGATACCTAGTCTTGCTAGTTCCGGTTCCGTTGTGGTGGACTCGGGTTTACTTCCGTTTTCCGCATCTCAATCTTTTTCCGTCCGAACTTCTGGTCTAGCAAGACATCCGGGTCTTCAAGATCCGGTTCCATCTTCGGTGGTTTCCGTTTCCGGTAGGACTTCCAGTTTAGTGGGTAATCCAGGTCGGCAAGATCTGGTTACCACTTCCGTTCCGGCCACTTCCGGTCTGTCTTCCGTTTATGTAGGACATCCGGGTCCTAGAGATCTGGTACCTACTTCCGTTTCCGCTTCTATTAGCGCTTCCGGCCATTCCGGATATCCGGAGTCTGAGGACTCCTTTTATTTTCAAATTCTGGTAGAGGCGTTTTCCGTTTCCGGTTTGGATGCTAGTCAGTACACTTCCGCTTCTGGTCTTAGGGGTGTACTTCCGGGTCGTCCAGACCTGGATAGACTTCCGTTTTCCATTTCCAGTTTCATGAGAGCTTCCGGAAGAATGCATATCCGGGTCTGTTGGACCCGGCATTGCATTGTTCATCAATTTCCGGTTCCGTTTTTCAGTTTCCTCTTCCGGTTAGTCTGTACATCCGGATTGTAGGATCTTGATCAGTTCCGGTAGTCTACTTCCGGTTTTATCCATTTCTTTTTCCCTTTTTTCCACATCCGGATTTCGTACAGCCGGGGATAGGGTCATTTCCGGTTTTACCCGGCATTACATTGTTCATCCATTTCCAGGTTTTTCAGCGTCCTCTTCCGGTAATTCTGTACATCCGGGTTGTAGGATTTTGATCAGTTTCCGGTAGTATACTTCCGGTTTATGCATTTCCGTGTCCCTTTTTCCACATCCGCTTCCCTAGAATCTAGTCATCTTCTTGCCTAAGATTAGTCTTATTTCCGTATTTGTTTAATATTGGGAATGTTTAATGGCTGAAAATAGTCATTCCAAGTCATTGCCAGTCTTGTAGGCTCTCTTGGAATTGTAGTCTATTCAGACATCTATTCGTTTATCAGTGACAATTTTCAGTGTAATTAAAGACTCCTGACTGGTTACCGTATGGGATTTTGTTGTAGATTATTTTATATGCGCATTTCATAAGCCGATAAGTCAGGTGGTATTCTACGCATTATTTCGAGATACGATTTATGCATTCATCCAACTTTGGATGGACAGTTGTCTTAGGGCCATTCAGCCTTTTTTCTCGCTCCTTTTACCTCTTATGTCGGCAGGTTGACATATTTAGTTAACCAAAGGGAGGTTATTTGTGGAGGGGAATACCCGGATTCTTAAGTAAATCGTAGTATAATTTCGTCAGTCGCTGAAAAGAATTAGACTCAGGAAAGGTTTCATAGGATCATTATGAGTACAGGATTAATGTCTACAAGTACATTATTCGCTTAGTAAAGATAATCAATCGGATAAGGGGGCAGGAAGGAGGAATATGAGTCGGATTCTTCTGCGTTGACATAGTTTCGGTGAGTTCGTTTTGTTTTCATTTTTTCCAGATTCTTGTTTGTTTTTCCTTTTATAGCGTAAATTTTGCTCTATTTTGACGGGGTTGCTGCGGGCCTTCGGATGGGGGTTTCGAGGGGCGGGGCTCGGGATTTGCTGGGTATTTTGGGGGCAGTTTGGCTGAGGGTTGTTGGTGATGCCACCGGCAATTTTTGGTCGGATTATTCCCGGACTATTCGGTGAGTCTTGGGTTTTTGCTCGTTGAGGTTGTTGTCTGGGGGTTGGCGGCGGGCCGGTTGGAGTGGGGTGGGGTTGCGCTGGAGGGGGGAAGAGCGGACGAGAATCCTTGGATTTAAGCATCCACCATCTATTTCGGTCAAAATGTTTTCTGAATCTTTGCAAGTCCAGAGATATTACAGTTGTAATATGTCGTCTGCAAAATTAGAGAGAGCAGTATTCAATCAGTTAATATCTAGTATCAGTGTTCAATCTTTCCTTTCTTTGGGATTTCTAACACAATGTCATTTGTTAGTACAAAGATGAAATTATTGATGCTAAGACTATAAATATAAGAATCATTAAATTTATTAAAATCTTAAGTTTCTGCCTCGTGGCATAAATATCGAATTGTTTAGGATATTTAATTTATCAGCAAGCCCGAGTGGCTAGGCAACCGTTGATGTATTCAATACAATTTTTTATTAAATCTCCATTGTTATATGATGTTTAAATTAGATAGTCTAATGTGGGCCATAGTTCTCTTATCAGGACCTTGTGACTTGTCAGGTATGCTATTCATAGAATTGTGATGACGGTCAGCACTAGTAACTTTCCCGTAGTTCATGTAGATCTCGGGCACATGATTTGGCTATATCTTGACTTTAAGCACTCCCATAGATTTACTATGGGGTTTTGGTTTGCTACAATCTCTGGTTAAATCTCTGTAAATAATTTTATCTATAATTTTGCAGAGTCTTTAGCATTATTAATAAGTTAGGCTATACTGATATGAACCTTTTTGGTCTCAATTCAGAGTAAGCGGTATTATTAAAATATCCATAATAAACGTGAGTTACCTATTTAGTGAGGTCTAAGCATTATGATATAGCCCAGGATTTTTGGCATATGTAATCTATGCGTTTTTATGAGCAGTCCTCTTTAGCATAGAGTAAGTTTGACTCTTCTTTAAGGGTGGCCCTTATTAAAATTGGCTAGATATTCTTGGATCTAGAATCCTTCTATGTAGTCTCTTCTTCCAAAAAGGTTTTTTGTTCCTTATTATTAGAAGCTATTAGCTTTAGAGGGGTTGTTGTTTGTCTATGATTGTCAGGGAGTCTATAGAAGAGGCTATTCATTGGAAAGTAGATCCAGGCTTCTGTGCATTGGTTGGATTGTCTGTTAGGCTTCTAAATCTCGATTCGTTCAGTCATGGCCATGGGGGGTGTGTGTGGATGCTCTGTCTCAGTAGTGGACAGGAATGTTCGCCTATGCCTTCTCTCGAACGATTTTGATTCAGTTAGCTTTGAAGAGGGTCAAGGATCAGGTTTGAGAAATTCTTCTGATAGCTCCCTGTTGGCCAAAGAGGATTTGGTTTTTAGACCTTCTAGATTTTCTGGTAGATTTCCCTCTTCTTCTTCCAGTATACCAGGATCTTCTATCTTAAGTAAGAGGTCTTTGTGTGCATCCAAATCCAATAAATTTTAGTCTGTGTGTCTGGAGAATCTCGAGTCTGAAGTCCTCAAGAATAAGGTTTCTTCTGATATCAGGAAATGATTAACTCTGCCAGAAGGGATTCGACCCGTTGAGTTTACAAGGGTCGATTTAAAAAAATTTAGGTGAATGATGTTCAGACCAGGGTTTCGTCCCTGATTCTGGTTCGATACCCAAATTATTAGGTTTTTTATCTTATCGGTTTGGATATTTTCATTTGTCAGTTATTACGTTCAGGGAGTATGGATTTTCTCTGGTGTCATCCCTTCCTTGTCTTCTGTATGCTGATGTCAAGGATACTAAGACTTTTAATAGCTTTATTAGAGGTCTAAGTAATATTCGTCCTCCGATTGCTAAGTCTTTTCCTTCCTGGAGTTGGGCTTTGGTTTTTCAAGTTTTGGCAGGTCGCCATTTTGAACCTATTTCTTCTACCAGTAGTAAGCTTGGTTTTGTTTTTAATTGTCAAAGCTGTTTTTTCTTGTTGCTACAGCCTCTGCTAGAAGGCTTTCAAGAGATTCATGCTCTTTCTGCTGAAAAGGAGAGATTTATAGTTTCAGGAGACGGCTTTGATATCCCAGAAGGAATTTTTTTATCTATAACTCGAACTAACCGCTATCCTGCTAGTCCGATCATTTTAAAATCTTTTTCGTCTGTCGCCATCCAAAAAATTTTGGTGTCATATTAGGGCATTAGGAGCCTTCAATCAGCGATCAGATGTTGTAAGAGTCGATCCATCTCATGTATGTTTTTCCTACGAGGAAGAGTTATCTAAGCCGGTCTCAAATTCTTCGATTGTCAGATGGATTTTGAGAGAATACTTAAGCCTTGTTATGAGATAGCCTTACCGGATCAAATTAATCTCTCCCTTATTAAGGCCGATGACGTTAGAGGTATGGCTACTTCTTTCACTCTTTTTGAGGGATCGTCTTTAGATGAGATCATGCAGGTAGCAGGAGGGAAATGTGAATACACATTACATCCTTTTAGCTCAAAGACCAGAGTGCAGGCTAATCATGGTGTGATTGAGCTAAATGCACTATTAGGTTACGTTATTAGCATTTGGATAAGATTGATTTAATTTTATCCTTGTTTGTTAACTAAAAAAGCCGAAGACTATTTACCAAGCACTTCCCACCATTTTCGTTAGGACTATGCGTCTGTGAGATAGGGGGAGAGTCTTCTTTTGGTTTTTAGTTATTTCTTTAAGTTCAAGTTGTTCGTATTTGCTAATCACGGTGTGATTGAGCTAAATGCTATATTAGGTTATGTTGTTAACATTTGGATAAGATTGATTTAATTTATCCTTGTTTGTTAACCAAAAAAGCCGAAGACTATTTACCAATCACTTCCCACCATTTTCGTTAAGACTCTGCGTCGGTGAGAAATGGTGAGAGTCTTCTTTTGGTTTTTAAGTTCAACTTGTTCTTATTTGCTAATCACGGTGTGATTGAGCTAAATGCACTAATATGTTATGTTATTAACATAGGGATAAGATTGGTTTGATTTTTATCCTGGTTTATTGATTCTCAAATCTCCTCCCAACTTATGTGGACAGGGGGCACTGACCAAATCTATGGGTTTAGCAAGTAGTGATTGAACGGTAATGGATGTTTTTGTGGTGTAATAACAACCCCCCACAGACCCCCCTTGCGGGTTGGTCTGTTGTTTTATTAACCACTATAAAAACATACTTACCGTTCAATCACTATGACCTGGCCTCAACCACCCCGTGTGGTAAGATTTGAGAATCAGACTTTAAATATTTTGCACTTAAATTTAGAAAAGTGAATCTGTTTCCTATTCGGGCTCTGATGCGCATGCGCGAGCGCGCTTAGCGACAAGGATCACTATGAGGTGAGCATAGACTGGTGCCAGTCTATACCTGATGGTAGGCTGGAGGTGGGACTCAACCAGTAGCCTGGTTGAGGGTCCATAGGAATAGGATTAGGCATGGGGAGGTGTGTATGCAGGCATAAAAATCTTATTCTGATAGCAAAATGCAAATAATTGATTTAGCAAGTAGTGATTGAACGGTAAGTATGTTTTTATAGTGGTTAATAAAACAACAGACCAACCCGCAAGGGGGGTCTGTGGGGTTTTTGGAGATGGCACCTCCGGCGTTGTTCAGGCCCGCTATGCAAGGCTTCTTGCATAGCGTCCTGCCCACGCTGGTGTCGTCCCTAATTCCGAAGGCTGTAGGACATAGGGTTGGGCGATATTGCTCAATGCATGACGATATCGGTATCTCATTAAAATACCGCGGTATCACGATATATCGTCATTTTGGGTGGGGTGTGGAGTTAGGGTGTAAACATAGAATAACATGTATTTCAAATTGGTGGTGTCTGCAAGTTATTTTCATTAAATTTGTTACATTGAACTCGTAAATTGAGATCGCCATGATTGCCATTTCCGCATTTTAATACACGAAATTCCACACTTTGACACCCTTCAACACACAGTTTAAAGCAACGAATGTAATGCAACTAACCGTATTCATCACAAGTAAGAAAAATAAAGGATTTTCTTCTGTTCTTGTGTTGTATTTTGTTTTATCTTTACCTCACAACAACTGTCACAAGATTGAGCAAGGAATACACATTAACTTCATTGCGCAGAAAGGAATTCCGCAGAGCGAAATCTGCTTGGCCGACGTATCATACTTGAGCCAATCAGAATTCACACTGCAGAATTCCGACAGCTGTTATCACGCCCGCCGCTAGCATAGACGATGCAAATTAATAAAATAAAACTGCATGATTTTGAACGAGAACCAGTGTGAAGACTGGAAACAATTATATCAGATTTTATTTGGTCTGTAATATTTATACTAATTTGCCCCGTTGTAGACCTATTCAAATTCGCTCACTACTTAGCGGGTTTATCCATTGATCTCAAGGCGTAGCCGGGATGTGTGAAATTAACCCAGTTAACTCTGCAGCCAAGACTGCCACAACAGATAGAAGACGACATAATTAGGCCTAAATTCTTTATTTTAAGGACGTTTCTCGAATAAATCTGTAATGTTATATGTGGAATGAATTTTGATCTGATTCATATAAAAATGCTAAATATATTGTATAAAGTTACATAAAAACGTATAACGGTAAAGCAAGAGATTAACTTCCCCTCACCCACCGTTCCAAGCTGTGGTATTGATAAGGGATTAAGTGTGTGGTTTCCTATCGACCTCAAAAGTTTTAAAGTTTAAATGTGTCACGGTCAGAAGAATGTTTAACCATGCAGCTCAATGACTAATGGATAAATAGCTTGACCTGTAGTAATGTCATCAGATTGGAATGTCGGTAGTGCAAATGGTATTCCCCACTGACTAATACTCAGAATGAGGCAAGAAAAAACATGGCGTCATCTATTTATGTAATTATGAAAAGTGAACAACAAAGGATTATTTTGTACTTTAAATCATTTTATTAGCGCAAACAAACCATGAATTAAATGAACACAGATTATTTTGGAGTTTATTAAGTTTTTATTACCTTAGACAAAGACTGGATTATTACTTAAAGACTATTACTGGACCGAATAGAGGTAAGAGTATGACATTTCTAACGTAGTTATTTATATTATGCTCACAGTTAAAAGTGCAATATCGTCCTGGCTCACTGGCAGTCCTGTTGGGCTCCGGCCTGATGGGTTCTGTCTCTGCAGCCACCTGCGGGTGGTCCAGTAGCGGTGGCTGGTCCGTCGGGCATTGGAGCCGTTCGCCAGGATGTCTCCAGTGTCTCCTCATCTGGTGACAGCTCTTCGGGTCTGAAGATGAGGAGGCGGAGGAGGCGAGACTGTTGTGGCCTGAGATGCCACGGGTGGAGAGCATGGAGGTCGATTCCGTCCTGGACAGAACCACCCTCCATCTGTCTGGCTTGGCGCTAGCCAGGACAGTCACTCCGCCCGTGGTTGAGGCCACACCGGTACCGGGCACCCGTCCAGTGCTGGTTGCTTTGCCACCGACACGGTGACTGGTGTTGCTGGCCAGTCTTCATACACGCCTATCTCGCCTGGTCCAGCGGCCACACATAGGGTGCCGTTGGCGCCCGTGTATGGCCACGGTTCCATAATCATTACGGGTCCGCATGGTTTTCCGTGCGGGCCTACTCCATGGATCAGTGAACTTCATGGGTTGGCGGCGGAACCGTGCAGTCCTGGTGTTTCTGGCTTACCAGCGGTGGCTCCTAGCCCGGAGGCCGCTGCTGGTAGAACCGTGAATACGTCAACGGGTGATGTATTCACGGTAGTGTCCTCTTCGGAGACAGACTGGTCTGAGGCTCTGGCTTGGCAAGCCAGGGTGGACCCATCTGTGGTTTCGGCCACGGCCGAGGAGGACACACCCGGTCTGTTGGTTGCGTCGATTAGGATGGAGCTCTTGCCCGCAGCTCGGATACAGTCCATTGGACTGGATCCACGGTTTAAAGAGTTGTTGGATGCTATTTATAGCAAGCAACTCTTAACCAAGAGCCAGCTCCCTGCAGCCTCCAGGGAGGTGCGGGCAAGGTGCCATATTCCCTGATGGGAGTATGACAGATATAGTGTGGTTCCAGCGGTCACTGAGGATGACCGCTGGGTGCTTGGGGTTCAGAGTTCTGGAGTGGGTGGCCCCGCTCCGGCGCGTGTGGACAGGTCTCAAGTACACCACGAAGAAGTCCTCTCCCTATGCGATGAGGGAGTGAGAGCAGCAGTGAGTACTGTTAACCACTCTTATCGCCTGCTTCAGTCGGTGTGGGGTGAAGCTGGGGCAGGCCACCCTGTGGCGCTATCCTGTGGCGCTATCTTGTGTCAATGACGGCCTGGTGCTGTCAATGGACACTTTGGCTAGGGTGCAAGCGCATGTGACTAAATCCAGGAGGCAGATGGTCCTTGACCATATACGTCCGGCTACCGCCGTCAGGGAGCGTTTGCTTGGAATGCCCCTAAACGGCCCTTGCATCTTTGGTGGCCAAGCGTGGGCCATCTTAGAGGATACAGTGACCATTGCCCAGAATCGGTTGGCGGTTAATCTGCAGTTAGAACTAGTGCGCCAGGCGCACGCACTAGGGGCTGTGGCTAAACCTTTAGCTGTACAACCATCCTCCAAGAAACAGAAGAAGCACAAGAGCAAGGCGAACGCCAAGCCAGCTTCTTCTGCTATTGCTGGGCCTTCGCAGCCGCCTGCGGCTAAGAAGGCGAGGAGGGTTGTGGAGGCTCCTACCCACCCCAGTGTTGCTCCTGATCGGCCGAGAGGTGGGAAGGGGAAGGGCAAGGGTAGGTCCTCCAAGGGCGGAAGGAAGGGAGCTGATCGGACCTTAGGGTATGGTAGCTCTCTTCGTATCTGCCTGGACTGAGCCTGTGCGATAGGAACAGCGGTGCCAGTTAGACCAGTCAAGCCAAAACCAAAATGGTTCTCTCTCGTTAAGAAAAGGAGGTGGGGGGGGAGGGATAGCGGATCGCGAGCCAGACAGCCGCATTAGGCATCAATGTGTCTATAGTGGGTGGAAGGCTCATGCGTTTTATGGAGGCTTGGCGAGGTATGACATCAGACAGTCTGGTCCTGGGATAGATATCCCAGGGGTACATGCCAGAGTGGTGGGGTTTTCCACCACAAAACCTGTCTGGCACCTGTCTGGACTCCCTTACCAAGGGAGTCAGACAAGTTAGAAGCCATTCAAAACGAAGTGTCAGGTTTGCTTCTGAAGGGAGCAATAAAACCAGCAAACCAGAACACTCCAGGCTTCTATTCAAACATGTTCCTTCTCCCCAGGAGCACAGGGGTATGGAGACCCGTACTCAATCTCAGGCCATTGAATTGGTTTATCCATTCGCCTCGGTTTCAGATGGAAACTCAGAGGTTGGTAATGGCAGTATTGAGGAAAGGAATGTGGTGTGTCAATCAATCTGAAAGATGCATATTTCCACATTCCAATGAACAGGGGTTGTCACAGGTTTCTGAGATTCGCGTTTCAGAATCAGGTATGGGAGTTTGTAGTCCTCCCATTCGGCCTGAGTAGTCCTAGCGGTGACAGCGTTTCTCAGAAGAGAGAATGTGGAGCTTCACACCTACATAGACGATTGGCTTATCAAGGCGGATACGCCAGCCAGGTTAGGGGGTGGATACTGCTCTGACTCTGAAGTTACTTTCAGACCTAGGCTGGATAGTCAACAAGGAGAAATCTGAATTGACACCCACTCAACACTTCGTTTATTTGGGGATGCGATTCGATCTCGAGGAAGGCAGGGTTTACCCGTCAGAGCTCAGAGTGGTGTCTGTTAGCCATCCTCAAGAGTTTTTGATTGGGAAACCACATTCAGGTGAGGAGGTTTCTTCAGATGCTGGCATGATGGTCTCCATGGAGCAGGTAATCCTGTACGCTGCTCTGATGCAAAGACCTATCCAGTTGTATCTGATGTCTCTGTGGAAACAGAGAACAGAACCCCTGTCAAAGCTGGAACCAGTTTTGTAGCCAATAATGTCACATCTTGTATGGTGGAAGAAGTGTCAGAATCGCCTAGTAGGAGTTTCGCTGCACTTACCTCGCCCCCAACTATCTGTGTACACGGATGCTTTGCTGGAGGGGTGGGGGCCCTGCCTGGGAGAAATCCAGGTTTCGGGCACATTGACTCTCCAAGAGAGTCCGCTGAATATCAATCTGTTGGAAATGATGGCAGTGGAACTGGCATTGGAAAAGTTTCTTCCAAGAGTCACAATTCGACAGTAGTATCATACATTTGACTGAAAGTCATTGGAAGTGGCGCTGATTGATGTAAAACTCAATAAAGATTAGTTGAGGTGCCAATGTTCCAGGTGAGCGATAAAGGCCCTTTGGGCCTCTTGTTTAGTAAATTAGTTATACCATGCACATTTAAACATGTTAGCTACTTTTCAGAGCTCTATGAATCATCATTAGAGGAAATGTATCTTACTTATATATGTATAAATTAAATCCATGAACTTTAACCCTTTAAGGATCAAATGTTGTCAAGAAAATCTAAATATTTCCTTATGGAATGGGTATTTGTAGACCAAGAGAAGACTATTTTTGATATATTTATGTGGTAAATTTACAAAAATTATAGTCTCATGGCCTGCAAACGGAGATTCCTCAAGGCCACTACGTGGGCCGGTTTGGGCCGGAGTCGGCATGATAGGGTTAGCTTCCTAGACAATATACAAAGAGAATGCATGTGGCGTCACGTGTTACAGCATATCATAGCTTTATTTAGCAGACATATATAGTGAGTAAAACCACAACATTACAGATAAAACATAATGCAGATTAAAAGTACCTGCAATAAATGTAATCTTAAATCTATCTATCTAGAGTCACACTAATCCCAAACAGAGCATGGCTATGCATACCTGACATATGTGTGACTACTTCGTCTATATGTATCATAGTAGAATGACAACTAAAGCTACTAAAATCCAACACCAAATTTATATTTTGTATGTATAGTTGCTACAGATATCGGAACTAAGACAGCATACTTTTGATAGATTTTCCGACTTATCGTCAATCGATTTAGCTGAAACGAGCCATGTTCCTAGAACAGTAAATCATTCATAACGCTTACTCCTGTATCAAATATAGGGAGTCAATTTTCCAAAAACAGTAAATTAGTTACATTGTGTCATAGGACACTTAACCACTCTACTGTGTCATTGACTTTGGTGTGATTTATAGGGTTTACAACCGCCAAGACAATGCATAAATCTAAAATCTAAAACATGTAACTGCTTCTACTTTAAGAGGTTTAGATTTTTCCTGTTATTGTAGTTAATCATATTCATTTTACTTATATGGTGGAAATCTTCTGATATTTATCCCATGTATTGTGTCAGCAAATTCAGTAGCACATTTGGATGTCATGAGCATCACCGTCACACCAGGTATTACATGTAGGTCTCTGTAGTGCTGTACTTTTGATGTCTGAAATTCAAGCAGTATTTAAATCAATCCTTTTGCTCATTAATTATGCACATACTATGATTCCTGATTGCCATCAATCACCTCCATTCCATATGATGTTGTCTATATTCTGTCCAGCGAAATACATAGTACTGTATATAATTAACCAGACTTGCTAGTAATTTGATCATACATGTAATTCATGTTTTAGCTCTGATCATGGACCGTCTGTGACGATTGCCAATATTTTCCATCACTAGTTTAGCTAGCTGAGTTACCCCATAATGTATAACAGCGTGCTACTTTTCCTGAATTGTAACGAGACCAAAAAAATATTTTGCAGATGAGCATTAAATGTGTATTTAAGACAGAGTTTGCAGGGTCAATAAGAGAACGTTGTTTTTCAAAAAATTGTCTGATGTTACTAAGCACATGTGACATCCACAAAATGAATCACATAGAAAAAGGTTTTGCATATAATCCAAAGGTTACTCTGTAATTCAAGACTCAATTCTTCATGCCAACATATGGTACTATAAATATTTCTTATCTTATTCTGAAAATATTTTTGTGACACATTATATGATCAAAATTTTCTCTGAAATGTAACAGACGTGACATGGAATGGGCCTATTCCGGATTACGTCTTTCGTGAGAACACAGCCTTAGTCAGCTATTAATGATACATGTAACAGAATGAAATGGCTACCTAGTTTCAACTGGGGTCCGTTCAGGAGAGCGAATATTTTCCATTCGCCGAACAATTGTTAGGTCAAGTGGTATGTTCACCCTCCTGAACGGGCTGTTCGCCGAACATTCGCGGCGAATGTTTTATGGCTAGGCGAACAACTTTATAGGTGACTCGCCATGATTTGCCGTGAAAACAAAGATGGCAGCAAAATATACAGCATCGTCAATTGAGACACATTGATTGTCTATGTAGCCATAAATAACGCATACCAATGCATTCTTAGCGATCGTAGTGTCATGTTAGTCTTCAACAAATATGTGTATTCTTGTAGATTGTTTCAGAGACCCTGATATTCATTATGACGTAATAAATATGACATCATAATGCATCGGATCTGACAAAAAGTTAACCCTCATAACTATCACATGACGTCGTAAAAGTATGCTTGTCGAAGTTACCCATGACAACTCGTTAAGGAAGGCGAATATAGTTCGTGATGAACAGCAAACATAAATAGACGAATGTTTGCCGAACATTTTCCTTTCTGAACTCACTCCTGAAGTTTGATCTTACATGTCTTAACCACATTCTTCCTGCATTCTGAGAAAGGTCTTCAAATAAGCCCATGATGAAACACGCTGAATATTAGTGTTAAGTATCAGTTAATTGAATAACTGCAATTATTTATTTGAAATAATCGCAATTATAAAAATTGCATAATCTTGCAAGCCTAGCTGAATGATGTCACAAAGTGATGGCAAACCAAATATGGACTATTTCTATGTGTGATTCATGAATGTATACCATACAGTAATTGTCATGTCAAAAGGTGTATTTCGTGACACAGACTCACGCTGACATTTCCACATTTTTACCCACTTGAACATTGCTTCCTGACTCATAAAGTTCACAGCTCATTTATGATGTAATAATTGTATGTAATTATGCTATAACATCGCGTGTTCTGGAGGTTCCCGTATAGAGAAATTACTGATCAAAATTCATTTTGAAAACTTTTGCTGAACAGTTTTTTACTGTTAATAATAGCAACAGCTTAATGGAAATTGACTTTCAAAGTGAGCAGCAATTAGCGTGTATTGAATAACGGACTCAGTTATTCACTCAAACAATACTACAGCAGTATACGGGTTAACATTAGGTTAAACATTATACTCATTAATGATCCCACTAACCTCTAACTCTTTAACCCTTACCGCTCTGGTGTCAAAATCTTTAAATTTTCAAATTAAATTAAAAGATGAACTGGTGTTCATTTTTCTACAAATTTGCTGGGAGATGGTGTTGTCGTAGACAGCAACATCTTCCAGCAAAATTGTTGGAAAATGTACACCAGTTTCTTTGATATTGACACAGTAAAATATAGAATATTGACATCAGAGTGCTAAGGGTTAATGACCAAATTTGGTCACGAAAATCTAAACTTTTCTATATTGAATGGCCATTTGCAGGCCAAAAGAATAATATATTTGAAAATTTACCATTGGAATTACTGGCTCGGTTACTGGGATGGTGATTCCAGTGGTAAGTTTTCAAATATAGACTTCTCTTGACCTACAAATGTCTATTTCTTAAGACCACTGCAGAGGCCAGTGGGTGGGGGTAATATTTTGAAATTCATCGGATAGATTTATCAACAAAAATTAAAATTTATATTTAATGGTATCTATATTTGTAAGTCAAGATGGTCATTGCAAATGGTCATTCCTCAAAACCAATGTGGACATGACAGCGGTCATTGTTTGTCTGCTTGATCTTTAACTGTCTGCCTATTGCAAGCCACCAGACAATAATTTCAATGGGCAAAACTCTGGACCTACCTACTCAATATTTTGAAAACAATTTGACTGAAACTTTCACTCCAATTGCTTTCAAAATATTCTGCATATCCAGAATTAGACCCATGTACAGCCAACCACCACCACTAGGTACCGCCAGATACCGCCAACCCAGTACCGCCAATACCATTACACTAGGTACCGCCAGTACCACCCACCCACACCGCCAAGCTGCCAAGGTAAACCACGCCCACCAGGTCACGTGACCACCAGCTCTCCAATATGCCCATATAAGGTCACCCACGTGACTACATCCGGGCTCCCCACTGAAAAGTATAAAAGGAGCGAGCAAACTCAGCTCAGATCATTCAGACTTTTGGATCTGACAAAAGCAGACCAAGTGTCAGGCTTATCATTATTCAGTTATTTAGACACGTAGTTATCATCTTCCAGAATTAGACCCCCCATAGAAAATGTAGTCTGTAGGAATTCAGCAGATAGACTGCTAAAGGCATAATAAATAACTAATATATATCAAGTTCCAGTCAAATTTATCTAAAGCCATCCAACATAACATTTCTTATTATACAGGGATAGTTTTCTCTCAGTTTATTTCATTTACAAATCCGGTTTATGACCTGATATGTGTAGAGGAGAGAAAATATGACCTCAGCGGGCCAGGTGTTCCCCCAGCGCAGCTACAACTATACATTGCTATACTGCAGATGTTGACTGAACAAAGGGAAATAATTCAAACAGGTGCCAGAGTTGGTAACCTAATCTTACAGCGCATGGCTGTTAGCAGATAACCCTTTCACTGATGTGTAAAAAAAGGAATTAGTTATAACAGATAGAACTTCCCTGAAAGAGCCATCAAACTGGCCCCTGGTAAAGTGATAAAATTAAACATACATACATTGATTGGGTAAAAATGGCTTTTAGATAGTAAATGTAGTAGATGCAATACTGGGAAACATGCTTAAAACACCACATACATGTACCTTTGGAGGGTTAGATGGGAGGTGGGTGTTGGGTGTGGGGGGTGAGGTTTTGGGGGTAAGGTAATTCTAGCTCTTTAATTTGTGCTTTAGTTATAAATCCAGAACAAGAAAACAATGGATGGATCTGATCTGTCATTCAGGTATCTAACGTTCTAATTAAAATACATCACTTGTTAGATGACGTCGAAATCAAAATGACATAAGTCTGTCACGAAGTCGAAAAGTCTATCACAAAAGTATAAGAATTGTATGTTTTTGGTGAAATTCACAATTTAAAAAACACTGTTCAAGAATATTTTGAAACTAATTTGATTGGGAGATAATTGCTGCCAGTGGTGTAGCCATCTGACTGCTACGTTTTTGCAGAGGACAATCGAGTGGTTATATCTCTGGACATGCTAAATATTTTGAATATAATTTGACTGAAAGTTGTTGGTGGCTAAGCCACCAACATCTTTCAGTCAAATTGTTTTCAAAATATTGAGCAAGTCAGGTGTTTTTGCTCATTGAGGTTGTTGTGCCAGGCTTGCAGCAACGAGGCAGTTAAATATATCCAGCAGCTTACCCGTATAGTTATCTTGAAATTTTGATTCTGAGAATTCAACTTTAAAACTTTCAAATTAATTCCGACATGCGTAAAAAATTTGTTTGAGCTTAGCTGGAGATCGGTGCAGCATCTCTAGAAATGGATCTATTTACCTTCAATGTCATATAATTATTAAGTTCCGTGTTTGTCTCCGCAGAAGAAAAGTCAGCAGTAGATATTCGGACCCATTCGCCACATTCCATAAAATGCAATGATCAGCACCCATCAGCCATACCAACTGGTCGTTTATCTGTGATTGGTCGACAGACATCCATGGGATCGAGTGTAAAGATTATCGACTCAACTCTACTTGTAAGTTTATTGTATGTGATACGTGTGATCACGTGTGCGGCCCTTGGGCGAAGCGATTGATCTCTGGATGCTCGATAAAGCAATCCATATAGTGTGCAGTGTGTCGCAATATGAGAGTGTAACATATGGGCTACAATCTGTAATTATAACTCACAGCTTGCATACCATAAGTCTCTGTCTGTTTGTCTCTATCTGTCTGTGTGTCTGTCTCTGTCTGTCTGTCATGCTGTCTGTCTGTCTGTGTCTGACGAATTTGCCATATTGCAGCTTAATCCTTAGCGCTCTGATGTCAATATTCTATGGTTTACTGTGTCAGTATCAATGAAACTGGTGTACATTTTTAAACAATTTTGCTGGAAGATGTTGCTGTCTACGACAGCACCATCTACCACCAAATTTGTTGAAAAATGAACACCAGTTCATCTTTTAATTTAATTTGAAAATTAAAAAATTTGAAGTGTGTGGCAAGGGTTAATTAACGCGTGCGCGCGCGCACACACACACGCACGCACGCACACATGCTGCATGTTGAAATAAACAATGCGTTGCTGAATATAATGAACTATGATGACATTTCTTTGCTCCTGTGAGCTTTGCCTACCTTCATATTTGTTGCCATCATGTCATCATCATCATCAGAACAAATATATATAATTTTTTTCAGAATCGGGTCAAGGAGAGAAGTGGCTATCTGTATAAACAAGGGGGGTAAGTTTGGTTACCTTTAATGATATTTTTGATATATAAGATATATTAGTACCATATGACCTATTGGGTGCAGGGTGTGGGGACTTTGTCAGGGGTCAGTGGGCTGGGAATATGTGTTCACCTCTGTCTGAAGTGGTTTTCAGGGTTGTCCCCTGTAAATGTTTAACAATTGGATGCTCTGAGAAGCTCATGTAACCCTTTGAGCGATAAATTCCCCATATCTCAATCTCAGGGCAAACAAACAGGAAAGCTGGTGAATATTTTGAAATTAATATGACTGGAAGCAATTGCTTCAACAGTGTATTTTACACATTGTAAAGAATCTACTTTTTCAGGGAGTTGTCATTGGAGGGGCTAGGGGGGGGGGGGGGTTTGGGTTCGATTTATATACTTTTAATGCTGATTTTTCAAAATCCCATTTTCAAGCTAACTATTCAGGTAAGCTGTTAAATATTTCGAAACTAATTGGCCTGGGCACTGGCAGCAACAGCATCTAGTCAAATTAGTTTCAAAGCATACAAGACATACAATTCGTACACTTGACAGATTATTTCAGCTGCATGACATCTCTGTCAATTATGATTGTGACGTCTGGATACAGGTGACGTAATTGATTATGATGCCAAGAACTTGAGTGATGGATTCATCAATGTGTTTCTATAATTTGTTTTTTCCAGACTACAAGGTAACAAAGGCTGGAGAAAAAGATGGGTAATCTTCAACGGCGAGGATCTTAGATATTTTGATGACATTAAGGTACATATGCTTATTAAGATATGAGACAAAATCATTGGGTGTTTTTTTGTGTCAAATTTACCTGTAGTTATTTGCCTTGAAAGTATGAAATTCACAAAATTATCCGTTGCCGAGCAGTAAGTTGTGTTTTCCAGCACTGATTTGAACCGGCTTCGGCGTACTGCTTAGTAAGACTAATACGGAGACCAAGTTCGAATTCTCTCAATTTGCTTCAAATTTACCCAGAGTAATTGGCCTTGAAAGTACAAAATTTGAAAAATTATTCGTTTCCAGACAATAACTTGTTTGCCGGCACTGATTTGAACCAGCTTCGGCATGCTGCTTAACAATACGAATACGGAGACCAAGTTCGAATTCTCTCAATTTTAATTAAATCTACCCAGAGTTATTTGCCCTTGAAGTATGAAATTCAAAAAACTTTCTGTTTCTAGACAATAATGTGTGCATGCCAGCATCAGTTTGAACCAGGTTCGGCATACTGCTGAGTAATAGGAATACAGAGGCCATGTTCGAGATCCATCAATTTGCATTAAGTTCATTACATGTCATTTCAACAAAGCAGATCAAGGGGATTTGTATTACTTGCAGTGCCTTGTTAGCTCACCTGGCCGGAATGGCCAAGTGAGCTTATGCCATGGCGACCGTCAGTCCGGCGTCCGTCCGTCAACTTTTTCCTTTAAACGACTTCTTCTCAAGAACCACTAGGCTGACATAAGTTATCTTTGGCAGGAAGTATCCTTAGGGCATAGGGATCCAAGTTTGTTCAAACGAAGTCGATCGGCCAATTTGGCCGGTGGCCAATTTGGATTTCGGCCGATTTTAGGAAATGTCTTTAAAAATCTTCTCCGAAAACGCTTGGTGGATTGAAGCAAATCCCATGAAATATTTTGTTTGTTCAAGGGAACTTGATTGGCCAAATGGTTCAGCGGCCATTTTGGTTGACCTAGTTTTAGCGAAAATGACTTCTTCTCCAGAACCGCTGAAAGGATCAGGCCGAAATTTGGCAGATATGATTAGGGACTAAAGCCCATTAAAGTTTGTTCAAGGGAGGTTAATCCGTCAAAAAACATGGTGCAGTCGGCCAATCAAAATACAGCATGTTTGGTGGCCATATTGGATTTTTTTATTTGATGGATTTTGAGGCTGAAATTGGTTTTATATAGGTTTTTTGGGTATTCTGATCACAAATTTGCAATTTTCAAAGCTGTCGGATAAACGGTTTGGTGGCCATCTTGGATCATTTTCCCGCCAAAAGCTCCCATACTAAAGCAATGGGAAATTTAAAATGTCTACTTTTCGAGAACTTATGGGACAATTTCAATTATATTTGGCAGGAAGCATCCTTAGGTTGTAGAGATTCAAATTTGTTCAAAGGAAGCCGATTGGCCAATTTGGCCGGTGGCCATCTTGATTTTTGGCCGATTTTTAAAATGTCTTTAAAAATCTTCTCCGAAACCGCTTGGTGGATTGAAACAAACCCCATGAAATATGATCTATGGCAAGAGTTGAACCAAGTTTGTTCAAGGGAACTTGATTGGTCAAATGGTTCGGCGGCCATTTTGGTTGACCTAGTTTTAGCCAAAACAGCTCCAGAACCGCTGAAGGGATCGAAATTTGGCATTTCTAATTAGGGATTAAGGGCCATTAAAGTTTGTTCAAGGGAAGTTGATCCATTAAAAAAACATGGCCGCAGTGGGCCAATCAAAATACAGCATGATTGGCGGCCATATTGGATTTTTTTATTTGATAGATTTTGAAGCAAAAATTTGTTCAGTACTGGCTTATGAGTATGCTGATTTCAACCATGCCATTTCTGAATCTATCAGATAAACGGCTTGGAGGCATGTAGTAAAATTGGCATTTAGTACAGGTGGTCTTTATAGCATGTTTAACTGCATTCTAAAACCCTTGTAATCATTTGACAGAGTGACAAAACTCACTTAGCAGCAGTTGTTCACTAGTTCAAAATAATAATTTGACTGAAAGTCATTGCTGCCTTAGAATGCAACAACTTTCTCTCAAATAAATATCAAAATATTCAAAGTCATATATGTCAGCACACACAATACATATCTTAGATATTTAGCCAGCATAGGAAAACATTTAATCTTGTAATTTAAAACCACAACTCTAATTCTCAGGATTGAAATGAAATTAATACCCTGTGAGGTAGTGAGCTGATGAAGTGTACCATATTCACATACTGATTCTAAAAGATTTATTTAATTAATTCATCATTAACCCTTTAACACTCATATCAGCCAAAAACGGCTTTTGCAGTGGTCGTGAGAAATGTCCATTTGTCGACTAAAAGAAGACGGTTTTTGAAAATTTACCACTGGAATGACTGGCTCGATAACCGAGCCAGTCATTCCAGTGATAAATTAAAAAAAATAGTCTTCTCTTGGTCTACAAGTGGACATTTTCTTTGAGAAAATTTAAATTGTCTTGAATAAATTTGAGGGTTAAAGGGGTAAAGCCAATTAATTCTAGCAATGAATTTAGTTGAGTATTGCGTTATTCACAAGTTTTGTTGGATAGCATGTAGCATGGTGACGGACATTTTGAAAATGGTTTTGCTGATGATGTCTGTTACTCTCAAGTGCAGCAACAGTTTTCAGCATGACTATTGAACGCTTGTCACACCAATGTCTAGAGATTAATTGTTACAAAGCCAGTATTAGAAAGGCTGGTGTACAGTTTGTAAACACCATTGCTGAAGACCATTGCTGTCATAGACAGTGCTATTGCTGTTATACAATTGACAGCAACAGCTTACACAACAGCTGTTAAGCAACAGCGTAGCGCATTATTTCCGGTTAAATACGTTAATAAGATTCGCTTCTTATCAATTTATTATTATTAGCTCACCTGGCCATCGATATCAGAGGACACAATATCTTACCTATTTTGGTAGGTTAGAAAAACGGTTAACCCTTTAGCCATCATATCAGCCAAAAACGGCTTCGGCAGTGGTCTTGAGAATTGTCCATTTGCAGACCAAGTGAAGACTATTTTTGTAAATTTTACCATTAGAATGACGGACTCTTTTTAACGAGCCAGTCATTCCAGTGGTAAATTTTCAAAAATAGTCTTGGTCTGCAAATAGACATTTTCTATGAGAAAATTGAACTTTTCTTAAATTCAATGGTTAAATGGTTTATTAATGTGCATTTGGAGTTTTATTTCCACCATCCATTGACATATGACAGCTTTTATTACCATAATAGATAAAAACTAAATTAACAGGTTAACCGTTTCCCCGCAACTGCTGCCTAACTATTTAAGATATGTATTGTGTACTCTGATTATACTGTTAAAATATTTTGAAATGTATTTGATTCACTGAAAGTTGTTGCTGCCTAAGTCAGCTATGACTCAGTCAAATTATTGTTTAAATAAACTGCAGCATCGCGAACTTGGCCATTCAGCAAGATGTACACGTGTTAAAAGGATGGTTTGGAATATGCTCAGTTGAACCTGCTATAAATTAGTTTAACAGAAAGCCAATGTTGCCTAAGGCACAATGGCTTCGCGTCAAATTAATTTCAAAATATTCAACAAAATAAGTTTTATATCATAAAGAATATACTTTTTCTGGGATTTATGGGTGAAAGGGTTAAGAGACCACCTGCCTTAAAGACTATTTTCTTCATTTGCTAAATGCAATTAAGCAATGTATTTGAAACTTTATTAGCCCTTTAATGGTCAAACCAGCGAAAACCTGCCTCTGCAGTGGCCTTGAGGAATGTCGATTTGCAGGCCAGCATGAGAATTTTTGAAAATTTACCACTGGAATGACTGGCTCGATAATCGAGCCAGTCATTCCAGTGATACATTTTCAAAATGCTCCATATCTTGGCCTGCAAATAGACATAACCTGAAAGTTTTGTTTTACTGAAAAATCATGGCCATTAAAGGGTTAAGAAACCAGCTACCATAAGAGGCTGTCTTCTGATTCTCACTTGAGGGGTGTCTTAATACAAGTTTGACTGCATGTCATCAATTTCTGTTGTTAGTACTGATGTCTTCTATTTTTGCTTAAATATTGTTCAAAAGAACCTTTGCAAAATCAACCATTTGACTGAAAGTCATTGGAAGTGGCACTGATTGATGTAAAACTCCATAAAGATTAGTTGAGTTGTAAATGTTCCAGGTGAGCGACACAGGCCCCTTGGGCCTCTTGTTAGCTATATTTTTGTGGGGGCTTTTTTTGTGTCACTTAGTATTCGCTGCCATGACTGCTGATGTCAGTTTCCTTGGTATATGCAATTATTAATCGAGATACAGAAAACCCTATACACGTATATTGATGAGCTGTAGCCATGATCCACCAAAACATATAAAGACTGTAACAACTCCGATAGAATCTCAGTAGCTGTTGGTTCCCGATTTTCCAGATTTTGAATTTTCCAGATTTTGCCAGATCACAGCTGAAGTTGTGAAATCCCATAGTGCACGATCACAACATTTCCTGTGTTAAAATTTCATCCAAGTCAGACCAGCAGTTTCCGAGATATCCACAGATCTGGAATTTTATCTGATCCGAATATGGTTTCTTTTATCCGGATTACGATTAATGTATGGAAACTGTTTTGCGCAGCAAGTCCCCTCATTGTGTAAAAATTGGAGCCTATTGGGGTCAGGAGTTTTTGAGATACGTACATCCCGGAATAGGCTTTTGTGACTGACTATCTAACTAGGTGACATGATGACAGACTAAGGGACATGGTGGTTTATTGAGCCGACATCTAAAACTGAGAATACTGAGCTACTACCAACAACTAAAAACTGAGAATACTGAGCTACTACCGACAACTAAAACTGAAAATACTGAGCTACTACCGACAACTAAAACTGAAAATACTGAGCTACTACTGACAACTAAAACTGAAAATACTGAGCTACTACTGACAACTAAAACTGAAAATACTGAGCTACTACCGACAACTAAAACTGAAAATACTGAGCTACTACTGACAACTAAAACTGAAAATACTGAGCTACTACCGACAACTAAAACTGAGAATACTGAGCTACTACCGACAACTAAAAACTGAAAATACTGAGCTACTACCGACAACTAAAACTGAAAATACTGAGCTACTACTGACAACTAAAACTGAAAATAGTGAGCTACTACCGACAACTAAAGCTGACAATACTGAGCTACTACCGACAACTAAAACTGAAAATACTGAGCTACTACCGACAACTAAAACTGAAAATACTGAGCTACTACCGACAACTAAAACTGAAAATACTGAGCTACTACCGACAACTAAAACTGAAAATACTGAGCTACTACCGACAACTAAAGCTGACAATACTGAGCTACTACCGACAACTAAAACTGAAAATACTGAGCTACTACCGACAACTAAAACTGAAAATACTGAGCTACTACCGACAACTAAAACTGAAAATACTGAGCCACTACCGACAACTAAAACTGAAAATACTGAGCTACTACCGACAACTAAAACTGAAAATACTGAGCTACTACCGACAACTAAAACTGAGAATACTGAGCTACTACCGACAACTAAAACTGAAAATACTGAGCTACTACCGACAACTAAAACTGAGAATACTGAGCTACTACCGACAACTAAAACTGAAAATACTGAGCTACTACCGACAACTAAAACTGAAAATACTGAGCTACTACCGACAACTAGAACTGAAAATACTGAGCTACTACCGACAACTAAAACTGAAAATACTGAGCTACTACCGACAACTAAAACTGAGAATACTGAGCTACTACCGACAACTAAAACTGAGAATACTGAGCTACTACCGACAACTAAAACTGACAATACTGAGCTACTACCGACAACTAAAACTGAGAATACTGAGCTACTACCGACAACTAGAACTGAGAATACTGAGTTACTACCGACAACTAGAACTGAGAATACTGAGCTACTACAGACAACTAAAACTGAAAATACTGAGCTACTACTGACAACTAAAACTGAGAATACTGAGCTACTACCGACAACTAAAACTGAGAATACTGAGCTACTACCGACAACTAAAAACTGAAAATACTGAGCTACTACCGACAACTAGAACTGAGAATACTGAGCTACTACAGACAACTAAAACTGAGAATACTGAGCTACTACCGACAACTAGAACTGAGAATACTGAGCTACTACCGACAACTAAAACTGAGAATACTGAGCTACTACCGTCAACTAAAACTGAAAATACTGAGCTACTACCGACAACTAAAACTGAAAATACTGAGCTACTACTGACAACTAAAACTGAAAATACTGAGCTACTACCGACAACTAAAACTGACAATACTGAGCTACTACTGACAACTAAAACTGAAAATACTGAGCTACTACCGACAACTAAAACTGAAAATACTGAGCTACTACCGACAACTAAAACTGACAATACTGAGCTACTACTGACAACTAAAACTGAAAATACTGAGCTACTACCGACAACTAAAACTGAAAATACTGAGCTACTACCGACAACTAAAACTGAGAATACTGAGCTACTACCGACAACTAAAACTGAGAATACTGAGCTACTACCGACAACTAAAACTGAGAATACTGAGCTACTACCGACAACTAAAACTGAAAATACTGAGCTACTACCGACAACTAAAACTGAAAATACTGAGCTACTACCGACAACTAAAACTGAGAATACTGAGCTACTACCGACAACTAAAACTGAAAATACTGAGCTACTACTGACAACTAAAACTGAAAATACTGAGCTACTACCGACAACTAAAACTGAAAATACTGAGCTACTACCGACAACTAAAACTGAAAATACTGAGCTACTACTGACAACTAAAACTGAGAATACTGAGCTACTACCGACAACTAAAACTGAAAATACTGAGCTACTACTGACAACTAAAACTGAAAATACTGAGCTACTACTGACAACTAAAACTGAAAATACTGAGCTACTACCGACAACTAAAACTGAAAATACTGAGCTACTACCGACAACTAAAACTGAAAATACTGAGCTACTACCGACAACTAAAACTGAAAATACTGAGCTACTACCGACAACTAGAACTGAAAATACTGAGCTACTACCGACAACTAAAACTGAAAATACTGAGCTACTACCGACAACTAAAACTGAGAATACTGAGCTACTACCGACAACTAAAACTGAGAATACTGAGCTACTACCGACAACTAAAACTGACAATACTGAGCTACTACCGACAACTAAAACTGAGAATACTGAGCTACTACCGACAACTAGAACTGAGAATACTGAGTTACTACCGACAACTAGAACTGAGAATACTGAGCTACTACAGACAACTAAAACTGAAAATACTGAGCTACTACTGACAACTAAAACTGAGAATACTGAGCTACTACCGACAACTAAAACTGAGAATACTGAGCTACTACCGACAACTAAAAACTGAAAATACTGAGCTACTACCGACAACTAGAACTGAGAATACTGAGCTACTACAGACAACTAAAACTGAGAATACTGAGCTACTACCGACAACTAGAACTGAGAATACTGAGCTACTACCGACAACTAAAACTGAGAATACTGAGCTACTACCGTCAACTAAAACTGAAAATACTGAGCTACTACCGACAACTAAAACTGAAAATACTGAGCTACTACTGACAACTAAAACTGAAAATACTGAGCTACTACCGACAACTAAAACTGACAATACTGAGCTACTACTGACAACTAAAACTGAAAATACTGAGCTACTACCGACAACTAAAACTGAAAATACTGAGCTACTACCGACAACTAAAACTGACAATACTGAGCTACTACTGACAACTAAAACTGAAAATACTGAGCTACTACCGACAACTAAAACTGAAAATACTGAGCTACTACCGACAACTAAAACTGAGAATACTGAGCTACTACCGACAACTAAAACTGAGAATACTGAGCTACTACCGACAACTAAAACTGAGAATACTGAGCTACTACCGACAACTAAAACTGAAAATACTGAGCTACTACCGACAACTAAAACTGAAAATACTGAGCTACTACCGACAACTAAAACTGAGAATACTGAGCTACTACCGACAACTAAAACTGAAAATACTGAGCTACTACTGACAACTAAAACTGAAAATACTGAGCTACTACCGACAACTAAAACTGAAAATACTGAGCTACTACCGACAACTAAAACTGAAAATACTGAGCTACTACTGACAACTAAAACTGAGAATACTGAGCTACTACCGACAACTAAAACTGAAAATACTGAGCTACTACTGACAACTAAAACTGAAAATACTGAGCTACTACTGACAACTAAAAACTGAGAATACTGAGCTACTACCGACAACTAAAACTGAAAATACTGAGCTACTAACGACAACTAAAGCTGACAATACTGAGCTACTAACGACAACTAAAACTGAGAATACTGAGCTACTACCGACAACTAAAACTGAAAATACTGAGCTACTACTGACAACTAAAACTGAAAATAGTGAGCTACTACCTACAACTAAAGCTGACAATACTGAGCTACTACCGACAACTAAAACTGAAAATACTGAGCTACTACCGACAACTAAAACTGAAAATACTGAGCTACTACCGACAACTAAAACTGAAAATACTGAGCTACTACCGACAACTAAAACTGATAATACTGAGCTACTACCGACAACTAAAGCTGACAATACTGAGCTACTACCGACAACTAAAACTGAAAATACTGAGCTACTACCGACAACTAAAACTGAAAATAATGAGCTACTACCGACAACTAAAACTGAAAATACTGAGCTACTACCGACAACTAAAACTTAAAATACTGAGCTACTACCGACAACTAAAACTGAAAATACTGAGCTACTACCGACAACTAAAACTGAGAATACTGAGCTACTACCGACAACTAAAACTGAAAATACTGAGCTACTACCGCCAACTAAAACTGAGAATACTGAGCTACTACCGACAACTAAAACTGAAAATACTGAGCTACTACCGACAACTAAAACTGACAATACTGAGCTACTACTGACAACTAAAACTGAAAATACTGAGCTACTACCGACAACTAAAACTGAAAATACTGAGCTACTACCGACAACTAAAACTGAGAATACTGAGCTACTACCGACAACTAAAACTGAGAATACTGAGCTACTACCGACAACTAAAACTGAGAATACTGAGCTACTACCGACAACTAAAACTGAAAATACTGAGCTACTACCGACAACTAAAACGGAAAATACTGAGCTACTACCGACAACTAAAACTGAGAATACTGAGCTACTACCGACAACTAAAACTGAAAATACTGAGCTACTACTGACAACTAAAACTGAAAATACTGAGCTACTACCGACAACTAAAACTGAAAATACTGAGCTACTACCGACAACTAAAACTGAGAATACTGAGCTACTACCGACAACTAAAACTGAGAATACTGAGCTACTACCGACAACTAAAACTGAAAATACTGAGCTACTACCGACAACTAAAACTGAAAATACTGAGCTACTACTGACAACTAAAAACTGAGAATACTGAGCTACTACCGACAACTAAAACTGAAAATACTGAGCTACTACCGACAACTAAAACTGAAAATACTGAGCTACTACCGACAACTAAAACTGACAATACTGAGCTACTAACGACAACTAAAGCTGACAATACTGAGCTACTAACGACAACTAAAACTGAGAATACTGAGCTACTACCGACAACTAAAACTGAGAATACTGAGCTACTACCGACAACTAAAACTGAAAATACTGAGCTACTACCGACAACTAAAGCTGACAATACTGAGCTACTACCGACAACTAAAACTGAAAATACTGAGCTACTACCGACAACTAAAACTGAAAATACTGAGCTACTACCGACAACTAAAACTGAAAATACTGAGCTACTACCGACAACTAAAACTGAAAATACTGAGCTACTACCGACAACTAAAGCTGACAATACTGAGCTACTACCGACAACTAAAACTGAAAATACTGAGCTACTACCGACAACTAAAACTGAAAATACTGAGCTACTACCGACAACTAAAACTGAAAATACTGAGCTACTACCGACAACTAAAACTGAAAATACTGAGCTACTACCGACAACTAAAACTGAAAATACTGAGCTACTACCGACAACTAAAACTGAGAATACTGAGCTACTACCGACAACTAAAACTGAAAATACTGAGCTACTACCGACAACTAAAACTGAAAATACTGAGCTACTACCGACAACTAAAACTGAAAATACTGAGCTACTACCGACAACTAAAACTGAAAATACTGAGCTACTACCGACAACTAAAACTGAAAATACTGAGCTACTACTGACAACTAAAACTGAAAATACTGAGCTACTACCGACAACTAAAACTGAAAATACTGAGCTACTACCGACAACTAAAACTGAAAATACTGAGCTACTACTGACAACTAAAACTGAGAATACTGAGCTACTACCGACAACTAAAACTGAAAATACTGAGCTACTACTGACAACTAAAACTGAAAATACTGAGCTACTACTGACAACTAAAACTGAGAATACTGAGCTACTACCGACAACTAGAACTGAGAATACTGAGCTACTACCGACAACTAAAACTGAGAATACTGAGCTACTACCGACAACTAAAACTGAAAATACTGAGCTACTACCGACAACTAAAACTGAAAATACTGAGCTACTACTGACAACTAAAACTGAAAATACTGAGCTACTACCGACAACTAAAACTGACAATACTGAGCTACTACTGACAACTAAAACTGAAAATACTGAGCTACTACCGACAACTAAAACTGAAAATACTGAGCTATTACCGACAACTAAAACTGACAATACTGAGCTACTACTGACAACTAAAACTGAAAATACTGAGCTACTACCGACAACTAAAACTGAAAATACTGAGCTACTACCGACAACTAAAACTGAGAATACTGAGCTACTACCGACAACTAAAACTGAGAATACTGAGCTACTACCGACAACTAAAACTGAGAATACTGAGCTACTACCGACAACTAAAACTGAAAATACTGAGCTACTACCGACAACTAAAACTGAAAATACTGAGCTACTACCGACAACTAAAACTGAGAATACTGAGCTACTACCGACAACTAAAACTGAAAATACTGAGCTACTACCGACAACTAAAACTGAAAATACTGAGCTACTACCGACAACTAAAACTGAAAATACTGAGCTACTACCGACAACTAAAACTGAAAATACTGAGCTACTACCGACAACTAAAACTGAGAATACTGAGCTACTACCGACAACTAAAACTGAAAATACTGAGCTACTACCGACAACTAAAACTGAAAATACTGAGCTACTACCGACAACTAAAACTGACAATACTGAGCTACTACTGACAACTAAAACTGAGAATACTGAGCTACTACCGACAACTAAAACTGAAAATACTGAGCTACTACCGACAACTAAAACTGAAAATACTGAGCTACTACTGACAACTAAAACTGAAAATACTGAGCTACTACCGACAACTAAAACTGAAAATACTGAGCTACTACCGACAACTAAAACTGAAAATACTGAGCTACTACTGACAACTAAAACTGAAAATACTGAGCTACTACCGACAACTAAAACTGAAAATACTGAGCTACTACCGACAACTAAAACTGAAAATACTGAGCTACTACCGACAACTAAAACTGAAAATACTGAGCTACTACCGACAACTAAAACTGAGAATACTGAGCTACTACCGACAACTAAAACTGAAAATACTGAGCTACTACTGACAACTAAAACTGAAAATACTGAGCTACTACCGACAACTAAAACTGAGAATACTGAGCTACTACCGACAACTAGAACTGAGAATACTGAGCTACTACCGACAACTAAAACTGAGAATACTGAGCTACTACCGACAACTAAAACTGAAAATACTGAGCTACTACCGACAACTAAAACTGAAAATACTGAGCTACTACCGACAACTAAAACTGAAAATACTGAGCTACTACCGACAACTAAAACTGACAATACTGAGCTACTACTGACAACTAAAACTGAAAATACTGAGCTACTACCGACAACTAAAACTGAAAATACTGAGCTACTACCGACAACTAAAACTGACAATACTGAGCTACTACTGACAACTAAAACTGAAAATACTGAGCTACTACCGACAACTAAAACTGAAAATACTGAGCTACTACCGACAACTAAAACTGAGAATACTGAGCTACTACCGACAACTAAAACTGAGAATACTGAGCTACTACCGACAACTAAAACTGAGAATACTGAGCTACTACCGACAACTAAAACTGAAAATACTGAGCTACTACCGACAACTAAAACTGAAAATACTGAGCTACTACCGACAACTAAAACTGAGAATACTGAGCTACTACCGACAACTAAAACTGAAAATACTGAGCTACTACTGACAACTAAAACTGAAAATACTGAGCTACTACCGACAACTAAAACTGAAAATACTGAGCTACTACCGACAACTAAAACTGAAAATACTGAGCTACTACTGACAACTAAAACTGAGAATACTGAGCTACTACCGACAACTAAAACTGAAAATACTGAGCTACTACTGACAACTAAAACTGAAAATACTGAGCTACTACTGACAACTAAACACTGAGAATACTGAGCTACTACCGACAACTAAAACTGAAAATACTGAGCTACTACCGACAACTAAAGCTGACAATACTGAGCTACTACCGACAACTAAAACTGAGAATACTGAGCTACTACCGACAACTAAAACTGAAAATACTGAGCTACTACCGACAACTAAAACTGAAAATACTGAGCTACTACCGACAACTAAAACTGAAAATACTGAGCTACTACCGACAACTAGAACTGAGAATACTGAGCTACTACCGACAACTAAAACTGAAAATACTGAGCTACTACCGACAACTAAAACTGAAAATACTGAGCTACTACCGACAACTAGAACTGAAAATACTGAGCTACTACCGACAACTAGAACTGAGAATACTGAGCTACTACCGACAACTAAAACTGAAAATACTGAGCTACTACTGACAACTAAAACTGAGAATACTGAGCTACTACCGACAACTAAAACTGAGAATACTGAGCTACTACCGACAACTAAAAACTGAAAATACTGAGCTACTACCGACAACTAGAACTGAAAATACTGAGCTACTACAGACAACTAAAACTGAGAATACTGAGCTACTACCGACAACTAAAAACTGAGAATACTGAGCTACTACCGACAACTAAAAACTGAAAATACTGAGCTACTACTGACAACTAAAACTGAAAATACTGAGCTACTACCGACAACTAAAACTGAAAATACTGAGCTACTACCGACAACTAAAACTGAAAATACTGAGCTACTACCGACAACTAAAACTGAAAATACTGAGCTACTACCGACAACTAAAACTGAAAATACTGAGCTACTACCGACAACTAAAACTGAGAATACTGAGCTACTACCGACAACTAAAACTGAAAATACTGAGCTACTACCGACAACTAAAACTGAAAATACTGAGCTACTACCGACAACTAAAACTGAAAATACTGAGCTACTACCGACAACTAGAACTGAGAATACTGAGCTACTACCGACAACTAAAACTGAAAATACTGAGCTACTACCGACAACTAAAACTGAAAATACTGAGCTACTACCGACAACTAGAACTGAAAATACTGAGCTACTACCGACAACTAGAACTGAGAATACTGAGCTACTACCGACAACTAAAACTGAAAATACTGAGCTACTACTGACAACTAAAACTGAGAATACTGAGCTACTACCGACAACTAAAACTGAGAATACTGAGCTACTACCGACAACTAAAAACTGAAAATACTGAGCTACTACCGACAACTAGAACTGAAAATACTGAGCTACTACAGACAACTAAAACTGAGAATACTGAGCTACTACCGACAACTAAAAACTGAGAATACTGAGCTACTACCGACAACTAAAAACTGAAAATACTGAGCTACTACTGACAACTAAAACTGAAAATACTGAGCTACTACCGACAACTAAAACTGAAAATACTGAGCTACTACCGACAACTAAAACTGAAAATACTGAGCTACTACCGACAACTAAAACTGAAAATACTGAGCTACTACCGACAACTAAAACTGAAAATACTGAGCTACTACCGACAACTAAAACTGAGAATACTGAGCTACTACCGACAACTAAAACTGAAAATACTGAGCTACTACCGACAACTAAAACTGAAAATACTGAGCTACTACCGACAACTAAAACTGAAAATACTGAGCTACTACCGACAACTAGAACTGAGAATACTGAGCTACTACCGACAACTAAAACTGAAAATACTGAGCTACTACCGACAACTAAAACTGAAAATACTGAGCTACTACCGACAACTAGAACTGAAAATACTGAGCTACTACCGACAACTAGAACTGAGAATACTGAGCTACTACCGACAACTAAAACTGAAAATACTGAGCTACTACTGACAACTAAAACTGAGAATACTGAGCTACTACCGACAACTAAAACTGAGAATACTGAGCTACTACCGACAACTAAAAACTGAAAATACTGAGCTACTACCGACAACTAGAACTGAAAATACTGAGCTACTACAGACAACTAAAACTGAGAATACTGAGCTACTACCGTCAACTAAAAACTGAGAATACTGAGCTACTACCGACAACTAAAAACTGAAAATACTGAGCTACTACTGACAACTAAAACTGAAAATACTGAGCTACTACCGACAACTAAAACTGAAAATACTGAGCTACTACCGACAACTAAAACTGAAAATACTGAGCTACTACCGACAACTAAAACTGAAAATACTGAGCTACTACCGACAACTAAAAGTGAAAATACTGAGCTACTACCGACAACTAAAACTGAGAATACTGAGCTACTACCGACAACTAAAACTGAAAATACTGAGCTACTACCGACAACTAAAACTGAAAATACTGAGCTACTACCGACAACTAAAACTGAAAATACTGAGCTACTACCGACAACTAGAACTGAGAATACTGAGCTACTACCGACAACTAAAACTGAAAATACTGAGCTACTACCGACAACTAAAACTGAAAATACTGAGCTACTACCGACAACTAGAACTGAAAATACTGAGCTACTACCGACAACTAGAACTGAGAATACTGAGCTACTACCGACAACTAAAACTGAAAATACTGAGCTACTACTGACAACTAAAACTGAGAATACTGAGCTACTACCGACAACTAAAACTGAGAATACTGAGCTACTACCGACAACTAAAAACTGAAAATACTGAGCTACTACCGACAACTAGAACTGAAAATACTGAGCTACTACAGACAACTAAAACTGAGAATACTGAGCTACTACCGACAACTAGAACTGAGAATACTGAGCTACTACCGACAACTAAAACTGAGAATACTGAGCTACTACCGACAACTAAAACTGAAAATACTGAGCTACTACCGACAACTAAAACTGAAAATACTGAGCTACTACCGACAACTAAAACTGAAAATACTGAGCTACTACCGACAACTAAAACTGACAATACTGAGCTACTACCGACAACTAAAACTGAAAATACTGAGCTACTACCGACAACTAAAACTGAAAATACTGAGCTACTACCGACAACTAAAACTGACAATACTGAGCTACTACTGACAACTAAAACTGAAAATACTGAGCTACTACCGACAACTAAAACTGAAAATACTGAGCTACTACCGACAACTAAAACTGAGAATACTGAGCTACTACCGACAACTAAAACTGAGAATACTGAGCTACTACCGACAACTAAAACTGAGAATACTGAGCTACTACCGACAACTAAAACTTAAAATACTGAGCTACTACCGACAACTAAAACTGAAAATACTGAGCTATTACCGACAACTAAAACTGAGAATACTGAGCTACTACCGACAACTAGAACTGAGAATACTGAGCTACTACCGACAACTAGAACTGAGAATACTGAGCTACTACCGACAACTAAAACTGAAAATACTGAGCTACTACTGACAACTAAAACTGAGAATACTGAGCTACTACCGACAACTAAAACTGAGAATACTGAGCTACTACCGACAACTAAAAACTGAAAATACTGAGCTACTACCGACAACTAGAACTGAGAATACTGAGCTACTACAGACAACTAAAACTGAGAATACTGAGCTACTACCGACAACTAGAACTGAGAATACTGAGCTACTACCGACAACTAAAACTGAGCATACTGAGCTACTACCGACAACTAAAACTGAAAATACTGAGCTACTACCGACAACTAAAACTGAAAATACTGAGCTACTACCGACAACTAAAACTGAAAATACTGAGCTACTACCGACAACTAAAACTGACAATACTGAGCTACTACCGACAACTAAAACTGAAAATACTGAGCTACTACCGACAACTAAAACTGAAAATACTGAGCTACTACCGACAACTAAAACTGACAATACTGAGCTACTACTGACAACTAAAACTGAGAATACTGAGCTACTACCGACAACTAAAACTGAAAATACTGAGCTACTACCGACAACTAAAACTGAAAATACTGAGCTACTACTGACAACTAAAACTGAAAATACTGAGCTACTACCGACAACTAAAACTGAAAATACTGAGCTACTACCGACAACTAAAACTGAAAATACTGAGCTACTACTGACAACTAAAACTGAGAATACTGAGCTACTACCGACAACTAAAACTGAAAATACTGAGCTACTACTGACAACTAAAACTGAAAATACTGAGCTACTACTGACAACTAAAAACTGAGAATACTGAGCTACTACCGACAACTAAAACTGAAAATACTGAGCTACTACCGACAACTAAAGCTGACAATACTGAGCTACTACCGACAACTAAAACTGAGAATACTGAGCTACTTCCGACAACTAAAACTGAAAATACTGAGCTACTACTGACAACTAAAACTGAAAATACTGAGCTACTACTGACAACTAAAAACTGAGAATACTGAGCTACTACCGACAACTAAAACCGAAAATACTGAGCTACTACCGACAACTAAAAACTGAAAATACTGAGCTACTACTGACAACTAAAACTGAAAATACTGAGCTACTACCGACAACTAAAAACTGAGAATACTGAGCTACTACTGACAACTAAAACTGAAAATACTGAGCTACTACCGACAACTAAAACTGAAAATACTGAGCTACTACCGACAACTAAAACTGAAAATACTGAGCTACTACCGACAACTAAAACTGAAAATACTGAGCTACTACCGACAACTAAAACTGAGAATACTGAGCTACTACCGACAACTAAAACTGAGAATACTGAGCTACTACCGACAACTAAAACTGAGAATACTGAGCTACTACCGACAACTAAAACTGAAAATACTGAGCTACTACCAACAACTAAAACTGAAAATACTGAGCTATTACCGACAACTAAAACTGAGAATACTGAGCTACTACTGACAACTAAAACTGAAAATACTGAGCTACTACTGACAACTAAAAGTGAAAATACTGAGCTACTACCGACAACTAAAACTGAAAATACTGAGCTACTACCGACAACTAAAACTGAAAATACTGAGCTACTACTGACAACTAAAACTGAGAATACTGAGCTACTACCGACAACTAAAACTGAAAATACTGAGCTACTACTGACAACTAAAACTGAAAATACTGAGCTACTACTGACAAATAAAAACTGAGAATACTGAGCTACTACTGACAACTAAAAACTGAGAATACTGAGCTACTACCGACAACTAAAACTGAAAATACTGAGCTACTACTGACAACTAAAACTGAGAATACTGAGCTACTTCCGACAACTAAAACTGAAAATACTGAGCTACTACTGACAACTAAAACTGAAAATACTGAGCTACTACTGACAACTAAAAACTGAGAATACTGAGCTACTACCGACAACTAAAACCGAAAATACTGAGCTACTACCGACAACTAAAAACTGAAAATACTGAGCTACTACTGACAACTAAAACTGAAAATACTGAGCTACTACCGACAACTAAAAACTGAGAATACTGAGCTACTACTGACAACTAAAACTGAAAATACTGAGCTACTACCGACAACTAAAACTGACAATACTGAGCTACTAACGACAACTAAAGCTGACAATACTGAGCTACTAACGACAACTAAAACTGAGAATACTGAGCTACTACCGACAACTAAAACTGAAAATACTGAGCTACTACTGACAACTAAAACTGAAAATAGTGAGCTACTACTGACAACTAAAGCTGACAATACTGAGCTACTACCGACAACTAAAACTGAAAATACTGAGCTACTACCGACAACTAAAACTGAAAATACTGAGCTACTACCGACAACTAAAACTGAAAATACTGAGCTACTACCGACAACTAAAACTGATAATACTGAGCTACTACCGACAACTAAAGCTGACAATACTGAGCTACTACCGACAACTAAAACTGAAAATACTGAGCTACTACCGACAACTAAAACTGAAAATACTGAGCTACTACCGACAACTAAAACTGAAAATAATGAGCTACTACCGACAACTAAAACTGAAAATACTGAGCTACTACCGACAACTAAAACTGAAAATACTGAGCTACTACCGACAACTAAAACTGAGAATACTGAGCTACTACCGACAACTAAAACTGAAAATACTGAGCTACTACCGACAACTAAAACTGAGAATACTGAGCTACTACCGACAACTAAAACTGAAAATACTGAGCTACTACCGACAACTAAAACTGAAAATACTGAGCTACTACCGACAACTAAAACTGAAAATACTGAGCTACTACTGACAACTAAAACTGAAAATACTGAGCTACTACCGACAACTAAAACTGAAAATACTGAGCTACTACCGACAACTAAAACTGAAAATACTGAGCTACTACTGACAACTAAAACTGAGAATACTGAGCTACTACCGACAACTAAAACTGAAAATACTGAGCTACTACTGACAACTAAAACTGAAAATACTGAGCTACTACTGACAACTAAAACTGAGAATACTGAGCTACTACCGACAACTAGAACTGAGAATACTGAGCTACTACCGACAACTAAAACTGAGAATACTGAGCTACTACCGACAACTAAAACTGAAAATACTGAGCTACTACCGACAACTAAAACTGAAAATACTGAGCTACTACTGACAACTAAAACTGAAAATACTGAGCTACTACCGACAACTAAAACTGACAATACTGAGCTACTACTGACAACTAAAACTGAAAATACTGAGCTACTACCGACAACTAAAACTGAAAATACTGAGCTATTACCGACAACTAAAACTGACAATACTGAGCTACTACTGACAACTAAAACTGAAAATACTGAGCTACTACCGACAACTAAAACTGAAAATACTGAGCTACTACCGACAACTAAAACTGAGAATACTGAGCTACTACCGACAACTAAAACTGAGAATACTGAGCTACTACCGACAACTAAAACTGAGAATACTGAGCTACTACCGACAACTAAAACTGAAAATACTGAGCTACTACCGACAACTAAAACTGAAAATACTGAGCTACTACCGACAACTAAAACTGAGAATACTGAGCTACTACCGACAACTAAAACTGAAAATACTGAGCTACTACTGACAACTAAAACTGAAAATACTGAGCTACTACCGACAACTAAAACTGAAAATACTGAGCTACTACCGACAACTAAAACTGAAAATACTGAGCTACTACTGACAACTAAAACTGAGAATACTGAGCTACTACCGACAACTAAAACTGAAAATACTGAGCTACTACTGACAACTAAAACTGAAAATACTGAGCTACTACTGACAACTAAACACTGAGAATACTGAGCTACTACCGACAACTAAAACTGAAAATACTGAGCTACTAACGACAACTAAAGCTGACAATACTGAGCTACTAACGACAACTAAAACTGAGAATACTGAGCTACTACCGACAACTAAAACTGAAAATACTGAGCTACTACCGACAACTAAAACTGAAAATACTGAGCTACTACCGACAACTAAAACTGAAAATACTGAGCTACTACCGACAACTAGAACTGAGAATACTGAGCTACTACCGACAACTAAAACTGAAAATACTGAGCTACTACCGACAACTAAAACTGAAAATACTGAGCTACTACCGACAACTAGAACTGAAAATACTGAGCTACTACCGACAACTAGAACTGAGAATACTGAGCTACTACCGACAACTAAAACTGAAAATACTGAGCTACTACTGACAACTAAAACTGAGAATACTGAGCTACTACCGACAACTAAAACTGAGAATACTGAGCTACTACCGACAACTAAAAACTGAAAATACTGAGCTACTACCGACAACTAGAACTGAAAATACTGAGCTACTACAGACAACTAAAACTGAGAATACTGAGCTACTACCGACAACTAAAAACTGAGAATACTGAGCTACTACCGACAACTAAAAACTGAAAATACTGAGCTACTACTGACAACTAAAACTGAAAATACTGAGCTACTACCGACAACTAAAACTGAAAATACTGAGCTACTACCGACAACTAAAACTGAAAATACTGAGCTACTACCGACAACTAAAACTGAAAATACTGAGCTACTACCGACAACTAAAACTGAAAATACTGAGCTACTACCGACAACTAAAACTGAGAATACTGAGCTACTACCGACAACTAAAACTGAAAATACTGAGCTACTACCGACAACTAGAACTGAGAATACTGAGCTACTACCGACAACTAAAACTGAAAATACTGAGCTACTACTGACAACTAAAACTGAGAATACTGAGCTACTACCGACAACTAAAACTGAGAATACTGAGCTACTACCGACAACTAAAAACTGAAAATACTGAGCTACTACCGACAACTAGAACTGAAAATACTGAGCTACTACAGACAACTAAAACTGAGAATACTGAGCTACTACCGACAACTAAAAACTGAGAATACTGAGCTACTACCGACAACTAAAAACTGAAAATACTGAGCTACTACTGACAACTAAAACTGAAAATACTGAGCTACTACCGACAACTAAAACTGAAAATACTGAGCTACTACCGACAACTAAAACTGAAAATACTGAGCTACTACCGACAACTAAAACTGAAAATACTGAGCTACTACCGACAACTAAAACTGAAAATACTGAGCTACTACCGACAACTAAAACTGAGAATACTGAGCTACTACCGACAACTAAAACTGAAAATACTGAGCTACTACCGACAACTAAAACTGAAAATACTGAGCTACTACCGACAACTAAAACTGAAAATACTGAGCTACTACCGACAACTAGAACTGAGAATACTGAGCTACTACCGACAACTAAAACTGAAAATACTGAGCTACTACCGACAACTAAAACTGAAAATACTGAGCTACTACCGACAACTAGAACTGAAAATACTGAGCTACTACCGACAACTAGAACTGAGAATACTGAGCTACTACCGACAACTAAAACTGAAAATACTGAGCTACTACTGACAACTAAAACTGAGAATACTGAGCTACTACCGACAACTAAAACTGAGAATACTGAGCTACTACCGACAACTAAAAACTGAAAATACTGAGCTACTACCGACAACTAAAACTGAGAATACTGAGCTACTACCGACAACTAAAACTGAAAATACTGAGCTACTACCGACAACTAAAACTGAAAATACTGAGCTACTACTGACAACTAAAACTGAGAATACTGAGCTACTACCGACAACTAAAACTGAAAATACTGAGCTACTACCGACAACTAAAACTGAAAATACTGAGCTACTACCGACAACTAAAACTGAAAATACTGAGCTACTACCGACAACTAGAACTGAGAATACTGAGCTACTACCGACAACTAAAACTGAAAATACTGAGCTACTACCGACAACTAAAACTGAAAATACTGAGCTACTACCGACAACTAGAACTGAAAATACTGAGCTACTACCGACAACTAGAACTGAGAATACTGAGCTACTACCGACAACTAAAACTGAAAATACTGAGCTACTACTGACAACTAAAACTGAGAATACTGAGCTACTACCGACAACTAAAACTGAGAATACTGAGCTACTACCGACAACTAAAAACTGAAAATACTGAGCTACTACCGACAACTAGAACTGAAAATACTGAGCTACTACAGACAACTAAAACTGAGAATACTGAGCTACTACCGACAACTAAAAACTGAGAATACTGAGCTACTACCGACAACTAAAAACTGAAAATACTGAGCTACTACTGACAACTAAAACTGAAAATACTGAGCTACTACCGACAACTAAAACTGAAAATACTGAGCTACTACCGACAACTAAAACTGAAAATACTGAGCTACTACCGACAACTAAAACTGAAAATACTGAGCTACTACCGACAACTAAAACTGAAAATACTGAGCTACTACCGACAACTAAAACTGAGAATACTGAGCTACTACCGACAACTAAAACTGAAAATACTGAGCTACTACCGACAACTAAAACTGAAAATACTGAGCTACTACCGACAACTAAAACTGAAAATACTGAGCTACTACCGACAACTAGAACTGAGAATACTGAGCTACTACCGACAACTAAAACTGAAAATACTGAGCTACTACCGACAACTAAAACTGAAAATACTGAGCTACTACCGACAACTAGAACTGAAAATACTGAGCTACTACCGACAACTAGAACTGAGAATACTGAGCTACTACCGACAACTAAAACTGAAAATACTGAGCTACTACTGACAACTAAAACTGAGAATACTGAGCTACTACCGACAACTAAAACTGAGAATACTGAGCTACTACCGACAACTAAAAACTGAAAATACTGAGCTACTACCGACAACTAGAACTGAAAATACTGAGCTACTACAGACAACTAAAACTGAGAATACTGAGCTACTACCGACAACTAAAAACTGAGAATACTGAGCTACTACCGACAACTAAAAACTGAAAATACTGAGCTACTACTGACAACTAAAACTGAAAATACTGAGCTACTACCGACAACTAAAACTGAAAATACTGAGCTACTACCGACAACTAAAACTGAAAATACTGAGCTACTACCGACAACTAAAACTGAAAATACTGAGCTACTACCGACAACTAAAACTGAAAATACTGAGCTACTACCGACAACTAAAACTGAGAATACTGAGCTACTACCGACAACTAAAACTGAAAATACTGAGCTACTACCGACAACTAAAACTGAAAATACTGAGCTACTACCGACAACTAAAACTGAAAATACTGAGCTACTACCGACAACTAGAACTGAGAATACTGAGCTACTACCGACAACTAAAACTGAAAATACTGAGCTACTACCGACAACTAAAACTGAAAATACTGAGCTACTACCGACAACTAGAACTGAAAATACTGAGCTACTACCGACAACTAGAACTGAGAATACTGAGCTACTACCGACAACTAAAACTGAAAATACTGAGCTACTACTGACAACTAAAACTGAGAATACTGAGCTACTACCGACAACTAAAACTGAGAATACTGAGCTACTACCGACAACTAAAAACTGAAAATACTGAGCTACTACCGACAACTAGAACTGAAAATACTGAGCTACTACAGACAACTAAAACTGAGAATACTGAGCTACTACCGTCAACTAAAAACTGAGAATACTGAGCTACTACCGACAACTAAAAACTGAAAATACTGAGCTACTACTGACAACTAAAACTGAAAATACTGAGCTACTACCGACAACTAAAACTGAAAATACTGAGCTACTACCGACAACTAAAACTGAAAATACTGAGCTACTACCGACAACTAAAACTGAAAATACTGAGCTACTACCGACAACTAAAAGTGAAAATACTGAGCTACTACCGACAACTAAAACTGAGAATACTGAGCTACTACCGACAACTAAAACTGAAAATACTGAGCTACTACCGACAACTAAAACTGAAAATACTGAGCTACTACCGACAACTAAAACTGAAAATACTGAGCTACTACCGACAACTAGAACTGAGAATACTGAGCTACTACCGACAACTAAAACTGAAAATACTGAGCTACTACCGACAACTAAAACTGAAAATACTGAGCTACTACCGACAACTAGAACTGAAAATACTGAGCTACTACCGACAACTAGAACTGAGAATACTGAGCTACTACCGACAACTAAAACTGAAAATACTGAGCTACTACTGACAACTAAAACTGAGAATACTGAGCTACTACCGACAACTAAAACTGAGAATACTGAGCTACTACCGACAACTAAAAACTGAAAATACTGAGCTACTACCGACAACTAGAACTGAAAATACTGAGCTACTACAGACAACTAAAACTGAGAATACTGAGCTACTACCGACAACTAGAACTGAGAATACTGAGCTACTACCGACAACTAAAACTGAGAATACTGAGCTACTACCGACAACTAAAACTGAAAATACTGAGCTACTACCGACAACTAAAACTGAAAATACTGAGCTACTACCGACAACTAAAACTGAAAATACTGAGCTACTACCGACAACTAAAACTGACAATACTGAGCTACTACCGACAACTAAAACTGAAAATACTGAGCTACTACCGACAACTAAAACTGAAAATACTGAGCTACTACCGACAACTAAAACTGACAATACTGAGCTACTACTGACAACTAAAACTGAAAATACTGAGCTACTACCGACAACTAAAACTGAAAATACTGAGCTACTACCGACAACTAAAACTGAGAATACTGAGCTACTACCGACAACTAAAACTGAGAATACTGAGCTACTACCGACAACTAAAACTGAGAATACTGAGCTACTACCGACAACTAAAACTTAAAATACTGAGCTACTACCGACAACTAAAACTGAAAATACTGAGCTATTACCGACAACTAAAACTGAGAATACTGAGCTACTACCGACAACTAGAACTGAGAATACTGAGCTACTACCGACAACTAGAACTGAGAATACTGAGCTACTACCGACAACTAAAACTGAAAATACTGAGCTACTACTGACAACTAAAACTGAGAATACTGAGCTACTACCGACAACTAAAACTGAGAATACTGAGCTACTACCGACAACTAAAAACTGAAAATACTGAGCTACTACCGACAACTAGAACTGAGAATACTGAGCTACTACAGACAACTAAAACTGAGAATACTGAGCTACTACCGACAACTAGAACTGAGAATACTGAGCTACTACCGACAACTAAAACTGAGCATACTGAGCTACTACCGACAACTAAAACTGAAAATACTGAGCTACTACCGACAACTAAAACTGAAAATACTGAGCTACTACCGACAACTAAAACTGAAAATACTGAGCTACTACCGACAACTAAAACTGACAATACTGAGCTACTACCGACAACTAAAACTGAAAATACTGAGCTACTACCGACAACTAAAACTGAAAATACTGAGCTACTACCGACAACTAAAACTGACAATACTGAGCTACTACTGACAACTAAAACTGAGAATACTGAGCTACTACCGACAACTAAAACTGAAAATACTGAGCTACTACCGACAACTAAAACTGAAAATACTGAGCTACTACTGACAACTAAAACTGAAAATACTGAGCTACTACCGACAACTAAAACTGAAAATACTGAGCTACTACCGACAACTAAAACTGAAAATACTGAGCTACTACTGACAACTAAAACTGAGAATACTGAGCTACTACCGACAACTAAAACTGAAAATACTGAGCTACTACTGACAACTAAAACTGAAAATACTGAGCTACTACTGACAACTAAAAACTGAGAATACTGAGCTACTACCGACAACTAAAACTGAAAATACTGAGCTACTACCGACAACTAAAGCTGACAATACTGAGCTACTACCGACAACTAAAACTGAGAATACTGAGCTACTTCCGACAACTAAAACTGAAAATACTGAGCTACTACTGACAACTAAAACTGAAAATACTGAGCTACTACTGACAACTAAAAACTGAGAATACTGAGCTACTACCGACAACTAAAACCGAAAATACTGAGCTACTACCGACAACTAAAAACTGAAAATACTGAGCTACTACTGACAACTAAAACTGAAAATACTGAGCTACTACCGACAACTAAAAACTGAGAATACTGAGCTACTACTGACAACTAAAACTGAAAATACTGAGCTACTACCGACAACTAAAACTGAAAATACTGAGCTACTACCGACAACTAAAACTGAAAATACTGAGCTACTACCGACAACTAAAACTGAAAATACTGAGCTACTACCGACAACTAAAACTGAGAATACTGAGCTACTACCGACAACTAAAACTGAGAATACTGAGCTACTACCGACAACTAAAACTGAGAATACTGAGCTACTACCGACAACTAAAACTGAAAATACTGAGCTACTACCAACAACTAAAACTGAAAATACTGAGCTATTACCGACAACTAAAACTGAGAATACTGAGCTACTACTGACAACTAAAACTGAAAATACTGAGCTACTACTGACAACTAAAAGTGAAAATACTGAGCTACTACCGACAACTAAAACTGAAAATACTGAGCTACTACCGACAACTAAAACTGAAAATACTGAGCTACTACTGACAACTAAAACTGAGAATACTGAGCTACTACCGACAACTAAAACTGAAAATACTGAGCTACTACTGACAACTAAAACTGAAAATACTGAGCTACTACTGACAAATAAAAACTGAGAATACTGAGCTACTACTGACAACTAAAAACTGAGAATACTGAGCTACTACCGACAACTAAAACTGAAAATACTGAGCTACTACTGACAACTAAAACTGAGAATACTGAGCTACTTCCGACAACTAAAACTGAAAATACTGAGCTACTACTGACAACTAAAACTGAAAATACTGAGCTACTACTGACAACTAAAAACTGAGAATACTGAGCTACTACCGACAACTAAAACCGAAAATACTGAGCTACTACCGACAACTAAAAACTGAAAATACTGAGCTACTACTGACAACTAAAACTGAAAATACTGAGCTACTACCGACAACTAAAAACTGAGAATACTGAGCTACTACTGACAACTAAAACTGAAAATACTGAGCTACTACCGACAACTAAAACTGAAAATACTGAGCTACTACCGACAACTAAAACTGAAAATACTGAGCTACTACCGACAACTAAAACTGAAAATACTGAGCTACTACCGACAACTAGAACTGAAAATACTGAGCTACTACTGACAACTAAAACTGAAAATACTGAGCTACTACCGACAACTAAAACTGAAAATACTGAGCTACTACTGACAACTAAAACTGAAAATACTGAGCTACTACTGACAACTAAAAACTGAAAATACTGAGCTACTACCGACAACTAAAACTGACAATAACATCATATCAATTAACCCTTTAATAGTCAAAACCTCAAGAAAATTTTACTTTTTGCAGGCCAAGAGAAGGCTGTTTGTTGTAAATTTACTACTTAAATTACAAAGAAATACATTTCTGTTGTCATGCAAAATTGCAAATTGACATTCATACAAACTGCTACAGAGACAATATATGCCACCTTGAGCATTAATGGATTGTTGATAAAGAAAATCAAAATGTTTTCTTAACAAAGGTCTATTTGCAGGCCAGAATAAGACTATTTTCGAAAATTTACAACTGGAATTACTGGCTCAATTATCGAGCCAGTCATTCTAGTAATAAATTTTCACAAATATTTTTCTCCTAACCTGCAAATAAACATTGCTTTTGTTGGCTTGCCCATTAAAAGGTTAAGTTGACACAACAGGCTTGGAAAATGAGAATACCATCCAGTATTCATGTAGTGGTAGTCAGTAATACTATTGAAAACAATAGATGTGAAGAAAGTTGAACAATTTTGCTCAGTAAATATCTGTTTGCTGGCCAAAAGAAGACTGTCTTTGAAAATTTATCACTAGAATGGCTGGCTCTATTATTGATCGGGCCAGTTAATCCGGTTGTAATATTTCAAAAATAGTGTACTCTTGGCCAGTCAATGGACAGTTCTCAAGCCACTGCGTTTTAAGGCTGCTTGCGGCTGGCTTGAGTAAGTTTGATCGTTCTTGACGTTCTTGTGTTTCAGACATGTATATCCAATAAAATCATACCCGTATCATCAATGGAGAGCGTGGATAACGATGCAAAGGTGAGACACTCCTTATTAGCTCACCTGGCCAGAATGGCCAAGTGAGCTTATGCCATGGCGACCAAAGGTTATATCTCTGAACCTGATAAATATTTTAAAACAATTGGACTGAAATTGTTTGTGGCTAAGCCGCCAACAACTTTCAGTCGAATTGTTTTCAAAATATTCAACAAGTGAAGAGTTTTTGAAGATTGAAATTATTGGCTGCACTGGCTTGCAGGAGTGAGACAGTTAAGAAACCAGCTGTAGTTAGCACTGATATCATCTATTTTTACTTAAAACTTAAGTAAGATTAGTTGAAATGCCAATGTTCCAGGTGAGCGATACAGGCCCATTGGGCCTCTTGTTTAATATATTTAGCCTCAAATTTGCGGCAGAAAGTTTTGATTTTCTCATAGAAAATTTCCATCTGCAGACCAAGATGCAATTATTTTAGAAAATTTATCACTGGAGTGACTGGCCCAGTTATCGTGCCAGTCATTCCAGTGGAAAATTGTCTAAAATAGTTAACTCTTGGTCAAATCAGCATTTTTACCTGCTTGAGTGCCAATGGGTTAAAGAACAGATTCTAACGAGAACACATTTACTGAAGTAACTGTAAATATGCGATGCCTGGCCATTAAGGAGTATTATAAGCCCTCTTCTCATATGATCATTGAACATGTCTGATGCTGATTTGATAAAAAGTCTAAGTGTTGTTGCAGTTCAAAAATCCATAGTTCAAATTACCATAGTTTTATACAGGGTATGGAAAAGCTGATTTCTTGAAACCCGATAGCCTTGACCCTAAAGTATAAAATAATGTGTCCAGATTTGCTGTAGTGGAATTTTTACCAAAATCAAGGAAAATGCCATTAAATGTCAAATAAAGGAGAAATTAATGAATTAAAGGTAAAGGGAGGCAATTCATGCAAAAAACTTACCAATTTTTATATGTATATATAATTTTTTATGTTATGTAATGCCACCGTCCGGGCGGGTGAGCGGGCGGGTGGGCGGGCGGGCGTGCAGGCGGCAGAGTGGTTTCCGGATGATAACTCAGTTACCGTTTGTTGGATCGCATTGAAACTTCATAGGGTGGTAGGACTTGGTCTTGCGAAGAAACCTATCGAAATTGACAATGATCCGAAATCCCAGATGGCCGCCAGCCACCTGTGGCAATCTTGAAAATTGAAACCGTTTGTCGGATCACATTGAAACTTCATAGGGTGGTTGGACTAGGTCTGGGCAAGAAATTGATGATGATCCGAAATCCAAAATGGCCGCCAGCCACCGGCGTCCATCTTGAAAATTGGTTTCTGGACGATAACTCTGTTACCGTTTATCGGATCGCTTTGAAACTTTATGGCGTGGTTAGACTAGGTCTAGGGAGGAAACCTATCAAAATTTACAATGATCCGAAATCCAAGATGGCCACCAGCCACCGGTGGCCATCTTGAAAATTGGTTTCCGGATGATAACTCTGTTACCATTTATCGGATCGCTTTGAAGCTTCATAGAGTGGGTGGACTAGGTTTGAGGAAGAAACCTATCAAAATCGACACTGATCCAAAATCCAAGATGGCCGCCAGCCACAGGCTGCCATCTTGAAAGTTGGTTTCTGGATAATATCTCTGTTACCATTTATCGGATCACTTCCTAGGGTCGTTGGAATATGTCTGGTGACGAAACCTATCGAAATTTATGGTAATCTGAAATCCAATATGGCCACCAGTCAGCGGCAGCCATCTTGAAAATTGGTTTCCGAACGATACCTCCTTGACCGTTTAGCGGATCGCTTTGACACTTAGTAAGGATTACTGGTCTGAGGAAGAAATAAATATTTTTTGATATTAGGTTGTCATCATGGCGGGGTATTATACGCCGTTTGCGGAGCTCTTGTTGTTTTTGGCATGAATTACCTCCCTTTACCTGTTCAAGTTGATTGTGTCAGTTAAATATGATGAATTTCAATTCTCATGATGGTTTGAAAGTGACCCATCCAAGGTCAAGGTCAATCAGGACTCAAAGTGACCAATTTTAGGTTTTGGCATGAATTACCTCCCTTTACCTGTTGGGAGTTGATTGAGGAAAATAATCTGGTGAATTTCAATTGTTTCTGACTACCTGGGCCAAACAAAATTCATTACACTCTCCTTTATTTGACATTTGATGGCCTTTTCCTTGATTTTGGGTCGGACTACGGGACATGTTTGGAACGGAAATGCAGCGTTCTGAAAGGTTAACATGTTCGCTAATGATTTTATTTTATTAATCCATAGTAGTATATTGTGTCTACATATATCCCAAATATCAAGCATCGGACCAACCGAGAAATATGAATTAACTTGATTCCAAAAAATTAGGCTTATGCCAGATTTTCTCAAAAATGGGTCACCGTACCCAAAAAATATTTTGGGTCACCATGTGCGTCAAGACATGCTAGAGGTGTTTCCAGTTTCAAGATGATAGAGGCAAAAATATAGGAGCAGTCAGTATCCGAATATTGCTCTCATGCATTTCCTATAGGGACATGGGGGGGGGGGGGGGGGGGGCACAGAAATGCAGAGTTCAGAATGGTTAACATGTTCGCTAACGATTTTATTTCAGTAATCAAGAGTAGTATATATGCCAAATTTCAACTATCTGACCGCCCTAGAAGTATGAAGTATCTTGATGACAAAAAATTTGGCTTATGCCGGATTTTCTCCAAATCTGGTCACTGTACCCAAAAAATATTTTGGGTGGAGATCGAGGGAAACACATGCTAGAAGTCTGTCAAGTTTCAAGATGATTGAGAAAAACCTCTAGGAGTAGTCGCTGTCTGAATAATGCTCCCATACATTTCCTATGGAACCTTTTGCCGGCGGTAATGCGGACATCTCGGAAACCACACACCCGATCGAGAAGAAAAGTAATAGCAAACTACATTCCAGTGGATACTATAAGTTGACCAAGTTTGAAGTTGATCAGATCAAAACTGTAGGAGGAGATAGGTTGCGAAAATCCTTGAGAATAATAATAATAATAATAAGAATAAAGATCCTGAGAAAAAACAAGAATCTGCGATAGATCGCAGATTAAATAGTAATTTAAAAAATAAATTGTTGGATTTAGAGTGTCAGCTTTTTTGTGCTTATTTGTTGTGTGTGTGTTGGGATGAGGTAAATAATGGCAATACTCTGAGAGAATTATGATGTCATTACCCGTACTCTTCTTCTTTGTTTTCATCAGACAACTTCAAGCAAATTCGCTTCCTAAAATCTTCACTCATCTGGTGGAACTCAATGGCTTTTTTCGAGTCAAATTAGTTTCAAACTATTCAATAGCATTGTTGTTAAATAGTACAAACATACAATTCGTACAACCTGGCGGACTACTAAGCATTTAAGATGGACTAAATCGTGTCATCCATGGCATAATTGATTATGACGTCAACCTACACATCACATAGTTGATTATGACGTCATATGATTGATGGATAAATTGGGTTCCTCTATATACCTGTATTACAATAACATTACTTATTTTAAACTACACCTTGCTGCTGTTTTTTTCTAATTGTTCGATTTGGAAAATAGTTTGTTTATGATTTGAAAATCATTTCTTTTATAGGCTGATGGCAGCAAGCGATTCAAGTTTAAACTGAAGTCCAAAAAGAGAGTGTACCTGTTTGCTGCAGAAACATTAGGTGAGCTGTCTCTCTATCAATACATTCACATAAAGCTGTCTCTATCTACAGTGCAGCTTGGCTTGATGTGTGTGTGTGTGTGTGTGTGTGTGTGTGTGTGTGTGTGTGTGTGTGGTGTGTGTGTGTGTGTGTGTGTGTGTGTGTGTGTGTGTGTGTGTGTGTGTGTGTGAACATGCATGTGTTTTAGTCTAATGTCATCTTGGTGTTCTCTGTAACTAGATCGATTTATCACATTTATAAACAAGCTTATGTCTCACAATGGAGGAATCCAGTTTTAGCCATGCCCCGCTCGTCTCTAGCTTCAAAATATTCAGCAGAGTATTTATTAAATAGTAAGGACATACAATTCTTAGCTATGTGCCATTAATGAAGTTCTTGGTTATGATGTCAGCCTACATGTGACATAGTTCATTATGATGTCATATGATTGACTGAGAAACTGGTTTCATCAGTTACATAACATCTTTGAAGCATATCGTTTTATCTTCTACCAGTGCTATAGAATCGTGGAGTAGCCAGTAGGTCTGCGCGCTTGTGATGCGCAGTGTAAGCAATATACAGTATGGCTCAGAAATAACATTTTTCCAAAACAAAATAAAATATATTCTTGATTATTTCAAATATATATTTGAATTGGAAGACATTTCTGCCTAATGCAGAAAAGCATTGCCTAAGTCTAAGGCAGCAATCTCTTACAATCCAATTATGTTCAAAATATTGAACAGAACATTTCTTCCATCGTTTTGTACTAACCAATATGGTTCTGTTTTGGAAACCTTTGAATTTATTTATGAGCTGTACTGTATAGTTACTGCTGTTGCCTAGCAGTTAGGATGTAATGTTACTTTGTTGTAGTTAAAAGTGAAATTTTAATGAAACACTGGAGATTTTAAAGCATCAATTCAAAATAATTTCATATGAAATTTAAATCTGATTTAACCCTTTAATGGTCAAGATTTTTCACAAAAATTGAATGTTTTTCCTCAGTGTATGGCCATTTGAAGGCCAAGATAAGACAATTTTTGAAAATTTGTCACTGAAATGACTGGCTCGATTATCAATTTGTCTTATCTGGGCCTTCAAATGGACGTTCCTCAGGACCACTGCAGAGGCGGGTTTTGACCGGCTTGACCATTGAAGGTTTAATAATCTGTTGTGTTTGTCACTTTATTACGTATTGGTCGCAACTCACAGTAGTGAAATGCTGCAGGTGTAAATATATTTAATGTAAAATTGAAAGACAATGATCAGAATCAAAATGAAAATTCAAAATAATAGCTTGTGTGATAAGTAGAACCAGAAACTCAGCGGCTTTTTATATTGAATTTATCGCACTCATTTAATAAAATCTCATTTTAAACTCGCTATTGACGCATGTTCCAACTGAACTCTGCTAAGCTCATGTGGTAGAGTTTTATAATGTATCTCATTTGGAATTCTCAAATAATCTAACTATTTTTAATTTTCGTACCTATGGACATGGAAGAGTTTTTGTTTGCTGTTGCCTTTTACCTTTTGACCCAACAATTGGCACACATTTTTGGGATCCCACAGCAAGCTTTTATTACCCAAGTTTGGTGAAAATCCCGCCAATAAAACCAGAGTTATTGAAAGATGTAGGAAGAAAGTTGATTTTTAAAACAATGTTGCTGAAATTGGCACACTTCTTCAGGACTACACAGTTAAGCCTAACCATAAGTTTCCACTCAAGTTTGGAGACGATACCAGTAGAACCAGAACTATTAAAAATATCTTAAGAACAGCATACTCGCATAATTAACCCTTACATCTAGTGATGTCATTAATAATCATAACCATGAGTTGTTATTTTAATGATATGCCGCCATATCAGGCCTATCATACTTTAGTATTCATGTTTCACGAGAGACTTATCTTTGATTTTATCTTTTCTTTAGAGGACTGTACGTTGTGGTGTCAATTATTGATGGAAGCAATACTCACCTATCACAAGACTAAAGGTGGGTGTCCCGAGGACACAGGTGGCAAGATGCACAATGCGGATAAAGAGGTACACATATCGTATCGATTGAAGACATGTTTCACAGATGAAGCTACAATACAGCTGTGAAATAATCTATAATGTTTCCAAAACAAAAACTGAAATATGTTAGTTATTAAGAAATGTGCTGGTGAATATTTTGAACTTAACGCAATTGCAAATGCATATGATGCAATCACATGACGTCACACCTGCATTACGTCATAACACGTATTAAGGTTACCCTACACCAACGTACAAATGTTCATATAGCAAGTAGTATACACAACATCAGCAAGTCTGCTTATGGAGCGACACCAGTGCCCCAAGTGCACCTCATCATTTGTATTTTTCGAACAGGACTAATCAGACACAACTGAATAAATCCATCTACAGCTGGGATTCTGGTGGTGCCTGGCCTGTGCGCAACGTTCAGCTAGAACCAGGGACTTCCGTTCCCACCTGGGAGTCCTTCACAGCCTAACAATAACACCACAGAGAATCATAATCCCCAGCCATAACCATGACCGCAGGATCACCGCTGAAGATAATGAGGACGCGTGAAATTACAGTCCACCCAGAAATTTCACACCAGAAAACTAGTCATGCAGCGACAGTCCTCCAGCCTCACCAAGAGCTGTTTCACCAGCCCCAATCAAACCCACACATGATTCAATTTTACCCCATCCCTCCCATATACCATATTTTACATTATTTGTTGGCATTATTATTCATGTTAATTAGTGTCAACTTCCAAATTCAAACACTCATTATCTGAATAAGTATTTTTTTGTTGATAATTAAAATTTGATCGCATGTAGTAACAGAATTAATAACAGAATTATTAACATGATATGAATGGACCTTTCCAAGGTTATTCATCCATCATATGACGTCATATGACATGATACTTGACTAAGTGTCATGTGTTATGTCATAATCATGACATCATGAATGACTTGATATAGCCCATCGTTAGCGATTAATAGTCCGACATGTTGTACGAATTGTATATCTTTACCATTTCATACATATTTTGTTGAATATTTTGAAACTAATTTGACTGGACAGCAGCAGTGCCCAGTCAAATTAGTTTCAATAAATTTAACAGCTTACCTGTATGGTTTTCTGGAAATTGATAGTCAGGGAGTTCAGAAATCGATCAATCCCAACAATGGTCGAAGTGTGGTTGGAGCTTAGACAGAGATTGGCGTGGCATAGCTAAAGCTGGCAAGCTCCATTCTTTAGCGGTTGGCGACAATAACATTCTTGTGCAGACAAAAGTATTAGAGAAAACTGAGCTTTCTACATTATTAATGTACCTTCCTGGTTTTAGCCATGCCCCGCCCCATCTCTAGCTAAGCTCCACCCACACCTCGCTCGTGTTGTGATCGATCTCTGAACACCTTGACTATCAATTTCCAAAAAACTACACAAACTACAAAAAAACTTCCAGAAAACTAGACAGGTAAGCTGTTGAATATTTTGAAACTAATTTGACTGGGTGCTGTTGCTGCCTAAGGCCTAAGGCAGCAACAGCGGCCAGTCAAATTAGTTTCAAAATATTAAACAGCATGTTTATTAAATAGCAAAGAATTACAAAGACATACAATTCATACAACGTGTCAGACTCTGAGATTTGATGATGGTCTATATGGAAGCCTTTGTGAGGGATGTAATGATTGTGATGTCATCATACACTTGCTGAGCTGATTATGATGTCATACAAGGTCAGATGATGGATGGATACTCTGGAAAGGTGAATTACTTTTAAATAATCATTGTGCATTTCGATGTAGACTTGACACAATATTTCATCTTTCAACCGTCACCATGCACATTAGTTAAAAAAATAATCAACAGCTTAGGTTGAAATTGGAATTCTGGAATTCAGGGTCCAAATTGTTAAAATGGAATATCTGTACGATGTGGGATGGAGCTTAGCTAGAAATTGTTGGGCAAAGCTAGAAATGGATCCATCTATTGCGCTATCCTGTCTCATTTAACCGTCTGGCTGCTGAATTTCTGCAGACTGCATTTTCCATGTTGTTTAATTCTCGATATGATGAATATTTTGAAAACTATTTGACTGATAGTTGTTAGTGGCTAAACCACTAGCAACATTCAGTCAAATAGTTTTCAAAATATTCAGCAGCTACATAGTTATTATGCATTGAAATTATTGTCTCATGACTTGCAGTAGTCAGACAGTCAGTGCAAAATATGTTTTTGTTAAATCTTTTTTTGTAGGGTTTTATCAAGTTCAACGTCTACAAGAACAAATATTATGTGGCTGTTAAGAAAGACTTACTGTGTTATTACAAAAATAAAGAGGTGAGTTGATATTTAGGTTTCAATATCTAAGTTTTGTAATAGTCTGTGACCACACTCATACGGTTTCGCTCGCCTGGCACGAAGGGCCATGTGAGTTTATACCATTGAATCATACAAAATTATACATGGGATGTACAATACAGACACAGATCAATTCTTCACTAATAATCATACGGCACACATGATAACGCGTGGTCACAAATTCAAGATTCAAACCGATTTTTGTCGCAACAATACTAGAAAACATTTCTTCTCACATCGAGTAGTCTCAGATTGGAATGCACTACCTGAAAACATTGTGCTAGCCCAAAACATAGATATTTTCAAAACCAGACTAGACAAACATTTCAATGAGATAACTTATTACTACGACTAATTAAACGTAATAAACTCAATGACTCAAACTTAGGACTCACAAGCTGCTTCATGCTGAAGTTCATCACTATGATGATTGATTGATTGATTGATTGATTGTAACCAGCCATCATGTGTCTATCCATCAATGCTTTCTTTAACCCCTCTGGCGTCAACAGTGCCTTAAAGCTCTCACAATCCTACCTACAAAATTTAAATTTCTGCTCAGTTAATGTCCTTTTGCCACCGACCAATCGAATACTATTTTATAAATTTAAAACTGGAGCTTGGAAAAAAGCTTTCTGTTGTCCTACAAAATGACAAATGACCTCTGCATGTTTGTTGGTCAAGAAAATCCAAATTCTTTGCTTAATGTCCATTTGTTGGTCAAAATTACTGTTTTAAAATTTACTACTCTAATGACTGTCTCGTTTATCGAGCCAGTCATTCTAGTGGTGTATTTTCAAAAATAGTTTTCTCTTAGCCTGGAAATAGACATTCATCAAGACCATGGTAAAGGCGGCTTTGTACCGTGTTGACAAGTAAGTGGTTATGTTAACACAAGTGTGGTTAAGAAACTACACCTCATCAACTGCTGGTCTGAATCTGTTTATACTTTGCTGCTATGACCCCAGTGTTGTAGGCTTTGTTTACAGAAATTGATTGGTAAATCTTTTAGTGTCTCTCTCGGAGGTTTGAAAATTTGGTTATGAAGCATCCTATGGTGATAGCCTAATGTATGTTTATTCAGAAATTTGATTGGTCAATATTTTGGCATCCATCTTGGATTTCTGAAAATGTTCACGAAGAAATTTGCTTGAACAATTCTTTCAGTGACCAATGACCATTTGTATTTCTGTTCCGAAAATATCAAGGAAATTCTTTAAATTAATGCTGATTCTGATTCATGTTCATAACATTAACTGTTTTCCTGCTGAATTTCTGCAGACTACATTTTCCATATGGCTTAACTCTGGATATGCTAAATATTTTGAAAACAATTTGATTGAAAGTTGTTGGTGGCTAAGCCACCAACAACTTTCAGTCAAATTTTTTCCAAAATATTCAGCAAGTCCAGAATTATTGAAATTATTGTCTCGTGGCATGCAGATGTCAGACGTCACACATTTAACCACTGGGCTGATTTTAATCAAATTTGGCTTGATCGATCATACAAGTGTGATTGGTTTCAGAACGTCTTAAGAAACTTGATTTTTTTTCCAAACTGCTGAGGAAATTGCTTTAAGTACTCCCAGAACGCCCCATAAACGCCTGGAATGATTTTAATCAGAATCACTGGGAAGAACTATGATGCTAGGCATCTGACGTCTATGCAAAAATCAGATTGTTAACTTGTAATTTCTGAGATTTCAAGTGTCTGGGATTTCCAGCAAAGCATTTAATGGAGTGCGTTGGAACAGAACTTTTCTGTCCAGAAGAACTCTATGGTGTAAGCTTCCGATTGTGCTCAAGTCAAATACCTCCATTTTAAGTACCTGCCACATGCTCTTTGGCCTCTTGTTTTATGTGTATTACTATTATTCAGAATGAGAATGAATTCAGTTGCATTGGTGGCTTTAACCAGACCAGCCAAAAAACTCCCAAGAAAACATGTCTGAAAATAAGAGTGGTTTTCCTCTCTGTGAATTTTGTAGAGTGGCTCTGTTTTCAAACCGATTCGTGGTGTAATACTGTTAATATTGAGCAGACTTGTTTATTTGATACAGAATAATATGACCAGAATAAAAACATTGGCTTTTTAACAGGACTTTGACATTGCCAGCCCAATACATGAGATTCCTATGAAACTAGCTTCTGTGAAGCAACTGGTTAAAAACAAGCTGCAGCTATCTACAAACTATAATCACTTCATGTGAGTATAGCTGAATTATTTTGATACACACTGCCTCTAATCATCATTATCATAACGTTGTCATTGTCATTGCTGTCATCATCGTCATCATCATTATCATCATCATCGTCATCATCAGCATCATCATTGTCATCATCATCATCATCATTATCATCATCATCATCCATCATCATTGTCGTCGTCGTTATCTGTCAGTCATAATCATCGGATTAACATTTCTTATGTGAAAATTGAATTGTTTTGACCAAATTTTAGCATTAAATCTACCAATGTAAAAGAACAACATGTCAAAGTGCTTGTACTTTCATCAGTCATTTCTGTTCATGATACTACTTGTCATTTAAGCCACAAGATCTTAATTCTTTAACCCTTTAACACTCAAATTTGTTCAAGAAAATTTATATTTTCTCATAGAAAATGTCCATTTGCAGACCAAGAGAAGACTGTTTGAAAATGTAGCACTGGTATGACTGGCTTGGTTATCAAGCCAGTCATTCCAGTGGTAAATTTTCAAAAATATTCTTCCATGTGTCTGCAATTGGACATTTCTCAAGACCACTGCAGAGGCTGTTTTTGGGTGATATGAGAGTTAAAGGGTTAAGACATGCATTGTTTTGATGTGTCTCTCTTGCAGAACAAAACATTTATTTCTTTAACCCTTTCATGATGAAGCTGGTCAAATCCTTGCTGTGCAATTCTCTTGAGGAATGTCCTTTTGCAGACCAAGAGAAGACAATTTTTGAAAAATTAACCAAAGGAGTGAGTGGCTCAATAATCAAGCCATTCAAAATGTCTCTTCTAAAAAAATGTATGCCCCCACACCCCCGAAAATTCTAAAATTTTGTCTAGTCATTGTCCATTTGCAGACGTGGCCAATATAGGGTTATTTGTTCTGTATAAAGTGTCTCTTTAAGACAGGTTTGTTTGCGGTGCATGCGACTTTCTACATTGTCACAGTTTCATTGTCACAGTTCCAGTCTTATTGTTATCGTTATCATTGTTACTTAATTGCGGAATGAAAATTGTCTGCAATTAAAGAATTAAATTCTGTAGAATTCTTAAAATAAAGAGAATTGTTTTTAATTTTTAGCTTGTCATTTGAAAGCACTGACGACCTTATACAATGGAAGCTAACATTTGAAGACGCGATTGCCGAGGGTCTCGGAGATGACACAGTAAGTCACACACTCCATGACATCTTTATGCCACTGGCTACTTCACTGTGACTATTCAGTCAGTTGTGTGCCTTGTAATGTACTTATTCTGCCACCTATCATGTTGGGTCCACCTTGTAATGTACTTATTCTGCCACCTGTCATGTTTGGTCCACCTTGTAATGTACTTATTCTGCCACCTGTCATGTTTGGTCCACCTTGTAATGTACTTATTCTGCCACCTGTCATGTTTGGTCCACCTTGTAATGTACTTATTCTGCCACCTAATGTACTTATTCTGCCACCTGTCATGTTTGGTCCACCTTGTAATGTACTTATTCTGCCACCTGTCATGTTTGGTCCATGAATAAGTGATCACTACTCTCTTAATCCTCTAACCCTCAAATTTGTTCAAGAAAATTTAACTTTTCTCATAGATGATGTCAATTTGAGGATTAATAGAGGATTATTTTAGAAAATTTGACACTTGAATGACTCGCTCAGTTATCGAACCAGTCATTCCAGTGATGAATTTTCAAAAATAGTCTTCTGCAAATGTACATTTCTCAAGACAAGTGCCGAAGCTGTCTCTTGCAGACTTGAGCGTTAACCGTCTTTCCGACAACATTCCAAGGGTTATATGTCAGGGCCTGCTAAATATTTTTTTACATAATTTGACTGAAAGTTGTTGGTGGCCAAAATATTCAGCATGTCTAGAGTTTTTGCTCATTGAAATTATTGTCTGGTTTAATTCAATGACATCTTTACAATGTACTTCCTACATGAACGAGTGCGAGGAAAATTGTATGAAACAAATGTTCCATGATTAGTTTATTTGTTGCTTACAAATGAACACGAGAAGAATAAAATCATTGTCGCTAAAACATAACACGTAGATATTAGTCGAATTTCCCTAGCAAGTTCATGTATATGGTGTATACAGGTACTCAGAACATAACATATGGATCCATTTCTAGCTATGCTACACAGAATTCATGAATCCATTTGCTCACTCAATCATATGATGTCATAATCAACTACGTGACATCATAATCAACTAGGTATAGGCTGATGTCATAATCATCACATCATGAATGATTCGATATTGTCCATCTTTAATGCTTAATAGTCTGACACGTTGTACAAATTGTATATCTTTACCATTTAATAAACATTCTGTTGAATATTTTGAAACTAATTTGTTTGGGCGTTGCTGCACCCAGTCAAATTATTTTCAAAATATCCAACAGGTTTCCCTGTATAGTTTTCTGGAAATTGATAGTCAAGAAGTTTAGCGATCGATCGATCCCAACACGGACGAGGTCTGGGTGGAGCTTAGCTAGAGATGGGCGGTGCAAAGCTAAAACTGGATAGCTCCATTCTAGCTAGGCTCTGCATACTTTGGATATGTGTTGTAATCGATTTATATACTTTGAACTCTGAATTCCCAGAATCCCAATTTCAGTGTAAAATGTTGAATATTTTGAAACTAAATCGACTGGGGCCTGTTGAGGGCTATGGTAGAGCCACACTACTTTCAGGTCAAAAGTTCAAATATCTGGTTCATAGGGTCACTAAGTGCATACTGAAATGCACATTTTTAGCAATAAATTGAGAATGCAAGTACCGGTAGGTGGAATCACCAAGTTTGTCACATCCATTCATACTTTAGGTGGCTAGAAGTTTGAGGGGTTTCAGGACAAAGCATCAAATATCTAGCTCACGGGGTCACTAAGTGCATCCTGAAATACACATCTTTGACCTTAAATCGTGATTTACGTAGCTAGAATCTTTACATCTGGCACATCCATTCATATTGTAGGTGGCTAGAGGTTCTACGAGTTTCAGGACAAAGCATCAAATATCTAGGTCATGGGCTCACTAAGTGCATACCGAAATACACATTTTTGGTGTATTCAAAAATGGAATGCAAGAAGACAGAACCAGATTTAGCACACACATTCATTTTATGACAGTTTATGATCGCTTTGTATTTGAGGTCAATGGGTCGACTATGTAGCTCACTTGGGTCACTAAGTGCATTGTCATGACGGCGCGCAAAGGCATGAGTCGGCAAACTCATCATATGCTTTCTAGTTTTATGCTGTGTTGCAGTTGTAGTATCTTAGAAGACATTGATGTTATGATTTTATTGTCATACTGTATGTAGTTTAGTTACCAAACATCTATCTTCCTGTTGTTAAATACAAATTTTGGTCACCAATATTGACTCAGTCATTTAATTGGAATATATTGAGTGTTTAATCAATCAGCCATTGTCAATTTTTTGCGGTCGCATTTTGTTAAAGTTTTATACGCTTCAAATTCTTGCTTACAGATGGTACTGATGACAACAGATAGTACTAGTTTCTGGCAATCTGGATCGACTGTATGTAACAGGATTTGTTTAGCTCTCCTGATCTCTGCATATGTTACCAGCCGCTAATGGAATGATCCAATCTGTCACTCAAGTATCTGATGTCATAATGAATTATGTCACTAGTTAGCTGACATCACAATCATAAAGACGTACATAGCTATGTCACTAGTGTATGAACAGTATGTCTTTGCACAGCATAATTTATCTGGTATCGCATCTCAATTTGCTACACATATTTGACCAGTTGCTATACATTTTGTATCATGCAAAGCTGTATCTGCTATGCAAAATTTAACATTGATTTTCAAAAATCTATCATTAACCCTTTTAACAACAAATCCCTGAAAAAGTACATTCTTTACAATGTATGCCATATTTTGTTGAATATTTTGAAATTAATATAACTGGAAGCCAATACTGCCATAGGCAGCAATGGCTTCCAGTCATATTAATTTCAACATCTACAACAGCTTTCCTATTTGTTTGCTCTAAGATTGAGATACAGGTAATTTATCGGTGAAAGAGTTGATTGCTATAAATTGTTGCCGATAGCTTGACAATTTATAGTTTGCATAGCAATACATACTATGCAAATATCAAATTCTAAATTATGCCCTGCTTTGATGAATTTACAATTTAATAAAAATTTTGTTGAATATCATGAAACCATTTTCACTGTGAGCCTATTGCAGCAACAGCCGATAGGAAAATTAGTTTCAAAATATTCAGCAGCTTACCTGTATAATTACCTTGAAATTTAGATTGTAGAACTTCAGATTTCAAAGTTTCAAATCGAGTTAAACACATGTACAAAGTGGATCTTAGCTAGAAATGGGCGTGCATAGATAGATATGAATTCCTCTGTGCTACACTTTCTTGGTAATAGGCTCACTAAATTATTCGCGATAATCGAAAATCATAAAAACTAATAATCGTACAATGTATTCAACACTAATATCAAAAAAACTAAAAAAATCATCAGCACAACTGTTCATGTCACAAAAACTGGTGTTGGTAAATTTGCCATCATTAGCCCTTTCATTGATGAATTCCCCATATCTCAATTTTAAGTCAATAATACGGGAAAACTGTCGAGTATTTTGAAGTTAATATGCTTAATATGCCTGTGGTTTAGCTATGTGTGCGTGAGATGTCTTCACATGAGAGGTGCATGTACTAATTGGGGGCTGGTGTTACTAAAAATGATTTTAACTGCGTAATTTGGTAATAATAGAGGGATCCACTTCTAGCTATGCCCGCCCCTTTTCTAGCAAAGCTCAGTCCACTCTTTGCACATGTTGAGATTAATTTTGATACCCTGCCAAAAAATTATTATTATGTAATGGCGTGGTCTGGATGGGCCAGTCGGTGTTTTCCGGAGGATAACTCGGTTACCGTTTATTGGATCGCTTTGAAACTTCATCGGATGGTTGGACTAGGGCTGGGGAATAGACCTATCAAAATTTACGATGATCCGAAATCCAAGATGGCTACCAGCCACTGTCGGTCATCTTAAAAATGGGTTTCCGAATGATAACTCCCTTACCGTTTATCGGATCACTTTGAAACTTCATAGGATGGTTGGACTAGGGCTGGGGAAGAAACCTATCAAAATTGACGATGATCCGAAATCGAAGATGGCTGCCAGCCAGCGTCGGCTATCTTGAAAATTGGTTTCTGGATGATAACTCTGTTACCGTTTATCGGATCGCTTTGAAACTTCATAGGATGGTGGACTAGGGCTGGGGAAGAAACCTATTGAAATTGACGATGATCCCAAATCCAATATGGCCATCTTCAAAATTGGTTTCCGGATGATAACTCTGTTACCGTTTATCGGATCACTTTGAAACTTCATAAGGTGATTGGATTCAGTCAGGGGAACAAACCTATCGAAATTGACGATGATCCGAAATCCAAGATGGCTGCCAGCCACCGGTGGCCATCTTGAAAATGTGTTTCCGAATGATAACTCCGTTACCGTTTATCGGATCGCTTTGAAACTTCATAGGATTGTTGGACTAGAGCTGGGGAAGAAACAATATTGAAATTGACGATGACCCGAAATCGAATCTTGGATTTAAGTGGTTCCTGGACGGTAACCATTTATCAGATCGCTTTGAACAAGACCTGGGGAAGAAAGCTATCGAAATTGACGCGAATCCGAAATCGAAGATGGTCAGCAACCATCTTAAAAATTGGTTTCCGGGTGATAACTCTGTTACTATTTATCGAATTGATTTGAAGCTTCATAGGATGACTGGACTAGATCTGAGGAATAAACTTATTGAAATCAGTGATGATCCTAAATCTAATATGGCCACCAGCGGCCATCTTGAAAATAGGTTTCTGAATAACAACTCTGTTTCCTCCATTTCATCTGATGACGTATTTCCGGGTTCAGCTCGATTGTTAAATACACAAAACAATGTTTTTGTTTAACAACAAATGATGATGTCATAAACATGCACTTATGATTTAATAAAGCAAAATACACACTTCCGGGTTGCGAATCACGTGCAGTAATGTCATACTTAACAAGCCCATTGAAATAGAAGATGATCCCAAATCCAATATGGCCAACAGCCACCGGCGGGCATCTTGAAAATTGGTATCCGGACAATAACTCCATGACCGTTTAGCAGATCAAACTTCAAAGGATGACAGGTATAGGTCTTGAGGCAGAAATTGCTATTTTCTGAAAGCTCATTCATAGGTTTGTCGTCAGGGCGGCGTATTATGCATCATTTTGCGGGGCTCTTGTTATAGTTTGAACTACAAATTCCTAGAATCCCAATTTCAAGGTATCTATACAGGTAAGCCGTTGAATATTTTGTAATTAATTACATCGGCCAAATTAGTTTCGAAAGATTCAACAGAATGTTTATTAAATAGTAAATCCATCAAATCGATACAATTCGTACTCTTGGACTATTCCGAGCTTCATGACATAGTAATCGTCAATTATGATTGTGATGTCAGGCTACATGTGACATAATCGATTATGATGTCATATATACAGATAACTTTTCCATTGCTAGAATGCCATTCAAAATAGTAGCAGTGCTGATGAGGGTATTTGTGAATTACATCATGTACATCAGCTAGACTAGTTGACAGCCATGATAACACCACTCTCGTTGAAGTAGATATGCCGAAATGACTCTGAATCCATTGCGAATATCAAAAAAGAAAGAGAGACTGATTCACAGTCATTATTAGCTCACCTGGCCTGAAAGTGGCCATCCATCCATCATCCATCTGTCCATCGTCCGTCCAATCGTGTCTTCTCCTTAACGGTTTGACCGATTTCAACCAAATTTGGCTGGAATTATCCTAAGCTGCTACCCTCCGGACTTTTTTTTCCAGAATTTTGATTGATCAATTTTTTGGGTGAAAATCTTAGATTTTATGAAAAATCTACCGGAAATGGTCAAAATTCTACTCCTCCTTAGTTGCTTGGCATATTTCAACCAAGTTTGTATAGATGCATTATATGGTGGTAGGCTCTAGAACCTATTTTCAGAATTTTTATTGATCAATTTTTTGGGTGAAAATCGAGATTTTTTTTACTAATCTACCGGAAATGGTCAAAATACTACTCCTCCTTAGCTGCTTGACATATTTGAACCAAATTTAACTAGATGCATTCTATGGTGGTAGGCTCTAGATATATTTTCAGAATTTTGATTGATCAATTCTTTTGGTGAAAATCTGGGATTTTGTGAAAAATCAACCGGAAATGATCAAAATACTACTCCTCGTTAGCTGCGTGACATATTTCAACCAAATTTGACTAGATGCATTCTATCGTGGTAGACTAGAACTTCTATTCAGAATTTTGATTGATCAATTTTTTGGGTGAAAATCTGATTTTATGACAAATTTACCGGAAATTGTCAAAACGCATCTCTTTCTTAACCGCTTCAAGGATTTCAACAAAATTGTGCTGGAATGATCCTATATGAGTAGGCTCCAGATGCTGTGTTCAGAATTTTTGATTGGTCAATCTCTTGGGTGAAAATCATGATTTTTTAATGAAATATTTATTGGAAATTGTCAAAGCACATCATTGTAAAGACACCATTGTAAATATTCGGTGATCTTGCCGTGTGCAACTATATTGTATACATTAAAGGACATCATTTGCTCGTTGTACATGTTAAAAATTTTAATTCACAAATTTCCCAAGTGAATCTTCAACAGTCCTGGGATTTCCAAAATTTAAAAACCTATGAAGTTATACAACTTGCGTTGTGTCAGCACACGTAGTGTATTGAGGATCATTTTCTCAAGTGGATTTTCCAACCCCATGGTAAATTTGAAATTCTCAAAAATTTCTCAACTCCCATGGAATATACAGCCGTAACCATCTCAATACACAGATATCTAACTCTGTGGTGTGTTTTCTATTCTAAAAATTTCTCAAATCACAGGCAGTTTCACTGCCTGCTCTATTCAGGTGTCAAAAAAATTCTCAAATCCCATGGATTTCTTCAACCTCCATTGTGTCAGTGCACCTTCGTGTACTGCGGATCTTTTACTTGAGACAAGTTTCCAACTTCATAGTATTTTTCGTTTCATTTTAATTTACTAAATCTCGTGGAGGCTTTCAAACGGTTAACCTTAGTTACTTATGGAAATTTGTTTATGTGGATTCCCAACTCCCATAAATTAGTTAAAAATTTGTGTATGTCATTCTTATTAGCTCGCCTGGCCAGAATGGACAAGTGAGCTTATGCCGTGGTGACCGTCTGTCGTCCATCCATCTGTCAACTTTTCCTTTAAACAACTTCTCAAGAACCACTGGGCCGATTTCAATTATATTTGACAGGAAGGATCCTTAGGGCATAGGGATCCAAGTTTGTTCAAACGAAGCCAATCGGCCAATTTGGCTGGCGACAATGTTGGATTTTGGCCAATTTTTTTTTAATTTCTTTAAAAATCTCAAAAACCATTTAAGGAATCGATTCAGACCTCATGAAATATGATCTAGGACAAGCACTGAACCAAGTTTGTTCAAGGGAACTTAATTGGTCAAATGGTTCAGTGGCCATCTTGGTTGACCTAGTTTTGCGAAAACGACTTCTCCAGAACTGCTGAATGAATCGGGTCGAAATTTGGCAGATATGATTAGGGACTAAGCGCCATTAAAGTTTGTTCAAGGGAAGTTGAACCGCCAAAAAACATGGCCAGCATGGCCAATCAAAATACCCGGTATAGCATATTTGGTGGCCATATTGGAGTTTTTTTATTTAATGGATTTTGAGACCAAAATTGGTTTTATATGCGTTGTTGAGTATTCTGATCTCAAATTTGCAATTTTCGAAATGGTCGGATAACCGGTTTGGCGGCCATCTTGAATCATTTTCTTGCCAAAACCTCCCATACTAAAGCAATGTTTTCTCGATAACTACTGGTACAATTTCAATTATAATTGGCAGGAAACATTCTTAGGGCATAGAGATTCAAGCTTATTTAAACGAAGCCGATCACCCAATTGGGCTGGCAGCCATCTTGGATTTTGGCCAATTTAAAATCTCCGAAACCGTTTCAGAGATTGATTCAGAACCCATGAAATATCATCTAGGGCAAGCGCTGAACCAAATTTGTTCACTTGTGAACTTGATTGGCCGAATCATTCGGCGGCCATCTTGGATGACCTAGTCTTCGAGAAAACAACTTCTCCAGAACTGCTTATGTGATCAGGCCGAAATTTAGGAGGTGGTATTGATGACTAAGGGCCATTAAAGTTTGTTCAAGAGAAGTTGATACATATAGAAACATGGCCTCTGTTTTCTTGTTACAAGTCTGCTCAACTAATTAGAGTTCTACTTATTGTTAATGAACATTCTAGTTGAAATGTCTATGGTCCAGGTGAGCAATACAGGCCCCTTGGGCCTCTTGTTTGTGTTAAAATCTTAGATTTTGTAAAAAAATTTACCCGAAAGAGTCAAAATGCCTCTCATCCTTAGCTTCTTGATGGATTTCAACAAAATTTTACTGGAAGGATAATATAGTGGTACAATCTAGAAAGTGTATTGAAATTTTTGGGATTGGTCAATTTTTGTGGTGAAAATCATAGATTTTATGAAAAAATTACGGTGACGTGTCAAAACCTATCTCCTCCTTGGCTTCTTCACAGATTTCAACCAAATTTTCCTAGAAGGATCCATCTATTCGGATTTTTTTATTGGTCAATTTTTTTGGTGAAAATCAGTTTTAGTTTTTTAAAATACCGGAAAGTGTCAAAACATATCCTCATTACCTGCTTGGCAGATTTCAACCTAATTTGACTGAAAGGACACTATGGGTGTGAGCTTCTGAACTTGTATACAAAATTTTTATTGGTCAACCTCTTAGATTTTATGAAAGATTTACTCGAAATTGTCAAAACGCTACTCCTCATTGACCGCTTGGCAGATTTCAATCTAGTTTGGCTGGAAGAACCCTATGGGTGTAGGTTTCAGAACTTGTATACAGAATTTTAATTGGTCAATTTTTGTGTGAAAATCTTGAATTTCATGACAAATTTAAAACGGTACTCATTACGGTAACTAATTGGTCAATTTCAACCGGACTTGGATGGAAGGACCCTATAGTGGCAGGCTTCAGAATGTGTACACACAATTTTGATTGCTCAATTTTTTCGCCACCCATCTTGACTTTTTTATATGTTTTGGGAAATCAATTGGAAGGACCCTAGGTGGGTAGGCTTCAGAATGTATATACAGAATTTGATTGGTCAATTTTTCTGGCAGCCATTTTGGATTTTCCAGAAATACTTTAGAATGATAATCAATGGCCAGATTTCAACGAATCCAGTGTGGAATGATCCTATGGTGATCGGATTAAAGACTTCTAATGAGTGTTTTGACAGGTAATTTTTTCGGCAGCGGCCCTTTGGACTTTCCAAAAAAATTTCCAGAAGCGTTTAAATCACTACTACTACTACTACTACTACTACTACTACTACTACTACTACTACTACTACTACTACTACTACTACTACTATGCTACTACTACCACTACTACTACTACTACTACTACTACTACTACTACTACTACTATTACTACTACTACTACTACTACTACTACTACTACTACTACTACTACTATACTACTACTACTACTACTACTACTACTACTACTACTACTACCACTACTACTACCACTACTACTACTACTACTACGACTACGACTACGACTACGACTACGACTACGACTACGACTACTGCTACTGCTACTACTACCACTACTACTACTACTACTACTACTACTACTACTACTACTACTACTGCGGCTCGATATCAAATACATTTTGGGTGGAACGACCCTATGATGATAGGCTTCAAGAAATGAAATGAGAATTTTGAGTGGTCAATTTTCTTGGTGGCCATCTTGGATTTTCCGAAAATTATCCATCATATCTATTTATAAGCAAACGGTTGAAATGCTATTGGTCCAGGTGAGCGCCACAGACCCATGGGCCTCTTGTTATATACGTTACATTGTAATTTTATAGGTTCTCTTTTTATCATAGATTAATCAGTTTAATAGTGTTTGGATGAGTTGAGTAATTATGGCATATTTATCATCATACTGCATTTGATATTATTATTCATCAGGCTGCATATATCCCATCTTAATCTTAGTCTTAAATGTAATTTGTCTTTGTGAGTTTTATTGGTGGGATAAACTCATTTTTAGCTCACCTGGCCTGGCCAAGTGAGCTTATGCCATGGCGGCCGTCCGTCATCAGTCCATCATCCATCTGTCTGTCTGTCGTCTGGCTGGAAGGATCCTATGCTGGTACCCTCCAGACTTTTGTTTCAGAATTCTGATTCGTCAATTTTTGGGGGTGAAAATCATAGATTTTATGGAAAATTTACTGGAAATTGTCAAAATGCTACTTCTCCTTAGCTACTTGATGTATTTCAACGCAATTTGATTAGATGGATTCTATGGTGGTAGGTTCTAAAACCTCTATTCAGAATTTTGATTAATCCATTTTTTGCTGATGCTGATTTTTGCAATGTCTTTTTCAACCCATTAACACTCATATCAGCCAAAAATGGCTTCTGCAGTGGTTATGAGAAATGTCCATTTGCAGACCAAGAGAAGTCTGTTTTTGAAAATTTAATACTGGAATGACTGGCTCGATAACCGAGCAGTCATTTCAGTGGTAAATTTCAAAAATAGTCTTTTCTTGGTCTGCAAATGGCCATTTTCTGAGAAAATTGGAATTTTCTTGAAAAAATTGGACGGTTAAAGTGTTAAGAGATTTCAAATTCTTGTGAGAAGATACACACTACAGATCTTAACTTAGGATTTGAAGTTTATTTACAATTACCATAAAATTTAACAACATATTTTGTCTTCAATGTTCATGATGAACCCAGATACATCACTAGATAATATGTGACGTCAACCTACTTGTGACATAAGTGATTTTGATGTCATATTCTTGAGTGACAGATCAGGCCCCTCCAATTTCCGGATCTGGATCAAATTTTGAATCTGCTGAAGGAATCTGGTATTGAGAATCCTGAATTTTCATGTTCTTGCATTGTTGTGATGTTGTTTCTGTTTATTTTATAGGTGATAAAACAAGTAATGGAATGTCATAGTAATCAGCTATGTGCTGATTGTCGTTCAAACCGTAAGCTTGCTAGATATAGAAAGCCTGTACCAGGTAGCTTTATAGATTTACTAACAACAAACAGATTTGCTAGATAATTAAAATTAAAATTTTAATTGTAAAATTATCCAAAATCATCATTCATAAAAATAACATAAATTTGAACTTTCATCTGTTAGCAATTGAAAATACTAGCTCATAATTCACATATGTAATATCGGTAATACAAATGGGACTAAAGGCTGGGTTGTATTAGCTCACCTGGCTAGAATGGCCAATTGAGCTTATGCCATGGCGACCAGCCATCCATCTATCTGGTGTCCTGCATCCATCCGTCTGTCAACTCAAGAACCACTAGGCTGATTTCAATTATATTTGGCAGGAAGCATCCTTAGGGCTTAGAGATCCAGGTTTTTCAAATCAAGCGGAACGGCCAACTTGGCCAGCAGCCATCTTGGGGTTTGGCGGATTTTTAGAAATGTCTTGAAAGATTTTCTCGGAAACCGCTTGGCGGATCGATTCAAAACTCAATAACCATCATCTAAGCTAAGAGCTGAACCAAGTTTGTTCAAGGGAACTTAATTGGCTGAATGCTTCGGCGGCCATCTTGGATAGACTAGTTTTAATGAAAACTACATGTACAGAACTGCTGTATGGATTGAGCCAAAATTTGGGCGATATGATTAGGCAGTAAGGGCCATCAAAGTTTGTTTAACCCTTTAACACTCATACCAACCAAAATGCCTTCTTCATTGGTCGTGAGAAATGTCCATTTGCAGACTAAAAGATCACTATTTTTGAAAATTTATCACAGGAAGGACTGCCTCAATAACCGATCCAGTCATTCCAGTTGCAAATTTCAAAAAGTTTTCTCTTGCTCTGCAAATGGACATTTTCTATGAAATTTTCTTGAACAAATATAAGGGTTAAGGGAAGTTGGTACGCCAAAAAACATGTCCACCATGACCCAATCAAAATGTTGCTTGTTTGGAAGCCATATTGGATTTTTTTATTTTGATGGATTTTGAGACCAAAATTTGTTTTATATAGTTTTTTGGTATGCTAATTTCAAATTTTCCAGTTTCTAAAATGTCGGATAAATGGTTTTGTTAATTAAGACAAAGTGTGAGGCTTTTTTGTGGCATTCTCACCCCGCCTGATTGATTGTCATAGGGTGCCATACAGTGGGGTTGATGTGTCTAGTAGCTTTCTTCGGCTTGTCTCCAAGATGTGGAGAGCTAACTAAGACTTTGACTACCACACGTAGCAGACGTCAGGCTCCCAAACCTAATTAAAGGTGCATATTCACACCAGAATGATTGAAAATAAAATTGTTAAAATTGCATACTTTTATAAGCTTAAATTATGTGCATATGTGTAACGAAGCGAATTAAATCTTAACATATGATGATTCCATTCCATATAAATTAATATAATTTTTTAAGTTGCGAAATTGAAATAGAGGCCCATGCCTCTATTTCAATTTCGCAACTTAAAAAATTATATTAATTTATATGGAATGGAATCATCATATGTTAAGATTTATTTCGTTTCATTGCATATAGGCTCACAGTTTGAGCCTCTAAAAGTGTATAATTTAAACAATTTTATTTTCAGAAATTTTACTGTGCGCCTTTAAGCCATATTACTGCCTACATATTTATTAAATCCCTTTCAGATATAGCGTGCGAGCAGATGATTTGTTTCTTCAAGTGATTGCATAATTGCGTGTGCATGCGGAAATGCATACAAATCATGAATTTAATCTATAACTTGTTTATTACAAATTGCAAAAGCATAAATATAATTCAACAGATTTATTCTTAAACACTAAATATGTTTGTCAGCCACCACAATGCATTTATGCATATTGAAATAAAATTTTTGTTACTTGGATGGAAAAAAAATCTGGATATTTGACAGGATATCTGGGAATCTGGAGACCTGTTAAAAAGTCGGGCAAATCCGGAGAGATGGTCACCCTGAACCACTGGGCTGATTGTAACCAAATTTGGTTGGACACATCCTTGTTCTGGCCAAACATTATGATTCTGCATATACGTGTAGGCGATAATCTTTCTAGTTCAAATGCGTATATGTTCCAGGTTAGCTATACAGGCCCCTTGGACCTCCTGTTCATTAATATATAAAATCATTCGTACAGTATCACTGTTGAATGTTTTGAAATGATATCCATTTAACACTATGGATCCATGATTTTTAATCATATTTCGATATATGTATATCTTGCTTCGGTAAAAATTCACACTTTTTATGATATACATTTAAAATAATGGGAAAATCATAAAAACCGTACAACAATACGTAGAATAATTAGAAATTAATTTGGCTCAAAGCTGTATGTCCAGACTCACGTCACATCCCAGCTACCATGATTTTCCACCATTGGGACATACAGTGTATCAGTATATCAGGATATTATTACACTACACTATTTATCGCGATGCTTTCTTGTGCGACATCTCTTTAAGAATGGGCTTAATGTATGTCAAGGTTGAGGTTCATGTACATTGTATATTAACCATTTCACACTCATAACAGCCAAAAACAGCTTCTTTAGTGCTCTTCAGAAATGTCCATTTGCAGACCAAGAGAAGACTTTTTGAAATTTCACCACTGGAATGACTGGCTCAATAAGTGAGCCAGTCATTCAAGTGGTAAATTTTCAAAAATATTCCTCTTGGTCTGCAAATCGACATTTTCTATGAGAAAATTGAAATTTTCTTGAATAAATTTGAGGGTTAATTTTTTAAGTATACCAATCTATTTTTGTGTCATATGTTTGCTTCCATATGTAGATCCTCACTGGGCCTCTGTTAACTTTGGTATTACACTGTGCAAGGTTTGTGCGGGTAAGTCGTATGTGGTGTTGACGTGGAAACGGATAAATATAGTACAAATAACTTTAGCATTAACAAGGTACTTTGTTGAAATTTCCAATGTCACCAATTGCATGGAAATTTTGGAAATCTCGACATAGACCATCTGTGAATGCTATTTGTACTATATCAAGCGCATGGAAACTTATAATGTTTCTTGCTATTATAGTATGAGAATACTTAGATAAACAAATTAATCAGATTAGAAATACTTTGAAAAAATTCAGAAAAAGATGAACAAAATGTGAAATTAAAAAAGCTAAAAATGTTTTATAGCAGACAAATTTTGTTAAAAGATTGTGAATCAGAAGGCCACTTTATGTTAAACTTGTAACAATAGATCTATTAACTTCTGTTAATACTTGCAACAATCTTACTCCAAATCAAGAAGTGTGTGTTGTGGTGGTGCATCAGACACTCATTCCTCAGTATCATTCACAAGATTTTGAAATTTATTTACTTATTGTTATTTTGGTATTTTCAGGAATCCATCGTGAATTTGTCATGTCACGAATCAAGTCCTTGCGGATGGACACAAAGATTTGGACACCAGGCTTAATAGACGTGAGTGCACTGTTCAAATTTGTATGTGTTACGTGATGGATCCCGATCTGTCACTCAATTTTATGTCGTAATCAATTACATCATATATAGGCTGATGTCACAATCATATTTTGACATATCTTGCTTCGTAATGAACATTTAAAAGTCTGGCAACAGCGGCCAGTAAAATTAGTTTCAAAATATTCAATGGCCTACCTTTATAATTTGAAAATGTTATCCTGAAAATCTAGTAATCAAAGTATATAATTCAATCCCAATACACGTAAACTGTGGGCAAAGCTTAGCTAGAGATGTGTCCCTCCATTGAACAATCAAGCAAGCATTGACGCTTTCATTCCTAAAATCTAAGTATCTCAGTGGCAAGATTTTGCAATGTTTGACTCGTGGGTTGGAGCGGTACAGGGGTTAACATCCAGGAGTTATCACAATATAATGAATGGATTGGAAAGTGCCAGCCACCAAACAAATCTAACCCTTTCACCGATAACTTACCTGTATGTATCTCAATCAAGCCAAACAAACAGAAAGCTGTTAGATATATTAATTTCAAAATATTCACCAATATGCTATACATCGTAAAGAATTAACTTTTTACTGGATTTGTCATTGAAAGGGTAAACCATTCTTTTCGTTAATGTTGTAATCTTTCATTACCATTTCTTCCTTGAGGTTCAAATATATGACTGTCTCAATTTTATTCACACACAGTTAATGAGGAATATCGGCAACGACAGAGCAAATGCATTCTGGGAGTTTAACATGCTCGGTGAGGATGAGATCAGCCCAACCGCAAACATCGCCGAAAGGAAACTTTTACTTGAGAAGAAATATAAACAGAAGCTATACTGCCAGCTACACACTCTGAGTACCAATAAAGCTGCTCTGAATGAGGTATGGCATAAATGTGTGTGCGTGTGTGTGTTTGTATGTGGGTGTGTATGCGTGCATGTGTGTGAGTATGTATGTACACACATGTGTGTACGCATTCGTTTGTATCCATGTGTGTGTGTGTATATCCATATGTGGGTATGCATGCATGCGTGGATCCGCTTGTGTGCATGAGTATGTGGGTATGTGCATGCATATGCATCTGCCTACACATGTGTATGCATTTGTATATACATGCATATGTGTGTGCATGCGTATGTGTACACGTGTGCCTGCCTGTCTGCATGCATTCATGGCTGTCTGCATACATGCTATGTTGCACAATTGTGTGTGTGTGTGTGTGTGTGTGTGGTGTGTGTGTGTGTGGTGTGTGTGTGTGTGGTGTGTGTGTGTGTGTTGTGTGTGTGTGTGTGTGTGTGTGTGTGTGTGTGTGTGTGTGTGTGTGTGTACACATGCAGATGTGTATACATGTATGAGTTTGCACCCATATGTGCGTGCGTGCGTACGTACATGTAATTCAAATAATAACTACATCAGAATAGTATACTAGTCATACTAGTATTTAGTGCCTAGCATGGATATATCAGATTGGATACAATGTTGCTAAATGCTGTTGCTGTCTTAACACTCATATCAGACAAAAATGGCTTCTGCAGTGGTCTTGAGAAATGTCCGTTTGCAGACCAAAAGAAGACTATTTTTGAAAATTTACCATTGGAATGATTAGCTCGATAACCGAGCCAGTCATTCCAGTGGTATATTTTCCAAAAATTGTCTGCTCTTGGTTTGCAAATGGACATTTTCTAAGAGAAAATAAAAATTTTTCTTGAAAAATTTGAGGGTTAAATGGTTAAACAGCAACAGCTTACCTCATCTTTGTTTCCAAAATGAACACCATTTAATAAATAAGATGGACTGGATTTTCAAAATCTGAGATTTCAGTATTTTATCATGTAAACTACTGGGTGTCGAATTCACACAGTTTATGTCATTATTAACCATGATTTAAATTATCCAAGTATCAGATTCTGTATTTTTATCGCATTCTACATAATCAAAAAGGCTCTATATCCTTTGTCTTACATTGTAGGAGTTATTGAAATCGGCCCAGACGCCTGATGTGCTAACAACAATGCAGATTCTGTTTAGCAATGCTGAGGTAGGTTAATTAACTGATTAATTAATTAATTAATTAATTATTCAAATTAATTGAGTGTTAACCGGCTACACCCTGATTTTATGGCATGTTGAAAGAAGAAATGGTGTGCCACTTGAAGATGTTGCTAAATTTTGAAAATAAATTTGAAGGAATATTTTGAAACTAATTTAACAGGTGGAGAGGGTGGGGTGGTGGTGGGTGGTTGTGTGTTGCTTCTGTGGTGTGGGGATGGTGTGGGCTGTTGCTGATCTTTGAATGTTTTGAGCAACACAATTTAAAAAGTTAATACGGGTTGCCATGTTAAGTTGAACTAAAAAATGAAAGGAGCGTGATAGATCAAGAATACAAGGGTTTAAGTTAACGGATGGATCCAATCTATCACTCAAATAGCTTATGATCATGTCGATAGTCACTTAGGACTGGCGGTATGATCAGCGACCGAAAAGAAGAAGACTCAAACAGTGTACATCATAATCAATTATGTCAGTAGTTAACTGACATCACAATCCTAACGTCGTAATCTAACTGTCATAAATATAGAAAAGTCTAACAAGTTTATGGATTATACGTCTAATGAATTTACATTTGAGTACAGCAACACACACACGCACGTGCGCGCGCGCACGCACGCACGCACGCACGCACGCACTATGGCAGCAACAGCCCCCAATCAAATTAGTTTCAAAATATTCAATAGCACTATCTGAGTTACATTGTACCTTAAAATTTGGATTTTGGGAATTCAGGTTTTAATGTTTCCAATTGATTCTAACACGCATAAATAGTGAGTGAAACTTAGCTAGAAGTGAGCGGGGAATAGTTAGAAATGAATACATGTAGCTCCATTACATTTAAATGGGCTCATAATTCGGAAGTGTGTGTGTGTTGTGTGTGTGTGTGTGTGTGTGTGTGTGTGTGTGTGTGTGTGTGTGTGTGTGTGTGTGTGTGTGTGTGTGTGTGTGTGCCGTAATGCATGGATGTGTGCTGCTTATCCTTCTCATGAGGCATAATTCACGTTTACAGAGTATCCATCCATCATTTGACCTCGTATGATGTCGCGTATATGATGACGTCACAATCATTACGTCTCAAAGGGTTCCATATAGACCGTCATAAAATCTCAAATGGTCTGACACGTTGTATGAATTGTATGTCTTTGTAATTCTTTGCTATTTAATAAATATGCTGCAGCAACAGCACCCAGTCAAATTAGTTTCAAAATATTCAACAGCTTACCTGTGTAGTTTTTTGGAAATCGATAGTCAGGATGTTCAGAGATCAATCGATCCCAACATGAGCGAGGTGTGGGTAGAGCTTAGCTAGAGATGGGCGGGGCATAGCTAAAACTGGAACGATCCATTGAAAGTGATGATCATTGTTGCTTATTATTACTCTGATTTTGTGAGTTTTGTTTCAATCATTTACCCAGATTATGTACCATCCAGTTGGCCAGCCAGATGATACAGCTCATGAATTGGCAAAGAGAGCTGGACAGAGACTCCAAGTGGTAAGTTACCTCCTTTCATTGCATTTCAATAAACCTATATTCAATGATGTAAGCCAGCCAGCTGCCCACCCACCCATCAATCTATCAACCTTTTGCTGCATAAATAACCATTTCTAGTTATGGACAGTGCATCTGAATATTTCTTAATCCTTTCTTCACGGAGCCTGTCAAAACCAGCCTCTGTTGTGGTCTTGAGTAATATCCATTTGTATACAAAGAGAAGACGATTTTTGAAAATTTATCACTAGTATAACTGGCTTGATGACTGCCTCATTTTGAAAATTTACCACTTAAATGACTGGCTCGGTTATCGAGCCAGGGATTCCAGTGGTAAATTTTCAAAACTTGCCTTCTTTTGGTCTGCAAATGGACATTCCTCAAGACTGGTTCAGAAGCCATGTTTGGCCGACATGTGTTAATGGGATATGAAGGGTGCTGCTAAGATTTGATACTAATCTAATAGCTTATAAAAATAACTGTTTGTTATAATTTTAACATAGTTTAAATTTTCCATATTCTTGGGCTATTGTATTTTGTACTAGTGTCTATTTTAATGTTGTTTGAAAACTTAATGTCTTTTGATAATAAAATAGGATACTGGATTTCTTTGTTTGTTTGTTTTTGCCTAGAAAGTGTTTTATTGTCTGTTTATGAAGCTGTACATTTTATTTCAGGAATTTTTATACCAGAATGGAGGAGATGGTGAGTATTGATTGATTGATTGATTGATTGATTGATTGATTGATTGATTGATTGATTGATTGATGCATGCATGCATAAATTAATTAGTTCATTGAATGATGAAATGATAGTTTTAAATTGTGGATAGATGGATGGATAAATAGAGGGATCCATTCCTTGTTATGCCCCTCCCATTTTTAGCTAAGCTCCACCTCCTTTGTATACATGTTACGATCAATTTGAAACTATGAAACATGAATTCCCATAATCTTACAAGGAAATTGGTGAGTTCTGAGTTCAAACCACAGGCAATAAGTCAAAGATGAGTACTCACTCTAAATACCAGAATTGAATCTGCAAATTCCTAATAGCATGTGATTTGTATTTTTTTACTAAACCAAATTTTATATATTAATTTTGATGTAATAAATTATGGTTATTACAGAATAGCAGGGAATATTTTGTTGGAAAAAAATTGTGTAGCAGTAACTGCTAAGCAAATCGAATAATGCATAGCAGTTCATAGCACTTGCATAGCAAACAAACTGTGTTGAAACTGGTTGATGTTTCAACGGGGAAACGTTTCAAAACATGTTTGCATGATCAAAAACGGCTTTTTTCGTCTACACGCGCTATGAGCAAGTGAATCCGAAAACAACTTCTTCTTCTTTTCGATCGCTGGTATCACACTTGGAGAGCCGTTCTCAAGATGAAATCTGTGGTTTTCTGCAGTTCTTCCACAGGCCCATACAGCTTTTCAAGAATAGAGGTTGATAAAGGCCAGATCTCTTCTCTCAGCAGCTGATACGTACTGCAACATTGAAGTATGTGCTCTGTGGTCTGTTCTGCTTCTCCACAAGGACAAGCGGGCGATGTCGTAAGGTGGAACCGCCTGTACATGTGTTGGTTTAGTCTGTTGTGTCCAGTTCTGAGACGAAAAATGGTCACTTGCTCTGGCCTCGAGAGATGATGGTAGGCATCTTCTGATTGAGGTGTTCTATAGATGGACTTAATGATAGTCTTCATCTCTGTATGGGTAACCATGTTTTCTGTCTGATTCTCTTCTGCACCCACCTTTGCCATCTTGTCTGCTTCCTCATTTCCTTGGACTCCACAGTGTGAGGGGATCCACTGCAGTGCTATCCGAAAGCATTTGATGGTTTGTAGTGCTTCTTCAAGTTGTGGCAGCTTACCTTTGGTGATAGCCTCAAGGACGGAGCGGGCATCAGATAAAAAGACAATCTGTGCAATAGGGTCTGCTGTTCTGCTGATGGTATTAGCTGCATGAACCAGTGCTTCGATTTCAGCTCTGTAGTTTGTGCAGTGTTTGCCTGTCGGTATTGCAGCTGACTCATGTTGTCCGTTTGGATACTGTATGTGCAGTCCGGCACCTCCGCTCCTAATTGCATCTTTGGCTGATCCATCTGTGTAGATCCTTATCCATGTCTCCTGAGGGTACATTTCTTCCAGCATGGCTAGGGTCAGGGCCTTCTTGCTCACATCACTGTGTTCATTTTTGGTTGTGAGATGAGGTACTGTGGTGCGAATAGCTATGCTCTCTAGTTTGTTTTCCCAGGGTGGAGGATCAAGGGTGTGGTTTGGATCTTCTATTTGTGCTGGCAACATCTTTTGGTGTTTCCTTTGAAGTGCTTTTGTCTCTTTCACAAAACTTGATCTTTTAAGTCTTCCTGATGACAGCTGTGCTTGCCTGATCTTCATCGGGTGGTTATTGAACGATTTGAACTTTGCAGCTTGGATCAGTGCTTTGCATTCCCTTCCTTTGCTAAGTGGGGGAATGCCTGCTGTCTGCTCCATTTTTTCTATTGGTGTTGATCTCATTCCACCAGTGATGATGCGCAGTGCCTGGTTTTGTACTCTGTCGAGGTTCTGTTGATGAGATTTAGCTGTTGTCATCCATGAGCTGGATCCATACTCAAGGTGTGGTCGTACGGCACCTAGGTAGATGGTCTTGAGGATCCTTTCATTGGCACCCCACTTTGTTCCTGCCAGCTTCCTCATGATGTTTAGCTTTCCTCTGGCCTTTGCCTCTGCATTCTGGATGTGCTCCTTCCATGTTAATCTTCTGTCATATGTGACTCCCAGGTATGTCTGCTGGTCCTCGTATTCGAGTGGAGTACCGCCCAGTGTCAGATTGCCAACCTTGTTTTTGGTGGACAGTGAGAATAACATGGCTGATGATTTTTCTTTGTTGATGGTAATACACCAGCGATTGGCCCAAGCTGTAATTCTGTCCAAGGCGAGCTGCATTCTGTACGTGGCAGTCATTGTGTACTCCTCGGTGCACCAGATTACGAGGTCATCTGCATAGAGGGCTGCTTGGATCCCATTGGGCAGCTCTGCTACAATGTCATTGATGAAGAGTATGAACAGAGTAGGTGATAATACTCCGCCTTGTGGCACCCCTTGTCTCAGCAATACATTCCGTCCAGATTGTCCATCCACCAGCACCCTAGCTCTGCGATTGTGTAGGTATGACTTGGTCCATCGGAACATGTTGCCACCGATGCCTGTGCGCCGGAGCTTCACGAGGAGGCCATCCTTCCACACCTTGTCAAATGCTTTCTGCAGATCGATAAAGGCAGCTAGCATCACCGTCTTGGCTTGAAAAGTGTCCTCTATGACCTGTGCAAGATGTGTTGTTTGATCTTCTGTGCTCCTGTATCTTCTGAATCCGGCCTGCTCTGAAACTATAATGTTCTCTGACTCCAGGTACCACTGCAACCGCTGGTTGATGATGCGCTCCATGGTCTTGCATATGCAGCTTGTAAGACTGATAGGACGGTAGCTCAGCACTTTCGTCTTGTTCTTTCCTTTTTTCAGAATAGGAGTCATTCTGGCTTCCTTCCAGCACTGAGGAACCTCTCCATTGGTCCAACTGAGATTAAAGATGTCTAGCAACTTGCGAAGAGATGCATTACCAAGGTGTTGGATCATTTCATTCGTAATGCCATCTGGCCCGGGAGATTTCTTCTTTTTCAGTTGGCGGATAGCCTTCTTCAGTTCTGTTAAACTAATGTCAACTTTCATTGCATCGTGAGTGTTGGTGTCTGTTCTTTCCTTTTGCTTTTTTCTAACCTCCCTTTGACGCATTCGTGGTATAGAAATGTTGCTTTCTTTTGCATATGCCTTCGCAAAGGCATCTGCTGCCATCTTTCCTGTCAGTGTTTGTCCATCTTCTTCAAGAGTAATCTTCTCTCCCCTGACACCCTCATCATTGAGTGCTTTAGTCAGTCTCCATAGTTTTGTGGTGTCTCTCTCTAAATTAAACCCTGCCGTCTTTTCCCTCCAGTTTCTTCTTTTGGCCTCCAGCTTGGTCTTTAGATACCTGGCTTTAGTTTGTTGTAGCGTGAAGTGGTTTTCATGACAGGGATTACCCTCTGCATCTTCTCTGGCCTTGTCTAGTTTATCATGTGCTGCTTGCAGTTCTGTTGTCCAGTAGGGGCGGTAGTTTTTCCTGAACCCTCGAGGAATCGCTTCATTGGCAGCCTTGAGGATACTTGAATTAAATTCCTTGACCACATTGTTGATGTTTCTCCCTTCTACTGCTATATTATGGGTAAGCTCATTGGAACGAATGCCGAACAGACTCCAATTTGCCTTTTTGTAGTTCCACCTTGGATGTTGAGGTGAACTGGTCGAAATACTTCCAGAAAGAGAGAGGAGGACTGGGCGGTGGTCGCTTCCTCCTAACTGCGATCCGACCACTCTACTGAGGTTTCTGTGAATGTCTTCTGTACAAAATGTCAAGTCCGGCGTTGTTGTCGAGTGCCATCGGCGCGAGTAGAAGGTAGGCTGATCTGTGGGATCGTTGACAAGTAAAAGGTGCTTTTCATCTTGCCATGCTTCAATGTCTTCTCCTCGTTTATCAAGTGTTCTGTATCCCCAGCTCTGGGACTGGCTATTAAAGTCTCCCGCAATGAGGAAGTGGCAGTCCGGGACCTGGATTGTGTCAAGTGAGAGATTCTTGTCATTAGGGCAGTAATAATTGACAATTTCAATCACTGAGTTGCTGGTTGTTACCTTGATCTTGATATATTCTACCTCTTCCATAAAGGTTTTGATCTGGCTGGCGTTCACGCTGTTTTTTGCTCCCAACAATAACTATGCTGGTTAATTCCAGCTTAGAATCTGGCCACATGCCAATGACATTTAAGCGGGCAGTTGTCAAACCACTGTTGAAGAAGTCTGGCCTAGACGAAGATACTCTAAAAAACTATAGACCTGTCTCGAACCTGCCTTTTATGTCTAAGCTAATCGAGAAGGCGGTGTTCAAAAGATTATCAGCTCATGTAAGTGACAATGCGTTATATGAACCGTTTCAGTCAGCGTACCGTCAGCGTCATAGCACGGAGACTGCTCTATTATGCGTCCTCAATAATATTCGAGAGGCGGTAGACAGAGGTAATGTATCATTGTTGCTACTCCTTGACCTCAGTGCCGCATTTGATACGATAGACCATCATTTACTTATGTCACAATTGAGTAGTGTATTTGGTTTACAAGGCACTGTCTGGAACTGGTTTCACTCATATTTATCCGATAGACACCAGTCTGTATATATTAACGGCACACTTTCAGAACCAGTCAACCTCGTGTGTGGTGTGCCTCAGGGGTCTATTCTAGGTCCGGTGTTATTTACACTCTACACACAACCACTTGGATCGGTTATTGATCAGCACAACATTATGCGTCACTTCTATGCTGATGACACACAGCTTGTCATTAGTTTTGAACCTTCAACATGTACTGCACGCTTAGCAACAAGTCAGCTCAATATGTGTTATATAGACATTAAAGAGTGGATGACTACAAACATGCTGAAACTTAACGATGAAAAGACTGAAGCTCTGTTAGTCGGGCCAGCAAACCGACGTGCTAAGACCGACCTATGTGACATCACAGCTGGAAATAGTCAAATAAAGCTGTCAACTGTCGTAAAGGATCTTGGTGTATACTTAGACAATGAACTGACTATGGATAAACATGTTAGTTACATCTGCAAAGTCTGCTATTTTCAATTGCGCAACATCGGCAGCATCAGGCGCTATATCACAAAAGAGGCCGCGATCATGCTAGTACGAGCACTGATAACGTCGCGCCTGGATTATTGTAATAGCCTCCTGATTGGGGCCTCAAAAGAACTTATTCAGCGACTTCAGGTGGTCCAGAACACTGCAGCGAGAATCATATCCCTGTGTGCCAAGCGAGAACACATTACTCCGGTCCTACATGATTTGCACTGGCTCCCCATTGTGCAAAGAATAACTTTTAAGACACTATGTCTGACATACCAATGTGTATCTGGCACAGCACCAGCCTATCTCTCTGACCTTGTACAACCTTACATTCCTGGTCGCTCTCTCAGATCTGCAAATCTAAATCTACTAAAAGTACCTAAGGTCAACTCTAAAACATATGGCCATAAAACTTTCTCTTTCACTGCAGCTACCGAATGGAATAACTTACCAAATGAAATTAGAAACTCATCAACTTTAGAAATCTTTAAATCCAATCTTAAATTCTATTTATTTCAAATAGCATATCCATAGAATACTTACGCGCGTTAGCGCTTAGAGCATGCAGTTGCATGGATTAAGCGCTCTAAAAATGTACTATTATTATTATTATTATAAGGTCATCACCCCACCTTTCTTTCTTCCTCTTCGATCACACCGGAAAATCTGGTAACCTCTGATCTTAAATGGTTTTCCTTCTTGCAGGTGTGTCTCTTGAATGCAGCAGATATCAATGTTGTTTTCGTACAGGAACTGTTCGAGCTCTGATTTCTTGTTGGTAACCCCTTCTGCATTCCAGTGCATGATGTTGATACTGGGGTTCTCTTTGGGTTTGGTCTTCTCTTTCCGTTGGCCAGTAGCTCTCCATCCTCGTCCCCTGGCTCCACAAGACGAGTTGATGGGACCTCCAGTAACTGAGGGTGGGCTCCTTCGAGGCATGGAGCCCGGCGCTGCACCTGCCTGGCGGATCCTCACAGGGCGAGCACCATTTCGATTGATTCGATCTCCAAGTGTAATTTCATTAGCGTTGTGCATAATGCTCTGGTTAGCCCCTCCAAATGTCTGGATTGACACCCAGTGGGTTACACCCCTGCGCCACGTTGAGGCCGAGCATATAGTCTTAAACAGGGGCGAAAACAACTGAAAAGCATAATTTTCTCATTTCGCAAAGTATTTTTCCTATGGAATGCAGGACTGGTTCCATTGTAGCAGTCATTGATACATCTACCATACCGGGAGCTAGTCAATATTTTCAAGCCGAGAGAATTCATGATTTTTATCATGTATTGGTGCTTTGATCGTGTTGTTCAAGCCACGAACAGAATAAATATGGAATGTAGTCTTTTCTAATATGGTTTCGAAATAATGTAGATGGAGATCAGTGTTAAAATGTGTAATATAACCAGTTCGAAATTAGCGAGAAGTTGAAGGAAGGACTACCAGACTTGGCAAATCAGTAGTCTGTCTAAAAAACTAGTTGTCAGTAAGGCATGTAGTATGCGACACGTAGTTTACACAAATTGCACAAATAGATGGTTGAATAATTAATATTGGACTTGGAATGTTATTGAGGATAGTGTATCAGTCTTCAGGTCTACAGTAGCCAGTATTGTCATTTGTCAGTATAACATATGTCAGATTCAGAATATGCATGTACTGGTTCTGGCCAAGGTCAGGGAGTATAGGAAACCTAAAATAATATGTGTTGTCAGATTTGGCAATTACATTGATTGGAAGCTGTTGCTGCTTAAGGCAGCAACACATCTCAGTCAAATTTTTTTTTTTTTAAATCAATAATGTACCTCCCATGAATACTATGATTTCATTGACTAGGGTTAAGTTAACATATATTTTGTAACTTACCAACCTACATCACATATCCCTTTCAACTGGTAGGCTAAACAAAGTACACATCATTCAATACAATGTAAGAAGGCTGAATAGTGTTAGTGCTTAACTGGAAGCTGTTGCAGGCTATGGCAGCTGTGATTAACAGGTTCCCCCTTAAAAACTTGCAACATCTCAACAGCTTATTAAGATGAAATTGAGTTTTTGCGATAGTATGACTTCATTTGAAAGAGTTAACAATTTTTATTTAAAAATTACTAATGGTTGTTTTCTGTGTCTTAAATAGTGAATGATAAAACGTTTTACTGTGATCAGTGTGTATCAATCAGCTCACGTGCTACTAGTTTTACTACGAATACTACGAATGCTATATATATATACTACTACATCATTCTTAAAATTACCGCGTAAAACATTGTTTATTTTCTTGACCGTCGGTAGTTTCCTTGCGATTCATTGGTTGCTCTCTATATAGTTATATTTATTAACCAATAATCTTGCGAGAAAGTATGTTCCCGACTTTGGAGAAGAGTACTCGAGAACACTCTCATGCATGCGTCGATCTTGGCGACATGCCATTCTAAATATGTCGCTTATGCGAATCAAGTGCGATATGCCGCCGTAGCATGGCTAACTATACTGTGTCGGCCTTGATTGGGGATGCTTTAACAGGAGTTTAGCATTCACGATGATATAACTCAGTTTTTGAGACAAACATTGTCTAAATAAACTTGTATTTTTAAAGTTTATCATAACGCTAACTAGTGACGAGGCAATGATCAATAGCCATACCCCCATAGGAGAATTTAGATTTACAAGAGAGTCTGTTACGAGCAATATGTCGACGACCATGAATACCTCGTGATACATATTGCGAGTTTCCGACTGGTGTCCAAACTCAAAACTGAAGTCTGTAACAGTTTATTATTATACCAGAAGAAGGAAGCCGCTAGCGCATGCGCGCATCGATAGCTTTTAGAATTTTGATCTATAGAGCGCTTGCTGAACTCGCTTCACCGGCAGTCATTTGTCCCATAGTGAAGGAAGGTATGAAGATATGGGCTCTATAGCTATATATATCTATGGGCTATATCGGAAATCAGTCTCCAACACATGCGCATCTCGCTTTCTTACTAAATTTGACAATGGTTTTGCAACTTTTATTAACTTTTTATCAAAAATATTTCAAATATAAGTGAATTGACTGAATTTTACATCAAAATTATGTGTCACAGCAAATAGCTATGCGAAGTTGTAAATGTGTATCAACAGGTACTCATTTGCATCGCATTTTGCGATGCGATACCGCTCAAAATATTCCCTGAATAACTAATATTTCAGTGGTCCAAGATAATAAGTTGACTCCTGCAATGATGGGCATGGGTACATTAAATATATTTGTACCAGGAACTTCTGTCCTATATTCGTGTGATTGACAATCGATTTTAAGCATTTTAGAGAATGCATTTCAACTTTTTCTTAAAGAGATGCTAATCTCATCTCAAATGGTATACTGCACCGATAGAGTTTGGTTTATAGATTCCATATCATTCATATTTTGTCACATTCCCGTCACTATCACAATTATCTGTTTTGTAATATCGTGTAAATGTTGAACACTGAACGCCACCATTTTGTCTCCGCAAGTGATAGATTGTGATGTCATGTAAGTGTCAATCCAGTTCATTCTTTATTATGTAATACTCATCTCGTTGAATATTTTGAAACTAATTTGACAGGAAGTTATTGCTGCCTATGGTCGGTAGGCTTCAGAACTTGTATACAGAATTTTGATTGGTAAACTCTTTGGGCGGCCATTTTTAATTTTTCAAAACTTGTGGGAAATCGTTTAAAATGCTACTTCTTATTAACTGCTTGGACAATTTCAACCAGGCTTAGCTGGGAGGATAGTACGCTGGTATGTTTCAGAACTTGTATCCTGAATTTTGATTGGTCAATTTTTTCAATCAAACTTGTATGAGAGAACCCTAGCGTGGTATCCTTCAGAACTTATATACAGAATTTTGAGTGGTCAATTTTTCCGGTGGTCATCTTGGATTTTCTGAAAATTTCTGCAAATCACTTAAAAGCCTACTCGATAACCACTGGATTTGAATCACACTTGGATGAGAGAACCCTAGCCTTGTATGCTTCAGAAGTTATGTACAGAATTTTGATTGGTCAATTTTTCCGGCAACCATCTTGGATTTTCTGAAAAATGGGGGGAATTGTTTACAACGCTGAAAATCACTTAAAAGCCTACTCGATAACCACTGGGCCGATTTCAATCAAACTTGGATGAGAGAACCCTAGCGTGGTATCCTTCAGAACCTATGTACAGAATTTTGATTGGTTAATTTTTCCTGCAGCATTCTTGAATTTAACAAAAATGGCGGGAAATCGTTTAAAAGGCTACTCATTTACTGTTTGCGCAATTCCAACCAGACTTGGCTGGAAGGATACTAGGCTGGTAGAATTTTGATTGGTCCATGTTTCCAGTGGCCATCTTGGATTTTTGAAAATTTTGGGAAATCAGTTATTTAAAGGCTACTCGTTAACCGCTTGAACGAGTTCTCGTTCATGCAAACTCGGCTGGAAGGACCCTAAAGCGCTATGCTTCAGAGCTTGTATATAGAATTTTGATTGCTCATGTTATTCGGTGGCCATTTTAAATTTTCTGAAAAATGGCTGAAAATCGTCTACTCATTAACTACTTGGGCGATTTCAACCAGACTGGCTGGAACGAGCCTAGGGCGGTAGGCCTTAGAAGTTGCATATAGAATATTGATTGGTCAATTTTTCTGGCGACCATTTTGGATTTTCTGAATATTTTGGGAACTCAGTAAAAGGCTACTCCAAATTAACCGCTTGGCCGATTTCAACCAAACTCAGCTGGAAGAACTCTAGGTCCATACGCTTCAGAACTTATATACAGAACTTTGACGGCTTGATTTTGATGGTGGCCATCTTGGGTTTTCCGATAAATGGGAATTCATATAAAATGCTACGCCTCATTAATCACTTTAGGCAGTTTCATCCAATTTTGGCTGGAAGGGTCCTATTGTCATAGGTTCTTGAAATTCTATTCAAAATTTCGATAGGTCAATGTTTTGACAGCAATTTAAATGCAAATGGTTTAAATGCCAATGGTCCAGGTGGGCGCCACAGGCCCTTGGTCCTCTTGTTTATGTCATACATCATTGGAAAGCGCATTCAGTTGTCTAAACATTAATGCATTATTTTTTATATTTGTGTAAAATTTTCACGGGCTTATTTGCATATATAAAATATACCATAATTATACCTAGATTCATTAAATCAAGTGGACAATAGGGGTTATTTTAAAATCACAAAAAACTGTATTAAATTTAACAAAAATATAAAAACAAATACACAAATGTGTATGAAATTGGCTTCATATAAACTACTTAGTGCGTTGTATCAGATTCCAATAGTAAAAGTAATGCTTTTTGTGCAGCGTCTTTACCAGCCAGAAGTTGCTTGCGCAATGCATTTTGGGAATGTATTTTCCCAAAATACGCTAATTGGTGGGAAAGGTCTATTGTCTCCTTCCATGAGTTAGTCAGTCCGTCCGTCCGTCCATCCATCCATCCGGCCATCTGTTTGTCCATCTGTCCATCCAGCTATCTCCTCAGAAACCATTTGGAGGAATTCAACCAAATTTGTTGCAAGACAACATTTACATTAGAGTGGGGGGGCCTGAAAGTCAAAGTTGGTGGAATTCAAACAAATTTGGTTTGTTGGTTACCCATATGAGTAGGGATTGCGAGACAATGTTTGCATTAGTTCCGCCACCCTGTGTGTGTGCGTGCGGTGGGTGGGTGGGGTGGGGGGGGGGGTAGGGGCGGGGTGCGTGCGCGCATGTGCATGTGTGGAGACCGACAAAGTTGGTGAAAGGATAGGGATTTTCGCTGGTGTGCCATCGACTCCAATTTCTGTATATGTGACATTATTTTTCAGGTTCAGTTCGGATGACTGATGCCGGGGTGAGTATTGTTGTTAATCTTTTAGACTATTGACTGATGTGTGTGTGTGTGTGTGTGTGTGTGTCTGCGTGTGTGTGTGTCTTGTGGTTGTGGTTGGGGGTGGGGTGCATGCGTGGGTATGTGTGCGTGCGTGTGTGCATGCATACGCGTGCATGTGTGTGAGTGAGCGAGCGTGTTTGCGTGTGCAGAAATTGATTGTAGTGCAACTCCTCCAAATCCCTTGGACGGAATTCATCCAAAATATGGTACGTGAATTACCCATATGAGTGGGAAGTACACGGGGACATTTACATTTGGCTTTGCCCAGGAATGGTGTTGGGGGATGGGGTTGGTGGGGTTGGGTGGTGGTTGGGGTTGCGGTTAAAAGGTCCAAGTGGTGAAAGCAGGGATTTGCGATGACGCGTCATCGACCAAGCAATCTAGTTTTGATTATTATCATTAATATGAGCATAAAGGAATGTATTTGTTCCTCTATACAGTGATTTGTTTTGGTCAGCTATTGAATCTACACAAAGTCTGAATAATAATACTGTCACCATTGCGTTAACCATCTAACCCTTGAAATTCCTGTTGTCACAATTACAAAATGCCTATACTAGAAAACTGTTGAATAGTTTAAAACTAATTTTACTGGACTCTGTTGCTGAGCACTATTTGCAGCAATAGCTCCAAGTCAATTTAGTTTCAAAATAATAAAGATAATATTCTTAGCATAAAGAATTTGTCTGGTGTTTAATCCTTTAACACTCATATCAGCGAAAAACAGCTTCTGCGGTGGACTTGAGAAATGTCCATTTGCAGCCAATTTTTGAAAATTTACAACTGAAATGACTGGCTCGATAACCGAGCCAGACATTCCAGTGGTAAATTTTCAAAAATAGTCTTATCTTGGTCTGCAAATTGACATTTTCTGTGAGAACATTGAAATTTACTTTTACAAACTTATGGCTTAAACGGTTAATGAGGTAAAGTTTATTTCATGTCCATCTTATTTAGTCCAAAAACTATGGAAGCGATTCATTTGTCACTCAATAGAAAGACAAGTTATTTAATATAAAGGGTGTCTTTTTGGCAGGGCCACTCACTGGTCTTTATATATACAGCCTTCACTGTAGTTCCAATGAGCATTACCTACATGTCACAGAAATTGAATTCTGTCTTGTTAGACCATCACACTGACACATTTTTCACATTTTCAATGTGCTATGATTGTAAACCTCCCATTCTGGTGTCAAGAACTAGCCACTACTATTTTATTTTACTTATGTGCAATTCCTGCTCTAGAACGCGTGCTTATAATAAACACTGTGGTTTATGCCTACTGATGAACAATCAATGTTTTCTGTAAATCATACATGTATTTCAGGTTCATGAAACTCGAATACGTACAACTGTGTGTTTACAAGGCTACATTAACAAAACAGGGGGAAACATGAAAGGTATGATCATCTTAGCATGTCACAGAGATAACAAATTATTCCCGAGACTGGAGGGATTTGATCTTTCACTCAAGTATCTGATGTCATAATCAATTATGACACATATTAGCTGATTTCACAGTCAAAATCTTCTTCTTTTCGTTCGCTGATCATACCGCCAGTCCTGTAAGTGACTATCGACATGATCATAAGGTTTAAGTGCGTGGATCCATGGTTTATTAGAGTGCGCCGTGCGGCCTGGAACCTCTGTCTTCAGCACTCGAGGTTTCTGTCAGGGTTACCTCACCCGTACCTCCTTTAGTCGACTCTTACGACACGCAGAGGATACGGAAGGTGTATTCTAAGCCCCACCTACAGGGCAATCACAGTCAAAATGATGTAGACTCTATCACCAAAATCGAAAATCTGTCACGAAGTGTGAATTGTATTCTTTGATGAATTTTTCATTTAATTAACAGTCTGTTGAATATTCCGAAACTAATATGACTTGGAGCTGTCGCTACCGTAGGCAACAAGAGCACCCAGTCAAATTAGCTTCAAAATATTTAACGGCTTATCGGTATAGTTACGTTGAAATTTAGATCATAGTAATTGAGGTTTAAAAGTTTTATATCTATTCCTATGTGCATAAAAAGTGGGCAGTGATTAGCTTGAAATGAATCACACTGGCGAGTCTAACCCACTTGCATCAAAAAGGTTTTCGGGTCTCCAAAGGAAACACTCCCATCCATGTTTTTTGCCACCAGTAGAGGGAGAATTATCATACCACACTCTTTTATGATCTTAACCTTTGACCTCTTGACATTTGACCTTTTTTCTGCAAATCATGAGAGTTCTCCGAGACCTCATGGAGAAATGCATGCACGCTAATTCTATCTTTTCTTGTTTCTAACTCTCACACGCACGCATGCACGCATGCACACATGCACACGCACACGCACACACACATGCACACTGATGGTTGTTAACACCCATTCGTCTATCTCTCCTATCCTCCCATACACCCTCACATGCACGCACGCTATTTGCTGTTTTAGTTTTTGTTCCTCACACACGCACATTGATTATGATGTACCGTTAAATTCCGTGTATATTGCGCTATCGTGCATAGTGCGCACCCCTAAATTTGACCATAATCGGCCTGAAAAAACCTTGTTTTCGTGTATAGCGCGCAGTAAGATTGTGAGACATGTGAACGAAAACTGGTAACAAAAAAAATCAATGACTTACTGCGTGTCGAATACACTTTCCTTATAAAATCCCATTTGTGGCGTGCATTACTCTGTTGTTTAATCACGGGAATATCATTTGCCTACACCTTTAGCAAATATTTTGTATTAAACTTTATTGAGCGATATAAAAATACAAATATAATTTCCATCAGAACAGGTTAGAATCCGAATTTGATTTGAGCAGAGCTCATTAACATAAATGGTCGTTAGAACATAAAAAATTGCATATTTATTTTGTTTCAATTCATAAAATATGAGTTGTGCGTTGATACTTGAGGGAATAAAATCAATTTTAATAAAAAAAACCTATTCAAATCCATTTTGGCTCACTAACAGTGCCAGTAATTACTTTGATAATTATATCAAAGGTGAGCCCATGAGATTTTGTTCAATCACATACGAAGTAGATGAGTGGTTTCAACACTCGGTTCACAGGCGGTGTAGTCAGGTGGTGGGGCGGGGTGGGTGGATTAACGCGGTCAGAAGTACAATAAACAAAGGTGATAGAGTTTTCTACTTCGAATAATACTTACCAGATGTACTATTATGATAATGTCTATTATCTAGTCTAGCTCAAAATAAACAATTAAAACTCCGCACTCTCCTGGTCCTGCCCCTACTGTGTCCGGGAATACCATAGCCGCAGGTACCGAGTCAATTCCCAATCACAGTCAGATTCATCTATTTTGCGTTTTTGTCAAGTCGCAATTTTAGTGTGCTCAAATTTTAGTTAATTTAAGCGGTTATCGGTGTTAGGAAGGATTTACATCGGTGGCGTCATGGAGGAACTAGGAAAATCATCACAGGGGCAGGTTGTATCAATCTAGAATTTATACATTCGTGCCATAAATACTGTTTGAAATTTCCTTAAATTGGCACATTGTTTTAAAATGTTAGCCATTGTTGGAGTCGCTTCTGTACCCGTTAGCTTTTAATGTAATTCGGGTACTCGGTTAATTTTCTCTTGCGACTCGGTTCCTCTAAAGATGGATGCGCCCTTGGCCAAGATGGCGGCGCCCATGTATTATGTTGTTCTTGGCTTGGTGTGTCTATGCACTCTGTTTATCGCCGATTTTTAGCTTTCGCTTCATTGTCGAGGGTGTTTGTAGCGATCGGCAATGTAGCCTTGGTTATTTAACGCTAGTTAAAGGCTGAGTTGTGTGTTTTAAAAAATTTTCACTCAAAAAAGTTTCAAATATTTCCTGCCTAAGAACTTGATTATCATTAATTTAAGAGAAAGTTAATGTGTTTAAGAAATCTTAACTATCAAGTCGATTGTGCGTGTTGCTCGTCATCATTTGTCATGTGCAGCGTTTTAATTTTTCTCTGTGTTCGCAGAAACCTAAGAATCCGGACACGTTGTGCCAGAAGTGCAACAGGTTCATGAAGCGGAAGTACTTGGGACATCACTGCGTGGCGTGCGCTCAGTGTAAGGTCGGCAGCCCTTGTGATGCGTGCGTGAAGTGGTCGTCGGCAATGGTGGCAGAGTTTGACAGGGATCGACGTGCGAGGCTGGAGAGGATCGCGAAGGACAAGGCAGCGAAGGTGCAGCAGGCGTCTCTTATGGGACTTGAAGGTCGTCTGAATGAACGAATGGATTCAGCGCTGGGCGTATGGGCGGCCCAGTTCAAGGCGATGTTTGACTCGTTGCAGTCCACGGTCCCAGTGAGGCAAGCTGGTGCAGGACAACCATTAGGTGGTCCGGCTAGTTCTGCTGAGCGGCATGCACCTGCCCCTTCTCTGTCCTTGGCTCAAGAGCCGACGGTAGAGGAGGAAGATCTGCTGCTAATGGAGGATTCCGGCATGCCGGATCTTTCGATGACGACAATGCCTAGTACGTCCCAGGGGTCGCCCTCGGGATTTGTACGGGTTTGCCAGGAGGATGGTGATGTCGACGTTCCGTCGGGCATATTCCGTCCGCTATTTGTGCAACCGGGAATGCCGGCGGAGCCGTGTTTTGCGGTTCCTGCTGGTATCCCGGCGGCGTTAGGTGCGGCTCCTATCGGAGTGACGGTACCAGCCGTAGTTAAGGCGGTCGTAGTCCCGGATCCCGTGCGGGAGCCGATGGATTGCGGGGAATCCGTGTCTGGCGATTCGCTAGACACCGGTGCCGCCGGTAGTCGCGTTATGGATGCGCTCTGTCCTGGCAGAGACGCGTATCGTAACGCCCAGCATGGATCGTCGGTGGCCCTCTCATCTAAGGGAGAGAGGGAGGATGAGAACGGCAGTTCTTTGATGGACGAGTCCGTTTTCTGCACCGAAGCTGAATGGGTGCAGGTCCTTGGATGGATGACCAATCGTCTCAGGTTGGCATCTGATCTAGGATCTCAGCGCGATCCGGCGATGGAACGGATGTCAGAGCGTGCGGCTAGCGCTCTGTCAAGTGGCTCTTCTGCCATGCCGACACTCCCATTGGATACGCAGACTTCTGACATGTTGGAAGTTGCGGCATACCGTCTGGTTCAGCCAGACTATGCATTACCAAAGGCCCCGAAGGGGATAAGGAGTAGGGTCCGTTTTCCGGAGCTGGCCTATCATCAGTACGCCCGGGTTCCACGGCTTTCCGTTGCGGAACGAGAGGCGCTGAATAGGCCGTTGGCTGGGAAGGCTAAGGGGCGGTCACGTCCCTTGGTTTCGCAGACCAACAAAGACCCGTTCAATGAGCTTACGCTCATTGAGGATGCGGCCAGGGCAGCCATGGCTGCGCTGTCGCACGGGTGTACCGTCTTGCAGGGTATGCTGGACTGCACGGCGGAAGGCGGACAGGTGCCAGAGGCTGCTCCCGGAGTTATTCGGGACACCATGCGCCTGTCTCAGGATTGCCTGGCCAGGGTAATTACTAGAACGTTGGCAGAGCGACGGAGAATGGTTCTCGATTGTGTAGAACCAAGACCGGAGATGAGGGCTGCATTATCTTCTGCGCCCTTCATTGGTCCAGGCTTGTTCGGCGGCTCGGCACGACAAGCGCTCTCCAAGGTTGCGTCAATGGTGGCGGAGCAAGAAGTGGTCGGCAAGTCGTGGAAGTCGACTAAGAGGACTCAGCCGCAACAGTCCTACCGTCAGCATAGACAGGAGCAGCAGAGGCAGCGTCCTAGATCGCCCTTCCGTCCTTCTGGCCGTGATGCCCATAGGTCATCCGGATCGCAAGGACCTGGCCGTTCGTCCTCATACAAGTCTTCTAGTAAGAGGCTGTATGAGGAAGACAGGAAGGGTGGCGGTTCGGGCCGAGGCGGCTACCGTAAGGATAGCCGTGGCGGCGGTTCCGGACCGTCGTACCACAAGAAGCCGCGGGGCGGCCGTGGGGCTGGTTCCTGACGGATTTCCGGCGGAACCACTACCGATGGCTTCGGAGACAGATAGAGTCGAGAATCTTCACCCAAGCGATTTAGCGTCTTATCGGCTAATCTTGACCGACAATTGTGTGCAGATTCCTTCCGTCGGAGGCAGACTTCAGCTATTCCTAAACCAATGGGAACAGGTCGTGCGCGACTGTTTAGTTTGTCAGTGGATAAGAAACGGCTACGATCTGGACTGGCTCATCCATCAATCGTTAGTTCCGTTAACCTCGACTCCAATATGGACTCCTGTTCCAAGGGAATCAGATCGTCTAGACGCCATTCGGTCAGAAATGAACAAGTTTATTCTTTCTCCCAAATTTCAGATGGAGACGGTTGCAGCAGTAATGACAGGGCTGAGGAAAGGCATGTGGGGAGTGTCGATAGATCTGAAGGATGCATATTTTCATATTCCAATGTCAATTCCTTTTCAGAAGTACCTTCGTTTTGCATTCCAAGACAATGTTTGGGAATTCAATGCTCTCCCGTTCGGCCTGACCACAGCTCCGAGGGTCTTCACCAAGGTGGTTCTCGCCATGACTTCTTTACTTCGCAGGAGAAACATAGCTGTTCACACGTACATAGACGACTGGCTGCTGAAGGCGGGGAATCCAGTCACTCTGCGCAGCAATCTGCAGGTAGTCCTAGCCTTATTAAAGGATCTAGGGTGGATTGTAAATCTAGAGAAATCAGAACTGACTCCATCCCAGGAGTTTGTCTATCTGGGAATCTTTTTCAATCTCAGGGACAGCGTAGCTTTTCCGGCGGAGAGCAGAGTCAAAAGCCTGATTGCAGTTTTGGAGTCGGTTTCTCTAGGAGCCTATCTGACGGCGCGCCAGTTTCTCAGGATACTGGGGTTACTAGTATCTCTGGAGAGGGTGGTTCCATATGCGGCACTCAGGCGCAGGCCAATTCAGATGTATCTAATGTCATTCTGGTCTCAGAAAACGGATCCGTTATCTCTGAGGATTCCAGTCAAAGAACCGTTGATATTCCACCTTCAGTGGTGGTTATCCGAACAGAATCTCCTGCGAGGTGTTCCGCTACAACCTCCTCAACCTCAGATGTCCATCTTTACGGATGCATCGTTGACGGGTTGGGGAGCGGTATTGGACAATCAGTCAGTGTCAGGGGAATGGGATCGGACCAATGCGCAGAAACATATCAATGTGCTCGAACTACTAGCGGTGGTATTAGCACTTCGAAAGTTCGAGAGCCTGATTCAAGGCAAAGTTGTCCTAATAAGGACAGACAACTCGACAGTGGTGTCTTATTTGAACCGCCAGGGCGGGACGAGATCACCAGAGTTGTGTATGATGGTTTGGAACCTTCTGCTGTGGTGCCAAGAGAAGAATATTATTCTTCGGGCAGCACACATTCCAGGAAGATTGAACATCCTAGCGGATGCTCTCAGTCGAAGGACGGTTTGTCGTCCGACGGAATGGCAGCTCAACCAATCGGTAGTGGAGGTTCTATTCAAACAATGGGGCAAGCCAAATGTCGACCTGTTTGCGATGAATCAAAACGCAAAGATGGTCACTTACGTGTCACCGATCCCGGACCCGCTAGCCTTAGCAGTAGACGCACTGGCAATAAGTTGGGAGGGGATGTACGCGTATGCGTACCCTCCAACAATTCTCATCCCGAAAGTTCTGGCAAAAATAAGAGAGGGGGAGTGCCAGGTACTACTGATCGCCCTGTATTGGCCAGGCCGATCATGGTTTACGGATCTGCTGGACCTTCTGGTCTGCAATCCAGTCTCTCTGCCAGACGCCAGAGATCTAATCTCTCAGAACAAGGGTCTGTACCTCCACGACAGACCGGAAATGTTCAAATTGACTGCATGGATGTTGTCAAGCAGCGTGCAATTGAGGGTGGCTTTTCTGAGCAAGCAGCGAAGTTTGTTGCTTCAGCCAGAAGAGTTTCAACCACAAAGACATATAATTATAGAATCAACAAATTTACACAGTGGTGTGAGAGAGGAGATATTAATCCCTTTTCTGCATCTGTTCAACACGTAGCGGATTTTATCTGTCATTTATACGAAGTTGACAAACATGTACCTTCTACCCTAGCAGCATATAAGTCTGCATTAGCTTCAGTCATTCCCAGTCTCACTGTTGAAGGAGTGGAGAATGACACCTTGAATGAAGTTATCAAAGGAATGAGCAATCTGCGACCTAGACAGCCAATTCCTATCCCATCATGGAATCTATATCTTGTTCTACAGGTTTTAGGACAAGCTCCTTTTGAACCGATTAGATCTATTGATATTAAACTGTTAACTATTAAATCAGTTTTCTTGGTTGCAGCAGCGTCGGCGAGAAGGAGAAGCGAAATTCATGCGCTTTCTGCCGAACAAGACCGTTTTGTCGTCACGGGTGAAGGTTTACGACTACTTCCACGTCTTTGTTTCCTGGCAAAGAATCAGTCACTTAAATATCCAGGACAGCCGATCAATTTGCCAAGTTTAACTAGACATGACCCAAACTCTTCTGTTTGGTGTCCTGTCAGATGTCTTAAAATGTATAAGAAACGTACTAATGAGTGGAGGGACGACCCGAAATCTCTGTGGTTATGTCTCAAAGCTCCCCATTTACGTGCCTCGAAAGATACTATTTCTCGTTGGATAGCTGACGCTATTAAGATGTCACACAAAATCGCTACAGGAAAGCAAATTGATCATGCGAATGCCCATCAGGTCCGAGCACTAGCAGCATCATCGGCCCTTTATAAGGGTGTCTCATTAGAGGAGGTGATGTCTGTAGCACAATGGCATGCCGAGTCGTCATTCACTGATTTCTACCTTCGCGACATCTCCAGCTCACTTAATCCGGTAGCCGTCGCCAATCTGTCAAACCTAAACTAAGCCACTTCCGACCACTACTTCGCACACATCACTAAAGTCTTCCGCCTACACTGAACAAACGCTATGCACATGACTGAGTACGACCGTGGATTGGGCCGAGCTCCTGTGATGATCAAGAAAAGATCAAGCACTCAAAAATGGTGAGTGTTTACATTAATTAAGTGACTATAAATATATTTACTTACAGTCGAAATACCAGACTGCTTAGGTAAATAGTCTGGTACAAGAGTATTCTTGTCCTGTCAACCAGACATTAGACTCATTCCAATTTGAAAATCTAGTCGATATACTGATATTTTTTCAAAGTTAGAAGTTGTAGTAGCTTCTTTGCACTCTACTGGACTGCCCTAGCTGAGACTTGGGGCTGACACGGGTCTGGTGGGTGTTGCATCCCCAGTGACAGCCCTCTGAATTTTGTGCGGACAAAAGAGGGGGGGGAGCGCGGTCTAGACCATGGAAGTTTAGCACTCTATGAGTCAGATAGCAGAACCCAAGCGTATGCTAGGGTTCTAGTCTCTTCACAACCTTCTCTGTTGGATGGTAGTTGAGTGCTGGTTTGAGCCTCACCTCCTCCCACCGGCATTTTCTGGCTGTCGAAATCCGGAGTTTATCATAATGGTACATCTGGTAAGTATTATTCGAAGTAGAATCAAAAAAGCATCCGCTTTTGTTTCTACGAGAATTCTTAATACTTACCAGATGTACTATGGCCCTGCCTCAGCCGCCCCGCTGAGGTGAGGCTGAGCTGCTTTCGCAGTTTGCCAAGGCAAACATAAGACGAATCTGACTGTGATTGGAAATTGATTCGGTACCTGCGGCTATGGTATTCCCGGACACAGTAGGGGCAGGACCAGGAGAGTGCGGAGTTTTAATTGTTTATTTTGAGCTAGACTAGATAATAGACATTATCATAATAGTACATCTGGTAAGTATTAAGAATTCTCGTAGAAACAAAAGCGGATGCTTTTTTGAGACTGCCTGACGTTTACAAAATCAACAGTGATCAATTGTATTCTAAACATTTCCCATCGTATCACTGTCATATCGTATTTTATATAATATATCATAGTATATTATCATCATCATCATCATCATCATCATCATCATCATAATAATAATATATTATAACATAGTGCTATAATCTAGTTTATTCCACGCATTGTTTATTAAATAAATTGAATTATTTTCAATTTGAAATGATTTTCTATTCTCATCCTTTCATTTCCATAGTTACTTCATCATACTTTGAGAGCTCTGGCTTTTAACCATAACCTGTCAATCATAATCATCATCCTGCCCGCCGATTGGTCAAAACATTGAGCTGTTTAGCACATAGAAAACATTCCGTTCTATATCTATGTAGTTGCTAGATCACCTTGGAAAACATCAGATCATTCTTTTTTTAACACATTTATGTCCGTATCTGTGTAGCAATCTATGGATTTTAAACATCTCTATGTTCAACTTGGGAAGACATGAGTAACCTCCCTTTATAGATATAAATGAGAACAAATTACAGGAAACAATGGCGTTGTAAAAAAGTTGAATGATGGTTTATTTGATCATTTTACAACACTATATGGTATTTAATAAAGGTATAAGACAATATTTAGACAGTAGTAAGACATTTTCAAAGATCCAGTTGAAGTAGTACCATTATAGACATGTTAGAATGCGATCGTTATTCCCGACTGATTCCCGATCCATAAAATCGCGTTTTCAGTTTGGAATTTTGCGATTGTGACGAAAAATTCTGAGGGAAAAAATGTGACAAATACTTATCCTTGTATATAGTGCGCAGTAGCTTTTTATAACATGTAATTTGAGCAAAAAAGTGCGCAATATACACAGGATTTAACGGTATGTGAATAACTTCCATCTTTCTTATTGTATAGCTCTCTCACACATTCACACACACACACGCACGTACGCACGCGCACACAGACACACACGCATGCATACATGATTTCTAGCTGATCTCTTACTATCCCTATTATAATCATGTTGTGAAATATTTTACCAGATTTTACGCGACGATGGTGTGTCTTAGAGCATGGATGCCTGAGCTATTTTCTTGATGACAAGGTATTCACCTGGTCCTTTAACACTCGAGTCTGTCAAATCCAGCTTCTACAGTGGTCTTGAGGGAAATGTCCATATGCAGACCATGAGAAGACTGTTAAAAAAAATTTACAGCTGAAATGACCGATAATAGAGCCAGTCATTCCAGTTGTAAAGTTTTCAAAAATAATCTCTTGGTCCGCATATGGACATTTTCTATGAGAAATTAAAAATTTTCTTGAACAGATTTGAGGGTTAAATAAGGGGTTAATGAATGTTGACTGTCTTTACTGCACTTCACAATAGAGTAATGAGGTGGACTGTAGGAATGTGATATTAATATTGAGTTTACATACATAGAGTACAGCTTAGAAATAACATGATATGTTTCCATAACAAAATAAAACGTACTGTCGAATGTTTTGGACTTAATTTGATTGGAAGCCATGTGATAATGTGAAAGCTGTTTTGCTATTTAACATGACTAATAGCGTTCAACAAATGCAATGATTGTTTTTTTACTGGTTTTCATTCACAAGTCTCTGATCTCATTGCAGCTTATATCCGAAAAGAAGAATTTTTTAAGTTGGCTTAGATCAAATTTAGTGGTTGCGTAATATACATGGTAGCGGACTATTCTATACGGTGGGTGAAATATGTGAATTTTGAAAAGAAGAAATCTCGTTGAATATCCTTCCACCGGCTCATATGACAAAGTAGTAGCAATCTAGGAGATATTATGTGTTCAAGTTTTTCCTGTTCAGGTTTTCGCTAACGCTTTTGTGGTCAAGCTGAGAAATGTCCATTTGCATGCCTATAGAAGACTATTTTTGAAATTTTACTACTTAAATGACTGGCTCTTTGAGTCAATCGAGCCTGTCATTTTAGTGGCAAATTCTAAAAAGTAGTCTTCTCTAAGACTTGGCCTAAGAACTAATCAATAATTTAGAATTTCTTGATCAATCTTGATCATCCAAGTTAATATTCTGTTTTAATTCCTCAGTCACCAACAGCTAAAGGGATGGTGGAATGTGCTTCATTCTTCTCTGTTTATTCTGTCTCACTGAACCGGGGTGACAAGTAAGTTCCTATCATTAATCTGATTAATAATAATGAATTACTGAAATTTAAAGACATTCAACAGAGTTATATTATTGCTCTGTCAATAACTTTACTTACACTTTAACTGAACATGTACCAGTATTAAACAGCAATCAACAAATGCCAAGAGATGATTATTTTTAAAAATTTATGACTGGAATTACTGGCTTGTATAATTTCAAACATGTTTTCTTAGTATGCAAATGGACATTCCCCTGGAGTACTGTAACTTTGGCCATTTTTGGAAACATTAAATTGTTAATTAAAATGTTTATTTTTAATATCAGCCTTATGATGATTATTTTGATGGAAAAAAATCTAATTTTCTTTTTCATATTTGGTAACATAAGTTTTATAAGCCTTCACTTGTTTAAGATATGTCAAGAAAATCAAATATTTTGCTTAGGAGCTGTCCATTTGCTTGACCAAGATAAGTCTATTTTTGAAAATTCACCATTGTAGTGACTGGCTCGATAGCCAAACCGGTTATTCCAGTGGTAAAATTTACAAAATCATATCTTAGCCTGCAAATTATGGACATTTCTCAAGACCACTGCAAAGGCTGATTGTTTGTTAGATTGACCATTAAAGGGTCAATTCGTAGCCATTAGATTGCAATAGAATTATTGATGACTAATCAGTGCTGTATCATAGACCCTGGCCAAAACTAAACAGCCACATGATTGATGAATTAGTTTGGGTTGGCGATGCTGCTGGGTTGATGATGATTGTCATGACCATGATGTCATGATGATGATGATGATGATGATATGACTGTGTTCTGCAGCTGAAGAAGTGAAAGCTTCTTTCAGCTGCAATCAGTTTTTCTTCAACCTTCTCCACTGTGTCTTATCCACTGCGAGAGTCTTGAACTCATATGGGTTCTTTCGCATCTTTAGTGGTCCTAGATTACATTCCTTGAGAGCAAAACACAAGCAATGGACCTTTCCATTTTTAGGTCACCTGGCCTGAAAGTCCAAGTCAGCTTATGTCGTGGCGACCATCCGTCCGTCAACTTTTCCTGTAAATGACTTCTTCTCAAGAACCGCTGGGCCAATTTCATTTATATTTGGCAGGAAACATCCTTAGGGCACAGGGATCCGAGTTTGTTCAAATGAAGCCGATCGGCCAATTAGGCGGTGGCCATCTTGGATTTTGGCCGATTTTTAGAAACGTCTTTAAAAATCTCCGAAACTACATGAGGGATTGAAGGAAACCTCATGAAATATGATCTAGGGCAAGAGCTCAACCAAATTTGTTCAAGAGAATTTAATTGGTCAAATAGTTCAGCGGCCATCTTCGTTGAGCGAGTTTTAGCGAAAATAACTTCTCCAGAACCGCTGAAGGGATCAGGCCAAAATTTGGCAGATATGATTAGGGACTAAGGGCCAGTAAAGTTTGTTCAAGAGAAGTTGATCCGTCAAAAAACATTGCCACCGTGGGCCAATCAAAATATAGCATGTTTGGCGGCCATATTGGATTTTTTTATTTGATGGATTTTGAGGCGGAAATTGGTTTTATATAGGTTTTTAGGCATTCTGATCTCAAATTTGCAATTTTCGAAACTGTCGGATAAACGGTTTGGCGGCCATCTTGGATCATTTTCCAGCCAAAGCTCCCATACTAAAGCAATGGGAAATTAAAAATATCTCAAGAACTACTGGGCCGATTTCAATTATATTTGGCATGAAGTGTCCTTCAGACATAGAGATTCAAGTTTGTTCAAACGAACCCGATCGGCCAATTTGGGCGGCGACCATCTTGGATTTTGGCCAATTTTTAGAAATGTCTAAAAATCTTCTCCTCCCAAACCATTTGAGGGATGATTCAAAACTCCTGAAATAGGATCTAGGGTAAGCGCTGAATCAAGTTTGTTCAAGGGAACTTGATTTACCAAATGGTTCAGCGGCCATCTTGGATGACCTAGTTTTCAAAAAAACAACTTCCCCAGAACCGCTGAAGCGATCAGGCCCAAATTTGTGATATATAATTAGTAACTAAGGGCGATTAATGTTTGTTCAAGAGAAGTTGATTCTTAAAAAAAACATTGCCGCGGTGGACTAATCAAAATATAGTGTGTTTGACAGCCATATTGGATTTTTTTATTTGATGGATTTTGAGGCCGTTTTATATAGGTTTTTGGGTATTCTGATCTCATTTTTTGCAATTTTCGAAACTGTCAGGTAAATGGTTTGGCAGCCATCTTGGATCATTTTCCTGCCAAAAGCTCCCATACTAAATCAATGGGAAATTTAAAATGTCTTCTCGAGAACTACTGGACCGATTTGAATTATATTTGGCAGGAAGCATCCTTATGGCATTGAGATTTCATTTTGTTCAAACGAAGCCGATCGGCCAATTTGGTCGGTGACCATCTTGGATTTTGGCCAATTTCAGGAAATGTCTTTAAAAATCTTCTACGAAACCACTTGGGGAATCTTCATCTAGGCCAAGCGGTAAGCCAAGTTTGTTCAAGGGGACTTGATTGACCAAATGGTTCGGCGACCATCTTGGATGACCTGGTTTTCACGAAAATGACTTCCAGAACCGCTGAAGGGATCAGGCCGAATTTTGGGCCAATAAATTTGTTCAAGGGAAGTTGATCCATCAAAAAAACATGGGTGCCATGGGGCAATCAAAATGTAGTGTGTTTGGCGGCCATATTGCACTTGCAAAAATGTCAACAAACTCATTTAAAAGACTGCTAAACCACCCACCAACAATTTTGGACAAAAATTGATGGTGCTTCAGGTGAGCGACACAGGCCCCTTGGGCCTCTTGTTGACTATGCCCCGTCCATCACTAGCTAAGCTCCACCCACACCTCGCCGTGTTGGGATTGATCGATCCCCAAATGCCCTAGCTATCAATTTCCTGAAAACTATACAGGGAAGCTGTTGAATATTTTGTAACTAATTTGTAATTTGACTGGCCTATGGCAGCAACTGCACCCAGTCAAATTAGTTTCAAAATACTCAAAAGAATATTTATTAAATAGTAAAAGCAAACAATTTGTACAACAACGCATAGACCGTCTTCAAATATGCATTCGTGACGTACTTATCGACGTCATGTGTATCGATGTCATTCATTATGATGTCATTCTACACATCACGCAGTTCATTATGACGTTATATGATGGGTGGGTACTCTGGAAAGGTGAATTACCAAGTTGATGTTGTGCCGTCTCTTACGTGCCTGATACCTGTTAACACCTAGGACTGCAAACTCTAGTTCTTTCTGAACAAGCGTATTTTCTGTCATTCGAAGAACATGTCCGAATATAGACCATCGCTGTTGCGCTACCCTCACAGATAGTGGCTCTGTGTTACACAGGTTGTATAGTCTGTGCTGCATTTGATATTAAACTCTGTGCAGCGATGTTTTGTAATGGCTCAGAGATATTTGTAGTTTTTGGTTTACAGAGGTTAAATTCCCATCAGAACTGAATGTCAGGACTGAATCTGGATGAAGAAATCAGTTTAGCTTAGATTTAGTTGTGGGTTTATAGAGTGTTTGGTTTCGGGAGGGTTTACCTGTATTTACCATGTGACTGCTCAGGTTATTGATGTTTAATTACAGGTACGTTCATACGTTTGAGGTGAGCACGAGTAAACAAGGTAACCGCATCTACCTGTTCGCAACAGACTTCAGAGAAGAAAAGACTACTTGGATGCAGACAGTAGCAAAGGTGTGTAATTGCTAAACATTATTCTAATGCTACCTGACCACTGTAACCATTTAACCCTTTCAATGACAAATCCCTGAAACAGCAAATTTTTAGTGATTTATAGCAGATTTTGTTGAATATTTTAAAATTAATATGACTAGGGAGCAATGGCTTCCAATCAAATTAATTTCAAAATATTCAATAATTTCCCTGTATTGTTGTCTTGAAAATTCATCGGTGAAAGGATTAATGGCTAAATTTGGTCAAGAAAATCAAAATATTTGCTGATTGAGTGTCCACTTGGAAGCTAAGATAGAACTATTTTTGAAGATGTACCACTGAAATGATTGGCTCGGTTATAGAGGCATGAGCCAGTCATTCCAGTGGTAAATTTTCAAAGATAGTTTTGGCTTGGTCTGCAAATGGACAATCCTATGACCACTGCAGAGGCAGGTGTTGGTCGGTTTCACCATGAAATGTTTACGCCTGAAAGTCAAGTGTCTATTCCAAAACAAGAATGTTGTTGAATATTTTGAAACTAATTTTGATGGGAACCGGATGCTGCTATCATATAGATTTGCAGTTTCTGTTCTGTTCTTGTTATAGGGTTAAGTTATGATTTAGTACAACCTCCTGGAAGTAACATTGAGATCCAGTCTGACAATCGGTTTTAAATTTTAAGAGCCATCCTTAAATAATAGTTTGGTTGTCCAGTAGGACAGAATCTACTGATCCGATTTAGCTCAAATTTAACACAAGGAAGGAACTGGATTACCAGACTTTGGTCATGATCCGGATGAAAGACCGGATCTGGATCGGAACAAATTCTAGATCTATGGATACCTCAGAAACTACTTTCAGAACTAAAAACTGAATTTGAAAAAAATCCAGACAATCTGAAGACTATTTACAATGAGTATTTACATGCATGCCTGTGTGCGTGCGTGCATGCGTGCGTGCGTGCGTGCGTGCGTGCGTGCGTGCGTGCGTGCGTGCGTGCGTGCGTGCGTGCGTGCGTGCGTGCGTGTGTCTGCATGAAAGCATACACAGTTATTCTGTTTAACACACTTGTTTTATTAATAATCTAGATAAATCAGAAATCGTATCTTATAATGATATTTTTGACAGAGTTTTTGTCCGATACCATTAATGGAAGAAGTGTGCAAATCTGAGTTTCTGTTAGCGGGATTCTTTCACCTCAGAGAAGGCCTCACACAGGTATGTTATACTAGTTAGTCAAATAATAATAATAATAATAAGAATAATATCTAGACTACACTCAGGAGGATATGCTGTGACCCTGTGAGTGTGACATAGATATTTCAAGGTTATGGCTTAAAATACATATTTCGATAATACACTTAGTGACCTAGATATTTACCACTGACCTGAGCCTCAAACTACTTCTATCCCAGCAAACTGTGAATTGTGTCAAATTTGCTGATATTTGACTTCTTGACTTGAGACTGAGAGTACTTCTATACCACTCCAATATGAATGGATGTTGTAAATTCAGTGATTCTACCTTCTTGCCTGTCAGTGTTGTGCCTAAAAATGCATATTCCAGTATCCACTTAGTGACCTTGTGACCGAGAAATTTAACCCTTTGACTTGAAACTCTCTCTCTCTCTCGCGCGCATGCTCTCTCTTGCCTGCCGCAATATGATTGTATGTGCTAAATTTGGTGTTCCCAAGTTATGACCAAAAATGTCTATTCCCGTATCCACTTAGTGACCGTATGACATAGATATTTGACCCTTTGGCTTGAAACTTAAACCATACACTTGACGGACTATTAAGCGTTTATTATGACAGACTTAGATATGTCATTCGCTATGTATTTTGATTGTGACATCAGCCTACATGTGATGTAATTTATGATGACATCATATACTTGAGTGAAAGACTGGATTTATCAATTGGACTCGGGCAGCGTAGTCCTACTTTTATCTAATAAGACGCTATTTTTTTTCTAGGCCTCACTATGAGGGCTGGGCCTAAGAGTAGGTGTACTGAGAGTGCAGCAGATAGTGTGACCACTATTAATAATATTTATTAATTCACGCATTGTATTTTTCAGGAGTGGTCGCAGATATGGTTAATGGTTCATGGTAAATTGATGACATTAACAAGTACTGATGGTCAAGTTCATGAAATTGATTCCAGAAAAATTATTAATATGAGTAAGTTTAACAGAGACACGCATTCGCACACGCGCGCATGCACACACACATGCACGCACACACACACACATGCACGCACACGGCAACCTGTACTATGATGTAATGCCCACAATATTGTGTCACTTTAAGTAGTTTACCGCAGATAATTTCAGATGGGGCATTTGGCAGAATGGATGACATCAATAGAACATATGTATCTCCTGTGAATACCATAGCAAATAACATTAGCTTACTGCAGGTTACGTCAGAGTGAGAAGTGTGCGAAAGATGTCACACATGTCACATCTCTATATCTGTCTCTGGTTTATGTAAATAACTATGTAGCTTTATAAATAAATTACTATCTTAAATATTAAATATCATGCATTCTTGTTAACTCGGAAGTGTTACTAAATACAGTAACAATCATTGTAGATGTGGCCACAGTCACAATCCTGGTGATCAAGGTAATATTGACAAATTGATTTTTTTCTGAAGTGACATTTATTAACTCTTTAATGGTCAAGATTCATCAAGAAAATTAAACTCTTTGCGCAATGACTGTCCATTTGCAGGCTAAGAGAAGGCTCCTTGTGAAAATTTACCACTGAAACGACTGGTGCTAATAACCGAGCCAGTCATGCTAGTTGTAAATTTTCAAAAATAGGGTATTTCAGATGCCGGTTTTGGCTAGTTTGGCAATTAATGGTTTATTCTTGGCCTTCAATTTGCATCACAAAGGAAGCAAAAGATTAAATGCCAAAATCACGGTTAAGAAAATATGAACATTGCTATTTTTTATCATGCCTGGAGTTCTACTAAAGTAACCGTAACTGACCTCAGCCTGCAGTTGCACTTACCATCCACAGGAACCCTCTTGCTTTAGAGTTCAAGAGATCAAAATTATAGTAACCTGATCATGGAAATTTTTGAAAGTGATAAAAGACAACTTCTGATGATGAAATATGTGCACGGATCAGCAGTATGTGAGGGTCATCCTTGTTTTATAAACACTCCCCTTATCCTTTTTACAGAGTTACAAGAAGCAGATGCCTGTCCACTTGTCAGTGAAGTGGGGCCATGTTTTCTCATTGACTTACCCGGCAAGTAGGTATAAGCAATTTATCCAGTTGTGAGCAAATGTTTTTATTGCTTTTTAGAAGGTTGGATTATGTTTTATTCAAGCCTACGTGAAGCGGAGGATAGTTTGATTTAGTGTTCCAAATTGCATTCGGCATCATGCTCATGTCTGGCGTCTGGGAATTACAGAGAATTTTATGGGTGTTTACAAAGTGTTGCGAAAGCACAACATGCACAGGCTCAGGCCTCTAGTTCCATATATCCATGCATTCATGTAGATTTTGATATTTTATGTGAATGTGTAATGTAATAATTTATTTTTAAAATTTTATAATTAATACTATATATTCGATAAGAGACGTTTCTCTGTTAAAAGTATAGGAATAATCTTTATTATCAATCCAAACTCATGGTAACGCGTGCGACTTTGACCAAATTAAATGCATTTCTGTCTGTCGTTTCAGGTCACTGTACATTGAAGGCGAGATCATTCGTGAAACAGAGAAGCTGTACAGTATTTTGCATCAGATATCACTGGTTAAGAATTAATAATATAACTAAAGACCTTAACTGTCTGACCGCTGCAAGCTTATAGCCACTAACTGTAGACCTGCTGAATACTTGGAAAACAATTTGACTGAAAGTTGTTGGTGACTTAGCCACCAACAACTTTCAGTCAAATTCTTTTCTAAATATTCAGCATATGCGGTGTTAAACCCCATGGAAATTATAGTCTCCAGAAATTCATCAGACAGAAAGTTAACTTCCCTGGTCCATTTATATGTCTGTCAATTAACCTTTTCTTAAACTAGTTTAACCCTTTAATCATCAAATATATTTAAGAAAATTTTAATTTTCTCATAAAATATCCATTTGCAGACCAAGAGAAGATATTTTTGAAAAATTATCATTGAAATGACTGGCTTGATTATCGAGACAGTCATTCCAGTGGTCAATTCTAAAAAAAATAGTATGTAAATAGACATTTCTCCAGACTACTGCAGGGGTCTGGGTTTTTTTTTACCATTAAAGGGTTAAGAAATACATTTAATTTTACCTTTCAATTATATCTATGTTATGTCTCAATGACTGTGCCAATGTTGAAGCAAGTATCGTCAATCTATAGCTCATGTGGAGCCGATGTTCACTTGTTTCCACACCAGGGTTACGATATATAGAAAGCGTTACGATATATAGAGAGCATTGCGATATATAGAATGGATAATTTGCCCAGCTATATAATTGCTTTTAAAATGGGTAAAAACACGAGCAATAACAGATTGCATCCATTCACTCTCCCATTTTGTCACATTTAAAAAGAATTCTGAATTTCCCAGATATTTTGGATTCTCTGCATTTCTCTACAATGTGTGAGTCCTACTCACAACCTTTTTATGTAAAAATTGGAGCCAAATGAGACAAACAGTCTGAGATATCCACAGATCTGGAATTTGATCCGATCAAAATCTGGGTCTTTAAAATCTGGATCATGGCGAGCGTCTAGAAATACTCTTTCACGGAAACAGCCTTTGTTGGGTAAAGATTCGAGACAAGTTTACACCTCACATACACGCACACACACCCCTGCTCACTCGCTCGGTTGCTCCTAGCTTGCTCACTTATACTGTTATAGGGCGATGGTGATCACTGACTATGCAAATATAATTAGCTGAAAAGAATTGTGTATTTTTTTTATTATAGACACGTAGTGGGAAGCTTGAGGAACAACAATTAACCGCTGGAAACATCCCGATTACAGTGGATAAATGCATCGCATTCATAGAGCTACATGGTATGTATTAGCTGTCAATGTTTTTGCACATCTACCTAGCTAGCAATGATATTTTATAAAACTATGAAATTAACATTAGCTCATTAACGATCATGATGGTGGTATAATGACAATGATTGGAGATGATGATAATGGCATTGTTGACAATTGTAATGATGATCACATATTGTTGATGATGATGGTATTGGCAGTAATGGTGGCTATAGTGCTGTTGCTGCTACTTATGATAATGGTGGTTATGGTGCTGTTGCTGCTACTACTGATGATGATGATGTTGATGATGATGGTATTATGATGGTGGTGGTGTTGATGATGGTGATGCTTGCAGATAACAGCCTAATCTGTCTTAACTCATCAAGTTACCTGTTATGATTTATTTAGGCCAGAAATCTAAGGGAATCTATAGAACGAACGGCACACACTCCAAGATAACAAAACTATTGGAAGACTTCAAAACAGGTGATGATATGGAATTAAACCGTAATCTCTAAAAGCCTCAGTAGATTATAATAGTATATTTATAATTAGTTGCAAAATTCCTTTGCTTATGTAGTCATGTGTGCATGTACACTTATACACGCACACGTATGCACGCACGCACGCACACAATAATTCTAATCTATTTTTATATGTATTTATGTTGGGAAGCCTTATATATCTTATATATAATAGAGTTAAATTGCTGCTGACTAATTTGAAAATATTTGATCTGAAATTTAAATTTTTTAAAGAGTTAATATGTTATAAATATGATTAAATAATTACGTTTAGATGCCAGATCAATTGTACTTCGGCTTGAAGATTACACTGTGGAGGATGTTGCTAATACACTGAAGCGATATTTCCGAAGCCTCGATGATCCCCTACTCACACGGCACCTTTATAGGAAGTGGCTGGAAAAGTCAGGTAGGGCCATTAATGTCCAATTCATTGTTACTAAGACATATGGATTACTAAGTCGATGACCTTCCATCCCTGAGTAGATGCTACACTATGTTCCTGAGGTGTCTTGAAGATCTATGTAAATGTGTGGCTGACATGAATACAGAAGCCCCTAGGATACATGTACAGCCTCTCCAAACCAAACACACATGGTGCTTATAAATTTGTTCGGTTTAGAAATGTATCTGTCTTGCAGCTTGGTTATATTCAGTGTTTAGCATGATATCTACATTTTGGGAGTCTAAGCGACTCCTTACTCTGAAATCTTGTGGTCCCAAGTTGGAAATAAGGGGTCCCAATCTGCAAGAAACATATAAAACTAACCAATATTGAAACAATAATGGACAAAATTGGCAAAGAAATTATGATTTGCTTAGTTAGTGTCTATTTGCAGGTCAAGAGAAAACCATTTTTGAAACTCGATAACTGGAATAACTGGCTCGATAAACTAGCCAGACATTCCTGTCATACCGGTACTCAATTTTCAAAAATATCCCTCTCGTCTTGCGAATGAAGATTTCTGGAAAAACCCTACAGAAGCCAATATTGATTAAATGGATAACAATCACACAATTTTAAAGGCTCCTTGGGACCCATTCTGAAAACATTTGGGTGTCCAAGACAGCATTTTGGGGTATATACAGTCAGAAGGACCCTTGTGAGAATCACTGGTTATATTCCTATGTAAGAACTTGATTTGTTATAAGAACTCATTTCAGTTTAGAGTGGCTTTTAGTATATACAGGGTTAAATTGCAGGAGTTTCTGATGTATCCAATATTCAGATTTCACTTAAAATTTATCATTCTTGACTCCTCTGTATATACAGGGTTAAATTTCAGGAGGTTCTAATGTATCCAATGTTCAGATTTCACTTAAAATTTATCATTCTTGACTCCTCTTCCACCCCATTGTCATCCATGACACCCCTCCCACCCTTTATCATCCTGACTCCCTTGTCACCCTTAATCATCCTTGACTCCCCTCCCACCCATTATCATCCATGACTCCCCTCACATCCTTTATCATCCTTACCTCCGCTCACACCCATTATCATCCTTACCTCCCCTCCCACCCTTTATCATCCTTACCTCCCCTTCCACCCTTTATCATCCTTACCTTCACTCCCACCCATTATCATCCTTACCTCCCCTTTCACTCTTTATCATCCTGGACTCCCCTCCCACCATTTCACTTCAAGAGTATACTTACCTCCCTAATACTTTTGATATTGCTAAATATTCGCTTTCACTCAATAAACACTCAGATTAAAACAGTTAGGCGCCCCTAGTGGGCAGGGAGTCAGAGCGTAGTCTGGCGGATGCCAGCCCCACCACCGCGCATGCGCAGACTAGCACTTCCTCTTTGCTAGATTATTGGCAAAGAGAACACACATGTTTTTCAGTCAATAGCTTTTCTTGCTCTTTAACGTTTTTATTGGTGTTATTTTGGAAGTGATAAGACCTGATTTGGATGGCGGGAGGATACACTTCGCCACCGGAGGACGTTGGACCTTTAAATCAGGTGACTTCTAGTAAAATTAGCGAGTTTTCTTCCCGGTGTATTGTGTTTCCGGGACTCGCGTTTACCGTGATAAGCGCCTTAGTTAGTTGGTTTAGGTCAACTCGGTGCTACCTAGGACTAATTTCTCTTTCTGTTTCTGTCCACAGGTCTGTATGACGCTAGGTTGTGACGTCACAGTTCCAGAGAATTAGTATTCTCTCCACCATGGTTCCATTTCCTACTAACACTGTTAGGTTATCTAACCAAATGGAAAATTATGCCCAGTGAGTTGGAGGCCTGATATAAAGGTCTTCTCACTTTGCCCTCTTGTTCCAATTCCTTCCCCTTGAGGTGGAGAGAGTTAAGAGGCGTGCAGATGGTGGAGTTTCCGGTTCGTCACGTTGGATGGTTTGTCTATACAAAGTGTCAGGTATCTAGTTATTGATAATGTGGTGATGTTAATTATTGTAAACAATCAAAGGGAGATAATTAACATTTTTGCCAGTAAAGAGTTATCTATATGTATCTGATGGTTGTGTAGTCAACTTATCCATTCAGCATACAATTCGTCTTTGCACTTGGATGTTTTGTTGGGATCGAATTTTTCCTGTCACGGGATTTATGACGTCATAATCAGCTGGCTATGTATTTATTAGCAATTCAAGCGCTAGGCTGGTTTTTGATGTATATTGATCTTTATGATCGTTTTCCTTCTCCTTGAGTTGGATTGAGTTTCTAAGCTTAACTAGTTGCTCATACTCCTTGTCCTTTGCCCTGTTTCAGGGACCGGGTTGCGCGTCCTGTGGACGTTTTATGCATGTCAAGTTCTGGCCGCATCTGTGTTTTAGATGTAGCCCTTGTGGTCCATTGATTAATTGTGACATATGTAAGCACTGGGGGGGCGAATTAATGTCCGAATTCTTGTGCTGCTTACAGGCGACGGACAAGGTGGTAGTGGAGGAGAAGAAGATGAAGCGGAAACGAGAGGTTGTAAGTGAGAAGGGTAAGGGGAAGGTCTCGTCCGCGGTGGATATGGAGACCTTTCGGACCGAGATGTTGGGAGAGATGAGGAGGACAATAAAAGATTTGGTTCCAGGGTTGCTTCGTGGCATGCTTCCTGGACCAGATCCTTTATTGTCCTCTTCATCGGCTTCGGAGCAGGTAATCCCCGCCTCTGGATCGATTTTCCTTAGTCCGCTTCCGTTGTCCGACGATTCAGAGGTGGCCCCATTAGAGGGGGCGTTCCACGGCCCTGGCAGCAGGCTTATTGCCGCGCCGATAGGGGACCGTGGACGGTTGTCGCTGGAACCCGCTGGCTGCTTATCAGTCCAGGGGTATCCGCACGCCGCGGTGGCCAGTACCTCCTATGGCACCGTTCCTGGTCAGCCCGGGTTAGCTCTCTTTGCTGACCCGGGGTCTAATCTTTCTGACCAGGGTGATGAGGATTACCTGCTGGGGTCGCCGTCTGACGACGCGGACATGGATGAAGACGTTTGTGCACCCCTCGCGGGGAATACAGGCGCTTTTTTCCACGGTATTACTCACCCTGGAGTAAGGTCCGCGGTTCAGGTGGTGGCCCAGGGCGCTGCTGATGGCCAGCGGTACCGCATACCTCGGCTTGCCGAGAGTGTAGCTGGTGCTGGCCGGGCCCGTGGTAGGGCTATATATACCCCGCGCTCTACCGCGGTGCCTGCTCCTGGTCAAACCAGTGATATTCTCATGCCGGTGCTGTCAGGCCCGCATGTTTTCCCTGGCTTGCCAGGTGTATCAGCGTACCCGCCGTCTAGTACTGCTTGCGCTCAGGAGGAAGACGAAGGACCCCGTCTTGTAGAGCGCTCGCAGTTAGCCACGGAGGAGGATTGGTATGACGCTTGCCAGTGGTTGGTGAGCGTTAGGCCTGATCTGCCCGTGGAGCAGTCGGCTAGCCACCGTGTTCACACGCCGTGGTTAGCTGGGAAACCAACTGCTAACGCTATGCCTTCTCTGCCGCTGGCGGAGCATGTCGTTGACATGTTCAAGGCGGCGGAGGCGTCCATTAACACGAGTGGACGTCTCGCGAAGGCCCCTCGCGAGGTGGCCAAGCGTTGTCGCATCGTGCCCCTGGACTACCAGCGGTACGGTGTGGTACCCAAGCCCAGCGTGGATGACCGCGCGGCTTTGGGTGAGGATACGCGGCCAGGATCCCGTTCTGACGCGGGGGTCTTGTGCGCGAACGCGTTGCGTTCGGCGAATACCGCGTTGCGTGATGCGGAGGAGAGTGGGAGGGCTTCGATTGCCGCTCTGTCCCACGTCTCCCAGCTGTTACAGGGGGTAGTAACGGCATCCGCATCGCGCCAGCCAGGCCCGCTCGCGGTCCAGCGAACCATCCAGGATGGTATTAACCTGGCGCTGGACTGTATGACGCGGGCGGTGACCAGGAGTGTCAGGGCAAGACGCACATTTGCCCTGGACAATCTGTGCCCGTCTCAGGACCTGTATAATAGGCTACTCCGTACGCCTATGACGGGTCCTGGTCTTTTTGGAGGTGAGGGATGTCGCCACCTCCAGGAGACGGTCACCCTGGTGAATAACCAGAGGGCGCTGCGCGAACAGTTTGAGGTACTGCGTCGTGCTAACGTTCGCGCCGCGGCCCCTGCGTATCGTCCCCTGCAGGCTCGAGGTGGTGCTGGCCAAGTCAGAGGCCAGCCGCCGTCGCAGCGCCGGCCTCGGCCGCGTGCGATTCGGCCAGCAGTGAGGGGGGCGCAGGCTCCTCAGCCGCCGTCAGCCAGGCAGCCGCCCGTGCACCGAGGTGCGCGCGGGGCGGGGCGGGTCGCGCGAGGATCTGGGCGTGGTTATCGTTCCTGACAGGGCGCTTACCGCGGTAAGGACCACGCCGGTGTGTATGGCGACGGAGACAGTGCCGCTCTTGCATGCCTTGTGTCCACCGCGGTCCCTAGGTGGACCGGTGGGAGGCCGGCTAGCCGACCACATGCAAGAGTGGGAACGGTTAACTCAGGACCGTTTAGTCTTGCGATGGCTTTCCGTGGGGTATCATCCAGAGTGGATGACAGGCCCGCCGTCGCGACTGTCTCTGGTGCCAATCTGGACTCCCGTTCCGAGAGATCCAGATCAAAGGTTGTGTATCGAGGAGGAGATAAATTCCCTCGTACAAAAAGGAGCTATTCAGCCGGCACAAAGGTGTCCGGGCTTCTATTCAACCCTGTTCTTGGTAACAAAACGCACCGGTGGGTGGAGACCGATTCTCAACCTCAAGCCATTGAACAAGTTCATCGAGACGCCCAGTTTCAAGATGGAAACGGTGCGCTCGGTGTTGGCGGGGTTGGAGAGGGGGATGTGGACGGCGTCGATAGATTTGAAGGACGCTTATTTCCACATCCCCATCCACAGGAGTTTCTGTCGCTTCCTGAGATTTGCATTCCAGGGCAGACAGTGGGAATTCAGGGTGTTGCCCTTCGGAATTTCCACGGCTCCTCGGGTTTTCACCCGTGTGGTTCTTGCGATCACAGCATACCTCCGCAGGAGAAGCATAGCAGTCCACACGTACATAGACGACTGGCTGTTGAAAGCGCACACCCGGGAAAGTTTGTCCGCCAATCTGGAGATTGTTTTGAAAATTCTCACAGACTTGGGCTGGATGATCAATTTCCCAAAATCAGAGCTGACTCCATCCCAGAAGTTTGTTTACCTGGGGATGTTCTTCGATCTGGAGACAGGATATGTTTATCCTACTCAGGAGAGGGTTCAAATACTCATCTCGTTGATTCAGTCAGTGTGCGACAGTCGTCATGTCCTGGCACGGGTTTACTTGAGAATGCTGGGGTTGATGGTTTCGTTGGAACCAGTCATTCCTCAGGCCGCCTTACGCAGGCGGCCGATCCAGTTGTTTCTCATGACACAATGGACCCAGAGTACAGGTTCGCTGGACTCGAATGTGTCAGTGTTGGCGCCTCTGATTCACCACCTGCAATGGTGGTTGAATACAGAGAATCTCTTACCGGGGGTTTTGCTAACCCCTCCCCACCCTCAGGTGACTGTGTATACAGATGCATCGATGGAGGGCTGGGGAGCTTGCCTGGAAGAATCCACGATATCAGGGCTTTGGAATCTGGAACAGTCACAGGAACATATAAATCTACTGGAGCTAAGAGCAGTAGTCCTGGGCCTGGAACATTTCTTACAGAAAGTTCAGGGCAAGATTGTTCTTATTCGTTCAGACAACTCAACAGTTGTGACTTACATAAACCGCCAGGGCGGAACGAAGTCGCCCAGTCTCTGTATGATGACATGGAAACTGCTATGTTGGTGTCTGGATCACCAGATTACCTTGAAAGCAGTTCATATTCCGGGAAGGTTAAACCTGCTTGCAGACTCATTGAGCCGAAGGATGAGTGTTTTACCCACGGAATGGCAACTAAATCAATGTGTGGCGGATCGTCTGTTCGACCATTGGGGGAAACCCAACATCGATTTGTTCGCAACGAAGGAGAATGCGAAGATGACGACGTACGTCTCTCCGATTCCGGATCCAAGCGCTTTCGCAACAGATGCGTTAGCTATCAGCTGGGGGAGAATGTATGCATACGCATTCCCTCCAGCAATCCTGATTCCAAAAATTCTTCAGAAAATCAGACAAGAGGAATGCCAAGTGCTTCTGATCGCCCCGGATTGGCCAAGCCGATCATGGTATACGGATCTGCTGGACCTTCTGGTCTGCAATCCGGTTCCTCTGCCTCTGATGGACGATATTATCTTCCAGGGCAAGGCCCTTCACAACAATCCGTCAATGTTCAGATTGACTGCGTGGATGTTGTCAAGGAATCTAGAATTAAGGAGGGCTTTTCTGAGCAAGCAGCCATGTTTATGGCCAAAGCCAGGAGGGGGTCAACCTCCAGAGCATATAATTATAAAATCAACAGATTTGCAGAATGGTGCTCAAAAAGATGTATTGATCCAATGGATTCATCTATTCAAGTAGTAGCTGATTTCCTCTGTCACCTCTATGATGCCTATAGCCTCAAGCCTAACTCTATTGCTGGTTATAAGTCAGCATTAATGTCTGTTATTCCTTGCTTGGCTAAGAGGGGAAGTGATGAAGTAAATACATTGAATGTATTAATTAAAGGCATGGGCAATCTAAGACCAAGGAATCCTCCTGTGATTCCGTCTTGGAGTTTATCGCTAGTGCTTCAAGTACTAGGTGATAAGCCTTTTGAACCACTTAGTTCCATTTCTATGAAACTATTAACACTGAAGACTGTGTTTTTAATTGCTGCGGCCTCGGCTAGGCGTAGGAGTGAGATTCATGCCTTATCAGCCGAGGATGACCGTTTTGTGGTTTCAGGGGAAGGCCTTAAGCTGCTACCTAGGGTTAATTTCTTGGCTAAAAATCAGTCGTTGAAATATCCAGGTCAACCTATTATTTTGCCTGCTTTAACTAGATATGATCCTAATTCTAAAGCATGGTGTCCCGTCCGGGCGCTGCGCCGGTACAAACAACGTACGGCGGCATGGCGCACCGACCAGTCAGCGTTATGGTTGTCATATATTGAACCCCATGGGAGGGCTTCTAAGGACACCATTTCCAGGTGGATTGTGGAATGCATTCAGTTTTGCCATAAATCCGCCACCGGGAAGCAGGTTGACGTGGCCAAGGCTCACAGTGTCCGCGGCGTAGTGACATCCACGGCCCTATTTAATGGGGTCCCTGTGGATGATATTATGTCGGTGGCTCAGTGGCACTGTGAGTCAAGTTTTACAGACCATTATCTCCGTGACACCTCTAATCCTCTCGCCTTGTCGGTTTTGAAAAAATAAATCGGTTTATATTTTTTGAGGTGATTTCCTCATTACTTATATATATCACAATTAATTTATGGAAACACCCACTTTTTTGGGCCTGCATCAGTCTTTACCGATGGGAAGATGATGTCAGCAGCCATTTTCAACAAGGTCAGTCTTGTTCATGTGTTGTCCGTTGTTGATTGTATTGTCACGATTACCCGTTATTAATATGGTGATGGTTTGTGTATTTGTGTGGTTCATTGTTGAGAGTTACGAAAATGGAGCTTTTTCGTCTCTGTCCTGTAGTACATGGCACTTGTACGTAGAGAGCGTATAGGACATTGAGGTCAGTCGACTCTTCCTCCCAGGAAGGAGGGGGGGGGGAGCGCATATAACATTCGGTCATCTCTCATACATCGGTCGTGTTATCCGATGGTTAGTCAAATCCTGACTGTTTTTTCTTACAGTTTCAGAAGTTTAAGTGCCTTAAACGCAGAAAAGCGTATTGGGATGAGCTGGTCTTTTGACCTCGCCTCCCTCCCGCCAGATTCACTTTCGAATTCTGGCAATATCAAAAGTATTAGGGAGGTAAGTATACTCTTGAAGTGAAATAAACGAAATCTAGGATTTCTTTTTTCACGAGAGAGTTGATACTTACCTCCCTAGATACGGACCCGGCCTCTCCACCCCACAGAGGCTCGGTCTTCAGGCTCTTAATAGTTGCATGTGTGTCAGCCAATAATCTAGTCAGAGGAAGTGCTAGTCTGCGCATGCGCGGTGGTGGGGCTGGCATCCGCCAGACTACGCTCTGACTCCCTGCCCACTAGGGGCGCCTAACTGTTTTAATCTGAGTGTTTATTGAGTGAAAGCGAATATTTAGCAATATCAAAAGTATTAGGGAGGTAAGTATCAACTCTCTCGTGAAAAAAGAAATCCTAGATTTCGTTTATTTAACATCATTGACTGCCCTCCCACCCTTTATCATCCTGGACTCCCCCCCACCCTTTATTATCATTGACTGCCCTCCCACCCTTTATCATCCTTGACTCCCTCCCATCCTTTATCATACTTGACTCCCGTCACATCCTTTATCATCCTTGACGCCTCTCCCATCCTTTATCATCCTTGACTCCCCTCCCATCCTTTATCATCCTTGACTCCCTTCATATCCTTTATCATCCTTGACTCCCCTCATATCCTTTATCATCCTTGACTCCCCTCACACCCTTTATCATCCTTGACTCCCCTCCCATCCTTTATCATCCTTGACTCCCCTCACATCCTTTATCATCCTTGACTCCCCTTCACATCCTTTATCATCCTTGACTCCCCTCTCATCCTTGACTCCCCTCACATCCTTTATCATCCTTGACTCCCCTCATATCCTTTATCATCCTTGACGCCCTTCTCATCCTTTATCATCCTTACCTCCCCTCCCATCCTTTATCGTCCTTACCTCCCCTGCCACCCTTTTTATCATCCTTGACTCACCGCCCACCCACCCTCAAGAATTCCCAGAAATTTGTGTTTGGTGGAGTTAGTTATGCACAAGCATATTAACCTGACATGATTTTTAGCAGAGATTATTTCTGTTTGTTATTTAGGTCATGGTAGCATTCAGACAAAACTGGTTTGGTACAAAAGCATTCTTGGAGAGATGCCTACACTGAATATCACCGTATTAAAGAGACTCATTTTACATCTAGCAGGGTGAGACAGTCTACTTGTAAAGATCCTCTTTTTACCGCCTTAACTCTTTAACATTCAAACCGGCCAAAAACAGCGTCAGCATTGCTCTTGGGAAATGTCCATTTGCAGACCAAGAGAAGATTATTTTAGAAAATTTACCACTGGAATGTCTGGCTCGATAAACGAGCCGGTCATTCCAGTGGTAAAATTTTCAAAAACGTTGCTCTTGCTCTGCAAATGGACATTTTCTTAGAAAAAAATTGAAATTTATTTTACAAATTTAAGGGTTAACGGAGGAATGGCCAAGCCAAGCCAGCACCAGCCTTTACATTGCTATTAAACCTTTCAATGACAAATCCAAGATGAAGTAAATTCTTTAAGATGCATAGAATATTCTGTTGTATATTTTGAAAGTAATCTGTCTGGAAGCCGTTGCTGCCTTAAAATATTAATTTTAATAACAACGTAGGCGGTGATCTGCCTTTAGTGTTATACTTGAAGCCTGACGTCTTCTATGATTTTATAGTCGGAATAAAAAATTAAATTCAATTATTCAACCGCTTTCCTGTATTATTGTCTTCAGATTGAGATAAGGGTAATGGACCTTTCCATTTTTAGCTATGCCCCGCCCATCACTAGCTAAGCTCCACCCACACCTCACCGTGTTGGGATTGATCGATCCCCGATTGCCCTAGCTATCAATTTCCTGAAAACTATACAGGCAAGTTGTTGAATATTTTGTAACTAATTAGACTGGGTGCTGTTGCTGCAATAGGCAGCAACAGCGCCCAGTCAAATTAGTTTCAAAATATTCAACAGAATGTTTATTAAATAGTAAAAGCAAACAATTTGTACAACAGCCCATAGACCGTCTTCAAATATGCGTTCGTGACGTACTTTTCTACTTCGAATAATACTTACCAGATGTACTATTATGATAATGTCTATTATCTAGTCTAGCTCAAAATAAACAATTAAAACTCCGCACTCTCCTGGTCCTGCCCATACTGTGTCCGGGAATACCATAGCCGCAGGTACCGAGTCAATTCCCAATCACAGTCAGATTCGTCTATTTTGCGACTTGAGAATGTCACGTTTTGTCAGAGCTCTTAAAATTTTCAATTTTAACTGATTTAAGTGTTGTTGGAGTGTGTTGCTGTTGGCATCTTGGAAGAAAAAGGGAAATCATCACAGGGACAGGTTGTATCAATCTAGAATTTATACATTCGTACCATAATGACTGTTTGAAATTTCCTTAAATTGGCACATTGTTTTAAAATGTTAGCCATTGTTGGAGTCGCTTCTGTACCCGTTAACTTTTAGTTTAAGTCGGGTACTCGGTTAATTTCTCTTGCGACTCGGTTCCTCTAAATATGGATGCGCCCTTAACCAAGATGGCGGCGCCCATGAATTATGTCGTTCTTGGCTTGGTGTGTCTATGCACTCTGTTTATCGCCGATTTTAGCCTTCGCTTCATTGTCGAGGGTTTTTGTAGCGATCGGCGATGTAGTCTTGGTTATTTAACGTTGGCTGAGTTGTGTTTTTAAAGTATTTTCACTCAAAAAAGTTTCAAATATCTCCTGCCTAAGAACTTGATTATCATTAATTTAAGAGAAAGTTAATGTGTTTAAGAAATCTTAACTATCAAGTCGATTGTGCGTATTGCTCGTCATCATTTGTCATGTGCAGTGTTTTAATTTTTCTCTGTGTTCGCAGAAACCTAAAAATCTGGATACGTTGTGCCAGAAGTGCAACCAGTTCATGAAACGGAAGTATTTGGGACATCACTGCGTGGCGTGCGCTCAGTGTAAGGTCGGGAGCCCTTGTGATGTGTGTGTGAAGTGGTCGTTGGCAATGGTGGCAGAGTTCGACAGGGATCGGCGTGCGAGACTGGAGAGGATCGCGAAGGACAAGGCAGCGAAGTTGCAGCAGGCGTCGTTGATGGGACTGGAAGGTCGGCTGAATGACAGGATGGATTCAGCTCTGGGCGTATGGGCAGCCCAGTTCAAGGCAATGTTTGAGTCATTGCAGTCCATGGTCCCGGTGACGCAAGCTGGTGCAGGACAACCATTAGGTGGTCCGGCTAGTTCTGCTGAGGGTCATGCACCTGCCCCTTCTCTGTCCTTGGCTCAAGCGCCGACGATAGAGGAGGACGATCTGTTGCTGATGGAAGATTCCGGCATGCCGGATATTTCTGTGATGGCAATGCCCGGTACGTCCCAGGGGTCGCTCTCGGGATTGGTACGGGTTTGCCAGGCGGACGGTGATGTCGACGTTCCGTCGGGCATTTTCCATCCGCTATTTGTGCAACCGGAGGGGTCAGCAGAGCCGTGTTTTGCGGTTCCTGCTGGTATCCCGGCGGGGTTAGGTGCGGCTCCTATCAGAATGCCGTCACCTGCCATAAGTAAAGCGGTCGTGGTCCCGACTCCCGTGCTGGAGCCGATGGACTGCGGAGAATCCGGGTCTGGCGATTCGTTAGACACCGGTGCCGCTGGTAGTCGCGCTATGGATGCGCTCTGTCTTGGCAGAGACGTGTCTCATAGCGCTCAGCATGGATCGTCGGTGGCCCTCTCATCTAAGGGAGAGAGGGAGGATGAAAACGGGAGTTCATTGATGGACGAGTACATTTTCTGCACCGAAGCTGAATGGGTGCAGGTCCTTGGATGGATGACCAATCGTCTCGGGTTGGCATCTGATCTGGGATCTCAGCGCGATCCGGCGATGTAGCGGATGTCAGAGCGAGCGGCTAGCGCTCTGTCAAGTGGCTCTTCTGCCATGTCGACACTCCCTTTGGACACGCAGACTTCCGACATGCTGGAGGTTGCGGCATACCGTCTGGTTCAGCCAGACTATGCATTGCCAAAGGCCCCGAAGGGGATAAGGAGTAGGGTCTGTTTTCCGGAGCTGGCCTACCATCAGTACGCCCGTGTTCCACGGCTTTCCGTTGCGGAACGAGAGGCTCTGAATAGGCCGTTGGCTGGGAAGGCTAAGGGGCGGTCGCGTCCTTTGGTTTCTCAGACCAACAAAGACCCGTTCAATGAGCTCACGCTCATTGAGGATGCGGCGAGGGCAGCCATGGCTGCGCTGTCGCACGGGTGTACCGTCCTGCAGGGTATGCTGGACTGCACAGCGGAGGGTGGACAGGTGTCAGAGGCTGCTCCCGGCGTTGTTCGGGACACCATGCGCCTGTCTCAGGATTGCCTGGCCAGGGTGATCACTAGGACATTGGCAGAGCGACGGAGAATGGTTCTCGATTGTGTAGAACCAGGACCAGAGATGAGGGCTGCATTATCTTCTGCACCTTTCATAGGTCCAGGCTTGTTCGGCGGCTCGACACGACAAGCTCTCCAAGGTTGCGTCAATGGTTGCAGAGCAGGAGGTAGTTGGCAAGTCGTGAAAGTCGACTAAGAGGACACAGCCGCAGCAGTCCTACAGGCAACATCGCCAGGAGCAGCAGCGACAGCGTCCTAGATCGCCCTTCCGTCCTTCTGGCCGTGATGCCCATAGGCCATCCGGATCACAAGGACCTGGCCGTTCATCCTCATACAAGTCCTCTAATAAGAGGCCGTATGAGGAAGACAGGAAGGGTGGCGGTTCGGGCCGCGGCGGCTACTGTAAGGATGGCCGTGGCGGCGGTTCCGGACCGTCGTACTACAAAAAGCCACGGGGCAGCCATGGGGCTCGTTCCTGACGGGTTTCCGGCGGAGCCAGTACCGGCTTTGGAGGCGAATGGAGTCGAGAATCTTCACCCAAGCGATTTAGCGTCTTATCGGCCAATCTTGACCGACAGCTGTGTGCAGATTCCTTCCGTCGGAGGCAGACTTCAGTTATTCCTAAGCCAATGGGAACAGGTCGTGCGCGACTGTTTAGTTTGTCAGTGGATAAGAAACGGCTACGATCCGGACTGGCTCATCCATCAATCGTTAGTTCCGTTAACCTCGACTCCAATATGGACTCCTGTTCCAAGGGAATCAGATCGTCTAGACGCCATTCGATCAGAAATAGAATCTCTTCATCAGAAGAAGGCGATTCATCTAGTCAACGATCAGTCTTCACTGGGCTTCTATTCGATCATGTTCCTCATTCCGAAGCATACCAGAGGATGGAGACCAATTCTCAATCTCAAACCGTTGAACAAATTTATTCTTTCTCCCAAATTTCAGATGGAGACGGTAGCAGCGGTAATGACAGGGCTGAGGAAAGGCATGTGGGGAGTGTCGATAGATCTGAAGGATGCATATTTTCATATTCCAATGTCAATTCCTTTTTAGAAGTACCTTCGTTTTGCATTCCAAGACAATGTTTGGGAATTCAATGCTCTCCCGTTCGGCCTGACCACAGCTCCGAGGGTCTTCACCAAGGTGGTTCTCGCCATGACTTCTTTACTTCGCAGGAGAAACATAGCTGTTCACACGTACATAGACGACTGGCTGCTAAAGGCGGGGAATCCAGTCACTGCGCAGCAATCTGCAGGTAGTCCTAGCCTTATTAAAGGATCTAGGGTGGATTGTGAATCTAGAGAAATCAGAACTGACTCCATCCCAGGAGTTTGTTTATCTGGGAATCTTTTTCAATCTCAGGGACGGCGTAGCTTTTCCGGCGCAGAGCAGAGTCAAAAGCCTGATTGCAGTTTTGGAGTCGGTTTCTCTAGGAGCCTATCTGACGGCGCGCCAGTTTCTCAGGATACTGGTGTTACTAGTATCTCTGGAGAAGGTGGTTCCATATGCGGCACTCAGGCGCAGGCCAATTCAGATGTATCTAATGTCATTCTGGTCTCAGAAAACGGATCCGTTATCTCTGAGGATACCAGTAAAAGAACCATTGATATTCCACCTTCACTGGTGGTTATCGGAACAGAATCTCCTGTGAGGTGTTCCTCTACAACCCCCTCAACCTCAGATGTCCATCTTCACGGATGCATCGTTGACGGGTTGGGGAGCGGTATTGGACAATCAGTCAGTGTCAGGGGAATGGGATCGGACCAATGCGCAGAAACATATCAATGTGCTCGAACTATTAGCGGTGGTATTTGCGCTTCGAAAGTTCGAGAGTCTAATACAAGACAAAGTTGTCCTAATAAGGACAGACAACTCAACAGTGGTGTCTTATTTGAACCGCCAGGGCGGGACGAGATCACCAGAGTTGTGTATGATGGTTTGGAACCTTCTGCTGTGGTGCCAAGAGAGGAATATTATTCTTCGGGCAGCACACATTCCAGGAAGATTGAACATCCTAGCGGATGCTCTCAGTCGAAGGACGGTTTGTCATCCGACGGAATGGCAGCTCAACCAATCGGTAGCGGAGGTTCTATTCAAACAATGGGGCAAGCCAAATGTCGACCTGTTTGCAATGAATCAAAACGCAAAGATGGTCACTTACGTGTCACCGATCCCGGACCCGCTAGCCTTAGCAGTAGATGCACTGGCGATAAGTTGGGAGGGAATGTACACGTATGCATACCCTCCAACAATTCTCATCCCGAAAGTTCTGGCAAAGATAAGAGAGGGGATGTGCCAAGTACTACTGATCGCCCCGTATTGGCCAGGCCGATCATGGTTTACGGATCTGCTGGACCTTCTGGTCTCCAATCCAATCTCTCTTCCAGACGCAAGAGATCTAATCTCTCAGAACAAGGGTCTGTACCTTCACGACAGACCAGAAATGTTCAGATTGACTGCATGGATGTTATCAAGCAGCGTGCAATTGAGGGTGGCTTTTCTGAGCAAGCAGCGAAGTTTGTTGCTTCAGCCAGAAGAGTTTCAACCACAAAGACATATAATTATAGAATCAAAAAATTTGCACAGTGGTGTGAGAGAGGAGATATTGATCCCTTTTCTGCATCTGTTCAACACGTAGCAGATTTTATCTGTCATTTATACGAAGTTGACAAACTTGTACCTTCTACCCTAGCAGCATATAAGTCTGCATTAGCTTCAGTCATTCCCAGTCTCACTATTGAAGGAGTGGAGAATGACACCTTGAATGAAGTTATCAAAGGAATGAGCAATCTGCGACCTAGACAGCCAGTTCCTATCCCGTCATGGAATCTATATCTTGTTCTACAGGTTTTAGGCCAGGCTCCTTTTGAACCGATTAGATCTATTGATATTAAACTGTTAACTATTAAATCAGTTTTCTTGGTTGCAGCAGCATCGGCGAGAAGGAGAAGCGAAATTCATGCGCTTTCTGCCGAACAAGACCGTTTTGTCGTCACGTGTGAAGGTTTAAGACTACTTCCACGTCTTTGTTTCCTGGCAAAGAATCAGTCACTTAAATATCCAGGACAGCTGATCAATTTGCCAAGTTTAACTAGACATGACCCAAACTCTTCTGTTTGGTGTCCTGTCAGATGTCTTAAAATGTATAAGAAACGTACTAATGAGTGGAGAGACGACCCGAAATCTCTGGTTATGTCTCAAAGCTCCCCATTTACGTGCCTCGAAAGATACTATTTCTCGTTGGATAGTTGACGCTATTAAGATGTCGCACAAAATCGCTACAGGAAAGCAGATTGATCGTGCGAATGCCCATCAGGTCCGAGCACTAGCAGCATCATCGGCCTTTTATAAGGGTGTCTCATTAGAGGAGGTGATGTCTGTAGCACAATGGCATGCCGAGTCGTCATTCACTGATTTCTACCTTCGCGACATCTCCAGCTCACTTAATCCGGTAGCCGTCGCCAATCTGTCGAATCTAAACTAAGCCACTTCCGACCAATACTTCGCACACATCACTAAAGTCTTCCGCCTACACTGAACAAACGCTATGCACATAACTGAGTACGACCGTGGATTGGGCCGAGCTCCTGTGATGATCAAGAAAAGATCAAGCACTCAAAATGGTGAGTGTTTACATTAATTAAGTGACTATAAATATGTTTACTTACAGTCGAAATACCAGACTGTTTAGGTAAATAGTCTGGTACAAGAGTATTCTTATCCTATCAACCAGACATTAGGCTCATTCCAATTTGAAAATCTAGTCGATATACTGATATTTTTTCAAAGTTAGAAGTTGTAGTAGCTTCTTTGCACTCTACTGGACTGCCCTAGCTGAGGCTTGGGGCTGACACGGGTCTGGTGGGTGTTGCATCCCCAGTGACAGCCCTCTGAATTTTGTGCAGACAAAAGAGGGGGGGTGGGGAGCGCGGTCTAGACCATGGAAGTTTAGCACTATGAGTCAGATAGCAGAACCCAAGCATATGCCAGGGTTCTAGTCTCTTTACAACCTTCTCTGTTGGATGGTAGTTGAGTGCTGCTTCGAGCCTCGCCTCCTCCCACCGGCATTTCCTGGCTGTCGAAATCCGGAGTTTATCATAATAGTACATCTGGTAAGTATTATTCGAAGTAGAATCAAAAAAGCATCCGCTTTTGTTTCTACGAGAATTCTTAATACTTACCAGATGTACTATGGCCCTGCCTCAGCCGCCCCGCTGAGGTGAGGCTGAGCTGCTTTCGCAGTTTGCCAAGGCAAATATAAAACGAATCTGACTGTGATTGGGAATTGACTTGGTACCTGCGGCTATGGTATTCCCGGACACAGTATGGGCAGGACCAGGAGAGTGCGGAGTTTTAAGCGGATGCTTTTTTGAATCACCGTCATTCATTATGATGTCATTGTACACACCACGCAGTTCATTATGACGTCATATGATGGGTGGGTACTCTGGAAAGGTGAATTCAAAGATGAAATGGTGAATGGTCAATCCAGCCGACACCATCCTTTGTGTTGTTATTAGCTCACCTAGCCCGAAGGGCCATTATCGGGCCAATTGAGATTATGCCCTGGCAGTCGTCTATCCACCCATCGTCCGTCCACCAAATTGCATCTCCTACTTTATGCTTTGACCAAATTTTGTTGGAAGGATTCTATGGTGATGGGTTCCAGAACCTCGATTTAATTGGTCAATTTTTATGGCAGCCATCTTGGGTTTTCTCAAAGTTTTCAGAAATCATTTAAATGCTGTTCCTCCAATATAAATGATAGATTTCAGAGAAACTTGGGTGGATCAATTGTATACTTCTATGCTTCAACACTTCTAATGAGAATCCTGATCGAACAGTTTTTCCGTCGGCCATTCTGGATTTTCTGCAAATCCCTGGAAATCATATAAAAACCTCCTCATTAAATACGTGGCTGATTTGAAGCAAAGTCGCCTTGAGTGACCCTAGAGTGATATGTTTCAGATCTTATATACAGAATTTTGATTGGTCATTTTTATCGCCAGCCAAATTGAATTGTCCGAAAAATGGTGGGAAGCCGTTTAAAATGATACTCATTAACTGTAGGGACAAATTCAACCAGACTTGGCTGGAACGATACTAGGGTGGTAGGTTTCAGAAAGTGTATGTAGAATTTTGATTGGTTAATTTTTCCGGTAGCCATCTTGGATTTTCTGAAAATCTGGGGAAATCAGTTAAATGCCTACTCGTCATTAATCACATGGTCGATTTCAACCAAACTCAGCTGGAAGGACCCTAAAGTGGTATGCTTCAGAACTTGTATACAGAACTTTTGATTGGTCAATTTTTTTTTTTTTGGCCATTTTAAATTTTCTGAAAAATGGCGGGAAATCATTTAAAATGCTACTCCTTATTAACTGTTTGGACAATTTCAACCAGACTTGGCAGGACGGATACTATAAGGTGGTAGGTTTCAGAACTTGTATACAGGATTTTGATTGATCAATTGTTCCGGCAGCCATCTTGGACTTCCAAAAATTGTTGAAATCTTAAAAGGCTACTACTCATTAATCGCTTGGCCGATTTAAACCAACCTCTCGGCGAGAAAGACCCTAGGCAGTTACACTTAAAAAATTTTATACAGAATTTTGACTGCTTGATTCCTTTTTTGGTGACCATCTTGGATTTAACATGAAATGGCAGGAAATTGCTTAAAACTTTACTCGTCATTAACAGCTTGTATAATTTTGATTGGTCAATGTTGTGGCAGCCATCTCTGATTTTCTGAAAACTTTCTGGAACCATTTAAAAATGGTACTCCTCATTAATCAATGGCCCAATTTTAATAATGGTGGAATAATCCTATGACGGTAGGCTTCAACATATCAAACAAGAATTTTGAATGGCCAATTTATTTGGTGACTTGGATTTTATGATTCAAATGCTTTTGCTATGAAATGTCCATTTCCAGGCGAAGAGAAAACTTTGTTACATTTTACCATAGGAATGACTAGCTCTATAACCGAGCCATTCATTCAGTAAGTCAAATTTTGGTAAAGATTTTCGTCTCTAGGCCTGCAAATGAACATTCATTAAGCAAAGGTTTTAATTTTCTTGACCAATCATGACCATTACAGGGTTCAAGAAATATTGACCTATTGGCATATGAAATTCTTTACTATCAATCAAGCATTTTAACTGGCTGTCTGCTGCAAGCCACAAGACAATAGTTTCAATGAGGGGAAAACTTGATTTGCTTAATACTTAGAAAGCAATTTGACTGAATATTATTGGTGACTTAGCCACCAACAACTTTCAGTAAAATTATTTTCAAACTATTTAGCAAGTCCAGAGATATAACCCCTGCAAAAACTCGGCAGCCGGGCACTTACGTTGGGACACACTCATATGATGACAATAACATGTTCCTCTTCACCAGGGATGCTTGTCACATGGATATGTAACCCTTTCACCAATGAATTCACCATATCTCATTTATAAAGCAAACATACTGGCAAACAGTTGAATATCTGGAAATAACTTTGACTGGCCCACTATCAGTGAATGACAATTTTGGATAATTTGTGGATAATATCCTCTTGCTTTGCATTTTGCAGCATCGCTGATTATAGTTCTGAGAACTGTATGGACATTAAGAACTTGGCGTCCATCTTTGGTCCGGCTTTGATGACTCTGGATACAGACCAAGTCTCGGTATGTATGAACATTTAATCTGCACAGAGAAATTCGCATTTATGCACATGTCTTTCTTCTTCCAGTGTGAAATGTATTTCTCCTTTTAATACCAACAAAACAGATTTTGTGGTAGCCATAAATATTCTATAAATAATTTAATGGAAAGTCATTGCCTTGGGCAGTTCCAACTTGAATGTTTTCAATTGAAATAACTATCTCAAGAAAGGCTGTTTCCATAAACTATGACCATGATAAAAAAGATCATGGCTCTGCCACCAGCACTAAACCAACTAGACAAAATCCCCCCCCCCCCCACACACCCCCCATGGCAGCCATTTTGATGGGTGCCATGATAGATGTATGGAGTTATCGAATGAAAGCCCAAAATTGGCATGGACGGATGGTTGTATGGACATAGTAACTTGCCCATAAAATAATGTGTATTTCCCTACTGCCAGCGCCCACATCCCCATGAAGTTTCATCACAATTCTCCAAATAAAAGTAAAGTTATCAAGCAAAAACCTAAAATTTGCGCAGGTGGAAGGACACATGATCAAGACAGATGGATGGGCAAACGGATGGATGGACCGACTGACCCAATCAATGCATTTCCATAGTACCATAGCCAATGAAGTTTCGTCATGATTTTCCAAGCAAAAGTAGATATAAAATGAAAAACATAAATTTGCATGGATGGACGGACACACAGTTGGAAAGACAGAGAGATGGATGGATGGATAGATTGACTAACCCACAAAATGAGTACATTTCATTACTACCATAGCCACCCTTCCTGTGAAGTTTCGTCACAATACTCCAAACAAAAGTAAAGTTATCGAATGAAAACCGAAAATGTGCAACTAGCCATGTTATATTTCTTTCAGTCCTCCGCACATGGCATGAGTGGCTATGAGAACACTAACAAGGAAATCGTTATTCTCATGGATATGATTGAACACCATCAGACTGTCTTTGAGGTGAGCAAATGACTACAAATCAAATTTAAAACTGCACTTAACCTTTTCACTGATGAATTCCTAATATCTCATTTTCAACGCAACAGGAAAGCTTGAATATTTTGAAATTAATTTAACTGGGTCACTGGAAACCTTTGTCAGGGATTTGTGTGTGAACGGGTTAACAGCTTAGCCCTTTGCACCTGAAAGGAGAAATTTGAAACCTTTTACAATTAAAAAATATTCTGTTCAGTAGTTTGAAACAAATTTGACTGGAAGCTGTTGCTGGTTCCAGTTAAAGGAAAGGAACAGGGAACTAACATATGCGGTTGAATGACAGCTTTATATAATAATCAACCTATACCCACCAGTGAAAAACAGAAATAAATCAGAATAATTTGAAAAAAATCAGCTAAATACCATTTATGGCATTCTGGCGGGAACCATTTCACTTCAAGAGTATACTTACCTCCCTAATACTCTTTGATATGGCTAAATATCGGCTTTCACTTAATAAAACACTCAGATTTAAAAAGAAAGGTGCCCCTTATGGGCAGGTAGTCAGAAATCAGTCAGGCGGATGCCAGCCCCACCACCGCGCATGCGCCGACTAGTACTTCCTCTTTGCTAATTTATTGGCAAAGGGTTCACACATGTTTCATGCTTAAAGCTTTTCTGAGCTGTTTAAGTCGTTTAATTAATATATTAGAAGTGTTTTATCAACCTGGAGTAATGGCAGATCGGATTAATTCGCCGGAGGAGCGCCCAGGACCTAGCCATCAGGGGACTTCTAGTATATTTTAGCGAGTTTATCCCGTTGTAATGTGTTTCCGGGACTCGCGTTTATCATGATAAGCTCCTAAAATAACTAGTTTATTTCAAAATGGCGCTATGAAATGCTAATCTCTCTTTGTGTTTATGTCCACAGGTATCTGCCTTCGGTTGTTTAGGACATCACATTATCAGAGAGTTGGTTTTTCTCTCCACCAAGGTTCCATTTCCTACTAACATTGTTAGGTTTTCTAACCAAAAATTATGCCCAGTGAGTTGGAGGCCTCGGATGAAGGTCTTCTCACTTTGCCCTCTTGGTCCACTTCCTTCCCCCCTAAGGTGGAGAGAGTTAAGAGGTCATAATGTTGGTGGAGCATCCGGTTCATAAGATCAGATGGTTTGTCTATGCTAAAGACTCGGGTACTCTAGTTATGATATGATGCTTTTCAATTATATTTGAAAATATTTATAAAACTTACTGCCATTTATCACTGTTTATCTGATGTTTGTATTGTGTGTATAAACTATCCTGTCTAGTTAGGATGTTCTGGATATGATTACAATTCGTCCTTACACCTGGAGGTTTTGTTTCGGATCGATTTAACTTCTTATTCTTGAAGTTATGATGTCATAATCAGCCTTACGCCTTACTGTCAGTTATAAGTTTTGTCCAACGCTGATTTATTATTATTAGCTTGGGTCTTTATGGCCCCTTCCTCCTTGTTTATTTCGTGTTGAGATTTAATTCAATATCTGTAATACACATTGTCTTCGTCCTCTGGTGTGCTTCAGAGGCCTGGTTGTCCTTCATGTGGTAGGATGGATAAGTTCTTCCCCCATTTATGCTTCCAGTGCAGCCCATGTGGGCCATTGCTTAAATGCGAGATCTGTAAAAAGTGGGGCGGGGGAGCTAATGTCTGAATTTCTATCATTGCAGACCAGAGAGAAGGCTCCAGAGGAGGAGAGGAAACTTAAGAAAGAGGCTTCTGGTAAGAAGGGTAAGAGGAAGGCCTCGTCCGCTATGGATATGGAGGCCTTCCGTATTGAGATGATGGGAGAGATGAAGAGGACAATTAAAGATTTGGTCCCAGAGTTGCTTCGTGGCATGCTTCCTGGTCCAAATCTTTCGTTTTCCTCTTCATCTGCTCCGGAGCAGATAATCTCCGCCTCTGAATCGGTACTATTTAGGGACCTATCAGTTTTCGACCATGATTCAGAGGTGGCCCTAATAGAGGGTGAAATCCATGGTAAGAACACTGGCAACAGGCTTGCCGCGCCCGTTGTTCGTGGTCAGGTGTCGCTGGAACCTGCCTGCTTATCAGGCCAGGATTATCTGCACCCTGCAGGTACCAGTTCCTCCTATGGTACCTCTCCTGGCCAGTCCGGGTTAGCATTCTTTGCTAACCTGGAGTCTAATCTTTCTGGCCAGGAAGAAGAGGATTATCTGCTGGGTTTTCCTTCTGGCGCCGTGGCCATGGACATTGACATACATGCACCCCTCGCGGGGAACACGGGCGACATTGTCCACGGTACTACTCACGCAGGAGTAGCGTTCACGGCGCAGAAGGTAGCCCGGGCTGGATCTGATGGCCAGTTTTACCGCATACCTCAGCTTGCCGATGGTGTATCAGGTGCTGGCCAGGGCCGTGGTGTGGCAAAACTTTCCCCACGCAATACCACGGTGCCTGCTCCTGGTCAAGCCAGTCAGTTTGGCATGCCTGTTCTTTCAGGCCCGCATGCTTTCTCTGGCTTGCCAGGCGTATCAGTTCCTCCAGCCACATACACATACATATGATGAAGGCCCTCGTCTTGTAGAGCATTCACAGGTGGCCACGGAGGAAGACTGGTCTGGCGCTTGTCAGTGGCTAATCAACGTCAGGCCAGATCTTGCTGTGGATCAGTCGGCCAGTCAACGGGACCAGCGCCCGTGGCTGGCAGGAAAGCCGACTGTTACCGCTATGCCATCTTTGCCGTTAGCTGATCATATTGTTGATATGTTCACTGTGGCGGAGACGTCCATTAAGGCACATGGACGTTTAGCGAAGGCCCCCCGCGAAGTGGCAAAGCGGTGCCGTATTACAGCTGATCAATATCAGCTATGCGGTGTAGTACCGAAGCCAAGCACGGATGACCGTGCTGCGCTGGGTGAAGATACGCGGCCAGGTTCTCGGTCTGACACGGGAGCACTGTGTTCGAATGGTTTGCATTAGGCTAACACCGCGTTATGTGATGCGGAAGAGAGTTCGAGGGCGTCTATTTCAGCGCTTTCGCATGTCTCAGTTATTACAAGGGGTAGTAACGGCATCCGCATTACGTCAGCCTAGTCCGGTGTCTGTCCAGAGAGCCATCCAAGATGGAATTAACTTGGCTTTGGACTGTTTAACCCGGTCTGTAACCAGGAGTGTCCGGACGAGGCGCACGTTTGCTCTTGAAAACTTGTGCCCGTCCCAGGATTTGTATAATAGGCTGCTGCGTACGCCTATGACAGGTCCTGGTCTCTTTGGAGGTGAGGGATGTAAGCATCTCCAGGAGACAGTTACCCTGGTCAATAACCAGAGTGCATTATGTGAGCAATTTGAAGTGCTCCGTAGAAAGTGCGTTCGCGCAGCTCCCCCTGCGTATCATCCCCTGCAGGCTCGAGGTGGCGGTGGCCAGGTCAGAGGCCAGCCACCGGCGCAGCGTCGGCAACAGCCGCATGCGCTTCGGCTAGCAGCGAGGGGGGCGCAGGCAGCCGCCCGTGCACAGTGGTGCACGCGGTGCGGGCCGTGGTGTGCGCGGTGCGGGCCGTGGTGCGCGAGGATCTGGTCGTGGTAATCGTACCTGACAGGGTGATTACCACAGTAAGAGCTACCCCAGTGCATCTGCACCAGGAGACAGTGCCACTCTTGCGCTTCTTATGTCCACCTCTCTCCCTAGATGGACCAGTGGGAGGCCGATTGGCCAACCACATGCAAGAGTGGGAACGGTTGACTCAGGACCGTTTAGTCTTGCGATGGCTTTCAGTCGGGTATCATCCCGACTGGATAACAGGCCCACCATCACGACTGTCTCTGGTGCCGGTCTGGACTCAAATAGAGGAGGAAATGAATTCCCTCATACTCAAGGAAGCAATTCAACCGGCGCAAAATTGCCCGGGCTTCTATTCAACCGTGTTCTTGGTAACGAAAAGCACTGGAGGGTGGAGACCAATTCTCAACCTCAAGCCATTGAACAAGTTCATAGACACACCCAGTTTTAAGATGGAAACTGTGATATCGGTGTTGGCAGGGTTGGAGAAGGGAATGTGGACAGTTTCAATAGATTTGAAGGATGCTTATTTCCACATTCCAATAGCGAGGAGTTTCCGTCGCTTCCTGAGATTTGCATTCCAGGGCAGACAGTGGGAATTCAGGGTGTTACCCTTCGGAATTTCTACGGCTCCTCGGGTCTTCACATCTTGCGATAACAGCATACCTCCGCAGTAGAAGCATAGCAGTCCACACGTACATAGACGACTGGCTGTTAAAAGCACACAACCAGGAAAGTTTATCAGCAAATCTGGAGATAGTTTTGAAAACTCACAGATTTAGGCTGGATAATAAATTTTCAAAAATCAGAGCTGACTCCGTCCCAGAAGTTTGTTTACCTGGGAATGTTCTTCAATCTGGAGATAGGATATGTTTATCCTACTCAGGAGAGGGTACAGATACTCATCTCAGTAATACAGTCAGTGTGCAACAGTCATCATGTCCTGGCACGGGTTTATCTGAGAATGCTGGGATTGATGGTTTCTCTGGAACCAGTCATTCGACAGGCGGCCTTACGCAGGCTGCCGATCCAGTTATTTTTCATGACACAATGGACCCAGAGTACAGGTTCACTGGACTTGAGCGTGTCAGTGTTGGAGCCTCTAGTTCATCAATATGCACGATAGCGCAATATACACGGGATTTAACGGTATGTTGCATGTGTGTCGGCCAATAAATTAGTCAGAGGAAGTACTAGTCGGCGCATGCGCGGTGGTGGGGCTGGCATCCGCCTGACTGACTTCTGACTACCTGCCCATAAGGGGCACCTTTCTTTTTAAATCTGAGTGTTTTATTAAGTGAAAGCCGATATTTAGCAATATCAAAGAGTATTAGGGAGGTAAGTATCAACTCTCTCGTGAAAAAAGAAATCGTGATTTCGTTTAATTAGTGATGAAGACCCATGCGCTCTGGTGTATGCTGAGCGAATAAATAATACCCGCGATAGCCGGTCATATAAGCTCAGTTATTTTCACTTCAAGAGTATACTTACCTCCCTAATACTCTTTGATATTGCTAAATATCGGCTTTCACTCAATAAACACTCAGAATAAAAACAGTTAGGTGCCCCTACTGGGCAGGGAGTCAGAGGGCAGTCTGGCGGATGCCAGCCCCACCACCGCGCATGCGCAGACTAGCACTTCCTCTTTGCTAATTTATTGGCAGAGGGTCTACACATGCTTTTTGTGCTAGAGCTTTTCTCAAGTTTTTACAAGTCTTTTTGAGTGTTAATAGAAGTTTAGAACCCCTGATTAAGATGGCAGACAGGATTACTTCGCCAGAGGAGGGCCCAGGATCTATCCATCAGGTGACTTCTGTTATATTTTAGCGAGTTTTTCCCGGTGTAATGTGTTTCCGGGACTCTCGTTTATCGTGATAAGCGCCTAGTATAGTTGTTTTATGTCAGCATGGCGCTATATAATGCTAATCTCTCTGTGTTTATGTCCACAGGTATCTGTCTGGATATGTATGGGACATCACATCAACAGAGGGTTTGTTTCTCTCCACCGAGGTTCCATTTCCTACTAATACTGTTAGGTTATCTAACCAAAAAGCCTATGTCCAGTGACTCGGAGGCCTCGTAAGAAGGTCTTCTGACTTTGCCCTCTTGATCCAATTCCTTTTCCCCATAGGTGGAGAGAGTTAAGAGGTCATAGTCTTGGTGGAGTGTTCCAGATCATCAGGTTGAATGGTTTGTCTATACAAAGAATCAGGTATTCTAGTTAATAATATGAGGTGATAATAATTATGTAAACTAAAATTTGCCACTATTTTCATTGTGTATCTGATGTTTGTGTAGCCTGAATATCTATCCTTCATAGTTAGATGTTCTGGATATGAATACAATTCGTCCTTACACCTGGATGTTTGTTTCGGATCGATTTAATTTCTTTCTTGAAATTATGACGTCATAATCAGCCTTGCTCTTTATTAACAATTAAAGTTTTGCCCAACGCTGGTTTCTCATATTGATAGTGATCTTTATGATCATTCTTTCCTCTCTTTTATTTTTGGTTTTGAGTTTCTAACCTTAACTAAAATACTCATTGTCCTCGTCTTCTGTCCTGTTTCAGAGACCTGGTTGCCCGTCCTGGGGTCGCTTCTTGAAGAAGTTTATTCCCCACCTGTGTTTTCAGTGTAACCCCTGTGGGCCATTACTTAATTGTGATGTGTGTAAGCAGTGGGGGGTGGGGGTGGCGAGCTAATGAAAGAGTTTTTGTGCTTACAGGCGAAGGACAAGGTCACGGAGGAGGAGAGGAAGATGAAACGAGAGGTTGTGGGTAAAAAGGGTAAGAGGAAGGCCTCGTCCTCAGTGGACATGGAGGCCTTCTGTAGTGAGATGTTGGGAGAGATGAAGAGGACAATCAAGGATTTGGTTCCAGAGTTGCTCCGTAGCATGCTTCCTGGATCAAATCCTTTGTTGTCCTCTTCGTCTGCTTCGGAGCAGATAATCCCCGCCTCTGAATCGAATTTCCTTAGGCCGTTACCAGTTTTCGACGATTCAGAGGTGGCCCCATTAGAGGGGGCGTTTCACGACATTGGCAGCAGGCTTGCCGCGCCAGTGGTCCTTGGACGGTTGTCGCTGGAACCTGCTGGCTGCTTATCAGCCCAGGGTTATCCGCACGCCGCAGGTGCCAGTACCTCCTATGGCACCTTTCCTGGCCAGTCCGGGTTAGCTCTCTTTGCTGACCCGGAGTCTAATCTTTCTGGCCAGGAAGAAGAGGATTATCTGCTGGGTTCCCCTTCTGATGCCGTGGCCATGGATTTTGACGTCTGTGCACCCCTCGCGGGGAATACAGGCGACATGATCCATGGTTCTACTCACGCAGGAGTAGAATTCACGGCTCAGAAAGTGGCCCTGGTTGGATCTGATGGCCAGTTGTTCCGCATACCTCGGCTTGCCGAGAGTATTGCTGGTTTTGGCCGGGGCCGTGGTGTGGCGGTAACTGCCCCACGCTCTACCACGGCGCCTGCTCCTGGACAAGCCAGTCAGATTAACATGCCTGCTCTTTCGGGCCCACATGCTTTCTCTGGCTTGCCAGGAGTGTCAGCCTATCCAACTTCAAACTCGACTGCGTTTGCTCAGGAGGAAGACGAAGGCCCTCGTCTCATAGAGCTTTTGCAGTTAGCCACGGAGGAGGATTGGTCAGACGCTTGTCAATGGCTGATAAGCGTCAGGCCAGACCTGCCCGTGGAACAGTCGGCTAGCCAGCGAGACCACCGGCCGTGGTTAGCTGGAAAGTCGACTGTTAGCGCCATGCCATCTCTGCCGCTAGCAGAGCATATCGTTGATATGTTCTCGGCGGCGGAGACGTCCATCAAGGCGAATGGACGTCTCGCGAAGGCCCCTCGCGAGGTTGCAAGGCGCTGCCGCATCATACCCGTGGAGTACCAGAGGTACGGTGTGGTACCTAAGCCCAGCGTTGATGACCGCGCGGCTTTAGGTGAAGATACGCGGCCAGGCTCCCGTTCTGATACGGGAGCCCTGTGTTTGAACGCGCTGCGTTCGGCCAATACCGCATTGCATGATGCGGAGGAGAGTGGGAGAGCGTCTATGGCGGCGCTTTCTCACGTCTCCCAGCTGTTGCAGGGGGTAGTGACAGTATCCGCATCACGCCAGCCGAGCCCGATCACGGTCCAGAGAGCCATCCAGGATGGTATCAACCTGGCTCTGGATTGTATGACTCGGGCGGTGACCAGAAGTGTCCGGGCGAGGCGCACGTTTGCGTTGGATATCCTGTGCCCATCCCAGGACCTGTACAATAGGCTTCTGCGTACACCTATGGCAGGTCCTGGTCTCTTTGGAGGTGAGGGATGCAAGCACCTCCAGGAGACGGTCACTCTGGTCAACAACCAGAGGGCGCTGCGCGAACAGTTTGAGGTGCTCCGTAGGGAGCGCGTTCGCGCTGCACCCCCTGCGTACCATCCCCTGCAGGCTCGAGGTGGAGGTGGCCATGTCAGGCCAGCCACCAGTGCAGCGTCAGCTTCAGCCGCGTGCGCTTCGGCCAGCAGTGAGGGTGGGGGGTGGGGGGGGGGGGCACAGGCTCCTCAGGCACAGCCAGCCAGGCAGCCACCTGCGCACCGAGGTGCGCACAGTGCTGGTCGTGGCGCACAAGGATCTGGTCGTGGTAATCGTGCCTGATGGGCCGGTTACTACGGTGAGAACCACTCCGGTGTTTCTGGCAAAGGAGACAGTGCCACTCTTGCACTCCTTATGTCCACCTCTCTCCCTAGGTGGTCCAATGGGCGGCCGGTTGGCCCGCCACAAGCAAGAGTGGGAACGGTTGACTCAGGGCCATTTAGTCTTGCGATGGCTTTCAGTCAGGTATCATCCCGATTGGATAACAAGCCCACCATCGCGACTGTCTCTGGTGCCAATCTGGACTCCAAATCCGAGAGATCTAGAGCAAAGTTTGTGTATCGAGGAGGAGATAAACTCCCTCATACAAAAAGGAACGATTCAGCTAGCACAAAGGTGTCCGGGCTTCTGTTCAACCGTGTTCTTAGTGACAAAAAACACCGGGGGGTGGAGGCCAATTCTCAACCTCAAGCCTTTGAACAAGTTCATAGAGACACCCAGTTTCAAGATGGAGACTGTGAAGTCGGTGTTGGTGGGGTTGGAGAGGGGAATGTGGACATCTTCAATAGATTTGAAGGATGCTTATTTTCACATCCCCCATAGCGAGGAGTTTCCGTCGCTTTCTGAGATTTGCATTCCAGGGCAGACAGTGGGAATTCAGGGTGTTACCCTTCGGAATTTCCACGGCTCCTCGGGTTTTCACCAGAGTGGTTCTTGCGATTACAGCATACCTCCGCAGGAGAAGCATAGCAGTCCACACGTACATAGACGACCGGCTGTTAAAAGCACACACCCAGGAAAGTTTATCGGCGAATCTGGAGATATCTCACAGACTTAGGCTGGATAATCAAGTTCCAAAAATCAGAGCAGACTCCATCCCAGAAGTTTGTTTACCTGGGGATGTTCTTAGATCTAGAGACAGGATATGTTTATCCTACTCAGGAGAGGGTTCAGATACTCATCTCAGTAATACAGTCAGTGTGCAACAGTCGTCCTGGCACGGGTTTACTTGAGAATGCTGGGGTTAATTGTTTCTCTGGAACCAGTCATTCGACAGGCGGCCTTACGCAGGCGGCCGATCCAGTTATTTCTCATGACACAATGGACCCAGAGTACAGGTTCACTGGACTCGAACGTGTCCGTGTTGGAGCCTCTAATTCACCACCTGCAATCGTGGTTGAAGACAGAGAATCTCTTGGCGGGGGTTATGCTCACCCTCAAGTAATTGTGTATACAGATGCCTCGATGGAGGGGTGGGGAGCTTGCCTGGAAGAGTCCACAATATCAGGGCTTTGGAATCTGGAACAGTCAAAGGAACATATCAATCTACTGGAGTTAAGAGCAGTAGTCCTGGGCCTGGAACATTTCTTACAGAAAGTTCAGGGCAAGATTGTTCTTATTCGATCAGACAACTCAACAGTAGTGACTTACATAAACCGCTAGGGTGGTCGCCCAGTCTCTGTATGATGACATGGAGACTGCTTTGTTGGTGCCTGGATCACAGGATTACCTTGAAAGCAGTTCATATTCCGGGAAGGTTAAATCTGCTAGCAGACTTATTGAGCCGAAGGATGAGTGTTTTACCGACGGAATGGCAACTAAATTAATGTGTGGCGGATCGTCTGTTCGACCATTGGGGGAAACCCAACATCGATTTGTTCGCAACGAAGAAGAATGCGAAGATGACGACGTACGTCTGTCCGATTCCAGATCCAATCGCTTTCGCAACAGATGCGTTAGCTATCAGCTGGGTGGGAATGTATGCATACGCATTCCCTCCAGCAATCCTGATTCCAAAAATTCTTCAGAAAATCAGACAGGAGGAGTGCCAAGTGCTTCTGATCGCCCCAAATTGGCCAGGCCGATCATGGTATACGGATCTGCTGGACCTTCTGGTCTGTAATCCGGTTCCCCTGCCTCTGATGGACGACATTATCTTCCAGGGCAAGGCCCTTCACAACAATCCATCAATGTTCAGATTGACTGCGTGGATGTTGTCAAGGAATCTAGAATTAAGGAGGGCTTTTCTGAGCAAGCAGCCATGTTTATGGCCAAAGCCAGGAGGTGATCAACCTCCAGAGCATATAATTATAAAATCAACAGATTTGCAGAATGGTGCTCAAAAAGATGTATTGATCCAATGGATTCATCTATTCAGGTAGTAGCTGATTTCCTCTGTCACCTGTATGATGCCTATAGCCTCAAGCCTAATTCTATTGCGGGTTATAAATCAGCTTTAACGACTGTTATCCCTTGCTTGGCTAATAGGGGAAGTGATGAAGTAAGTACATTAAATGTATTAATTAAAGGCATGGGCAATCTAAGACCAAGGAATCCCCTGGTGATTCCATCTTGGAGTTTATCTCTAGTGCTTCAGGTACTAGGTGATAAGCCTTTTGAACCACTTAGTTCCATTTCTATGAAAATATTGACTCTTAAAACTGTATTTAAATTGCTGCGGCCTCGGCTAGGTGTAGGAGTGAAATTCATGCCTTATCAGCCAAGGAAGGCCGTTTCGTGGTTACAGGGGAAGGCCTTAAGCTTCTACCTAGGATTAATTTCTTGGCTAAGAATCAGTCTTTGAAATATCCAGGTCAACCTATTTTTTTGCCAGCTTTAACTAGATATGATCCTAATTCTAAAGCATGGTGTCCCATCCGAGCACTGATCCGGTACAAACAACGTACTTTGGAGTGGCGGACGGACCAGTCAGCATTATGGTTGTCATATATTGAACCCCATGGCAGGGCGTCTAAGGACACCATTTCCAGGTGGATTGTAGAATGTATTCAGTTTTGTCATAAATCCGCCATCGGTAAGCAGGTTGACATGGCCAAGGCTCACAGTGTCCGGGGCGTAGTGACTTCCACTGCCCTATTTAATGGGGTCCCTGTGGATGACATTATGTCAGTTGCTCAGTGGCACTGTGAGTCAAGTTTTACAGACCATTATCTCTGTGACACCTCTAATCCTCTCGCCTTAGCGATTTTGAAAAGATAATCAGGTGTACTTTTTTGATGAGGCTTCCTCATTACTTGTATATATCACAATTAATTAATGGGAACAACCACTTTTTGGGACTGCATCAGCCTTCACCACTGGGAAGATGATGTCAGCAGCCAAGTTCAACAAGGTCAGTCTTGTTTATGTGTTGTTCATTGTTAATTGTATTGTCACATGACCCTTTGTTATTAAAATGGTGATGGTATGTGTTTTTATGTGGTTCATCATTGAGAGTATACGAAAATGGAGCTTTTTCATCTCTTGTCCTATAGTACATGGCACTTGTACGTAGAGAGCGTATGGGACATTGAGGTCATTCGAGTCGTCCTCCCAGGAAGGGGGGGAGGGGGGGGGGCGGTTTGTGTTAGCCGATGTTTTTTCAAATTCACACAGTTTCAGAAGTTTAAGTGCCTTAAGCGCAGAAAAGCGCATAGGGAAGAGCTGGTCTTTTGACCTCGCCTTCCTCCCGCCGAATTCCATGTCGATTTCTGGCAATATCAAAGAGTATTAGGGAGGTAAGTATACTCTTGATGTGAAATAAACGAAATCATGGATTTCTTTTTTCACGAGAGAGTTGATACTTACCTCCCTAATACGGACCCAGCCTCTCCACCCCACAGAGGCTCGGTCTTCAGGCTCTTAGTAGTTGCATGTGTGGCAGCCAATAAATTAGTCCGAGGAAGTGCTAGTCTGCGCATGCGCGGTGGTGGGGCTGGCATCCACAGGACTGCCCTCTGACTCCCTGCCCAGTAGGGGCACCTAACTGTTTTTATTCTGAGTGTTTATTGAGTGAAAGCCGATATTTAGCAATATCAAAGAGGTACCAGGGAGGTAAGTATCAACTCTCTCATGGAAAAAGAAATCCGTGATTTCGTTTAATTCGCTCTAAGCTCGTTAGCCACTGCCTCCTACAGGTAAAGTACTGTCTAGTTTTAAATCATTGACTGAAAGGCGTTGATTCCAGAGATGGTCTACATTCAGTCACACAAATGTCAAAATATTCAGTAGGCATCATATTGCAACCTTGGAAACCAGCAGTGTATTTTGAAATCATTTTGAGCGAAACTTGTTGGTTCCACCAGAAAAAGTGACTCAAATATAACGTTTGCAAAATGATCAATAGTGAATTAGCAGTAGCGAGTTAATCGCTCTACATAGACACCTATAGAGAATATTATTCATACCGCTTATGAAACTATATTCAGGTGGGCTTTTGTTATATTCAGGTAGGCCTATGTAGTATACCTGCACACACAGTTGACACAGGGCGGAGTGAGAAGCACCAGCTTGGTCACTAATTGGCTCCAAATTAAGTGCTCCTGTACTTAGTAAATGCCTTTACGCAAATAATTCCGATTCATTTCCATTTTTACCGATGGTAGTTTATTTAATATGGTATGAGATTACCAATAAACATAATTTGTTATTTCCCTTTTCCATTCCATTAAATTAGTGTCAAAATATTCAACCTTACTTGTACCCGTAACTTTGAATTGAGATTTTGTGAATTTAGGTATCATTTTGTTAATTGTTTGACATTTCATTCATGTTAACAAATTCTTTATACGGGAATAAATATTCTGTTTAATATTTAGAAAGTAGTTTTTTCCGGACCATTTTGCTACCCGAGGCAACAACCATCAATAATTTCTAACAAAATACACAGGGGTCGTATTCACGAAGAGTGTCTATGTTACGCACCTGCTTGTACCTATTTAGAAAACCCCACTACATCGTATTCATGAAGAGGCGGATAAATATTCATCTAATGGATGGGAATGCAGATGTAGACATTTTTTCACTTATGCCAGATTTACGTGTTTTTTCCATACTTATGTATCCTTCGTGAATACAGCCCCAGAACTCACTGCATTGACATCATTATGATGGAACTCACTGCATTGACATCATTATGATGGAACTCACTGCATTGACATCATTATGATGGAACTCACTGCATTGACATCATTATGATGGAACTCACTGCATTGACATCATTATGATGGAACTCACTGCATTGACATCATTATGATGGAACTCACTGCATTGACATCATTATGATGGAACTCACTGCATTGACATCATTATGATGGAACTCACTGCATTGACATCATTATGATGGAACTCACTGCATTGACATCATTATGATGGAACTCACTGCATTGACATCATTATGATGGAACTCACTGCATTGACATCATTATGATGGAACTCACTGCATTGACATCATTATGATGGAACTCACTGCATTGACATCATTATGATGGAACTCACTGCATTGACATCATTATGATGGAACTCACTGCATTGACATCATTATGATGGAACTCACTGCATTGACATCATTATGATGGAACTCACTGCATTGACATCATTATGATGGAACTCACTGCATTGACATCATTATGATGGAACTCACTGCATTGACATCATTATGATGGAACTCACTGCATTGACATCATTATGATGGAACTCACTGCATTGACATCATTATGATGGAACTCACTGCATTGACATCATTATGATGGAACTCACTGCATTGACATCATTATGATGGAACTCACTGCATTGACATCATTATGATGGAACTCACTGCATTGACATCATTATGATGGAACTCACTGCATTGACATCATTATGATGGAACTCACTGCATTGACATCATTATGATGGAACTCACTGCATTGACATCATTATGATGGAACTCACTGCATTGACATCATTATGATGGAACTCACTGCATTGACATCATTATGATGGAACTCACTGCATTGACATCATTATGATGGAACTCACTGCATTGACATCATTATGATGGAACTCACTGCATTGACATCATTATGATGGAACTCACTGCATTGACATCATTATGATGGAACTCACTGCATTGACATCATTATGATGGAACTCACTGCATTGACATCATTATGATGGAACTCACTGCATTGACATCATTATGATGGAACTCACTGCATTGACATCATTATGATGGAACTCACTGCATTGACATCATTATGATGGAACTCACTGCATTGACATCATTATGATGGAACTCACTGCATTGACATCATTATGATGGAACTCACTGCATTGACATCATTATGATGGAACTCACTGCATTGACATCATTATGATGGAACTCACTGCATTGACATCATTATGATGGAACTCACTGCATTGACATCATTATGATGGAACTCACTGCATTGACATCATTATGATGGAACTCACTGCATTGACATCATTATGATGGAACTCACTGCATTGACATCATTATGATGGAACTCACTGCATTGACATCATTATGATGGAACTCACTGCATTGACATCATTATGATGGAACTCACTGCATTGACATCATTATGATGGAACTCACTGCATTGACATCATTATGATGGAACTCACTGCATTGACATCATTATGATGGAACTCACTGCATTGACATCATTATGATGGAACTCACTGCATTGACATCATTATGATGGAACTCACTGCATTGACATCATTATGATGGAACTCACTGCATTGACATCATTATGATGGAACTCACTGCATTGACATCATTATGATGGAACTCACTGCATTGACATCATTATGATGGAACTCACTGCATTGACATCATTATGATGGAACTCACTGCATTGACATCATTATGATGGAACTCACTGCATTGACATCATTATGATGGAACTCACTGCATTGACATCATTATGATGGAACTCACTGCATTGACATCATTATGATGGAACTCACTGCATTGACATCATTATGATGGAACTCACTGCATTGACATCATTATGATGGAACTCACTGCATTGACATCATTATGATGGAACTCACTGCATTGACATCATTATGATGGAACTCACTGCATTGACATCATTATGATGGAACTCACTGCATTGACATCATTATGATGGAACTCACTGCATTGACATCATTATGATGGAACTCACTGCATTGACATCATTATGATGGAACTCACTGCATTGACATCATTATGATGGAACTCACTGCATTGACATCATTATGATGGAACTCACTGCATTGACATCATTATGATGGAACTCACTGCATTGACATCATTATGATGGAACTCACTGCATTGACATCATTATGATGGAACTCACTGCATTGACATCATTATGATGGAACTCACTGCATTGACATCATTATGATGGAACTCACTGCATTGACATCATTATGATGGAACTCACTGCATTGACATCATTATGATGGAACTCACTGCATTGACATCATTATGATGGAACTCACTGCATTGACATCATTATGATGGAACTCACTGCATTGACATCATTATGATGGAACTCACTGCATTGACATCATTATGATGGAACTCACTGCATTGACATCATTATGATGGAACTCACTGCATTGACATCATTATGATGGAACTCACTGCATTGACATCATTATGATGGAACTCACTGCATTGACATCATTATGATGGAACTCACTGCATTGACATCATTATGATGGAACTCACTGCATTGACATCATTATGATGGAACTCACTGCATTGACATCATTATGATGGAACTCACTGCATTGACATCATTATGATGGAACTCACTGCATTGACATCATTATGATGGAACTCACTGCATTGACATCATTATGATGGAACTCACTGCATTGACATCATTATGATGGAACTCACTGCATTGACATCATTATGATGGAACTCACTGCATTGACATCATTATGATGGAACTCCCCCAGATCAATTCTCACAGAGTGCACCCTCTGGCTGCTTCCGGTAAAAGGCAAACGGCTGGCATTGAGTTACTATTATATTATTTGACACCTCACAAAGTAGTTCCTATGATACATAATAGTTTTGAAGACATGTACATCATTAGAGAGTGCATCTAATTCTCTAGACATTTATCTGCTAGCTTTTAGCTCACCTGTTCAAAGAATTGAAGAACTTATTTCATTACTACAGCTCAGCGGCGTCTGTGCCATTAGCATTTATTGTTAACTTTTCTATATAGATCTGCTACAACTAAACTATCAGACTTATGGTATCCAGTCTTCATATAAAGCTTTATTACTGCTTTCATATCAATACTAAAATGCATCTATCCTGTACCTCCCTATATTTTCACCTCGGGCACTGTTATTTCAATATCAATACTAAAATGCATCTATCCTGTACCTCCCTATATTGTCACCTCGGGCACTGTTATTTCAATATCAATACTAAAATGCATCTATCCTGTACCTCCCTATATTGTCACCTCGGGCACTGTTATTTCAATATCAATACTAAAATGCATCTATCCTGTACCTCCCTATATTTTCACCTCGGGCACTGTTATTTCAATATCAATACTAAAATGCATTTATCCTGTACATCCCTATAGTTTCACCTCGGGCACTGTTATTTCAATATCAATACTAAAATGCATTTATCCTGTACATCCCTATAGTTTCACCTCGGGCACTGTTATTTCAATATCAATACTAAAATGCATCTATCCTGTACCTCCCTATATTGTCACCTCGGGCACTGTTATTTCAATATCAATACTAAAATGCATCTATCCTGTACCTCCCTATATTGTCACCTCGGGCACTGTTATTTCAATATCAATACTAAAATGCATCTATCCTGTACCTCCCTATATTTTCACCTCAGGCACTGTTATTTCAATATCAATACTAAAATGCATTTATCCTGTACATCCCTATAGTTTCACCTCGGGCACTGTTATTTCAATATCAATACTAAAATGCATTTATCCTGTACATCCCTATATTTTCACCTCGGGCACTGTTATTTCAATATCAATACTAAAATGCATTTATCCTGTACCTCCCTATATTTTCACCTCGGGCACTGTTATTTTAATATCAATACTAAAATGCATGTATCCTGTACCTCCCTATATTGTCACCTCGGGCACTGTTATTTCAATATCAATACTAAAATGCATTTATCCTGTACCTCCCTATATTGTCACCTCGGGCACTGTTATTTCAATATCAATACTAAAATGCATTTATCCTGTACCTCCCTATATTTTCACCTCGGGCACTGTTATTTCAATATCAATACTAAAATGCATTTATCCTGTACCTCCCTATAGTTTCACCTCGGGCACTGTTATTTCAATATCAATACTAAAATGCATCTATCCTGTACCTCCCTATAGTTTCACCTCGGGCACTGTTATTTCAATATCAATACTAAAATGCATTTATCCTGTACCTCCCTATATTGTCACCTCGGGCACTGTTATTTCAATATCAATACTAAAATGCATTTATCCTGTACATCCCTATAGTTTCACCTCGGGCACTGTTATTTCAATATCAATACTAAAATGCATTTATCCTGTACATCCCTATAGTTTCACCTCGGGCACTGTTATTTCAATATCAATACTAAAATGCATTTATCCTGTACCTCCCTATATTTTCACCTCGGGCACTGTTATTTCAATATCAATACTAAAATGCATTTATCCTGTACCTCCCTATATTTTCACCTCGGGCACTGTTATTTCAATATCAATACTAAAATGCATCTATCCTGTACCTCCCTATATTTTCACCTCGGGCACTGTTATTTCAATATCAATACTAAAATGCATGTATCCTGTACCTCCCTATATTTTCACCTCGGGCACTGTTATTTCAATATCAATACTAAAATGCATCTATCCTGTACCTCCCTATATTTTCACCTCGGGCACTGTTATTTCAATATCAATACTAAAATGCATTTATCCTGTACCTCCCTATAGTTTCACCTCGGGCACTGTTATTTGAGGTTATTTTTTGTGTCTAGCTGGACTTAGTCCATACAGGTTTACTTTTCTGTTTACTTTATAAAATGTGCAAAATGGGAGTGAGAGGAAGGTGGGGATGGGAATGAAAGCCTGTTGATTGTGTGGCGCTAGTAGCGCCAGGTCTCTTCTCTTGCTCCTAATTGGAGTATCTGCATCTGCATTCGTGTCTGGGGGGACATATATGATGTAGGAGGAGACATGCGATTTCTCATGTACTGGCAGGCTAATGTTTTTAACATCTTTTTTTGTGGCCATTTTCTCTGAAGACGTATCTTCCTGCAAGGTCATGGTTTACACAGGACTCATGTTCAGGATGGCTAAAGGTGCCATCCTTGCATCTACAAATTCACCTTCGCCAGCCAAACCCTTCTCTAGTTAGGTTGATTTGGAAATTAAAGGAAGATGTTCCTCGAGTGTTATTTGATTGACAGAAGCCATTTTGTCTGCTTACTTTGATCTATAAAATGTGAAGTGCCACATTCATATATAGGTTATTACCTGCTGTTGTTCTCGATTGGAGAACCAAGTCAGACCCTTTACACTGGTTTAGCGTCTGCTATTTATAGGCCTTTATATGGCTTGGGCACGCCCTTGTGCGCATTTCTTTGCTCAGCATTTGCCCAAGAGTTTTGGGCATTATTGTGTGCTTTGGGCTTGGCATGCGGTGTGGTGTTTAGCTACCATATTTTGCTTAATTGTAGCCTATGCTCTAATAGAAGCCCACCCCCTAACTTTGACATATGAGCTCCAATGATTTCTTAGCAGTTTCAAAACAGCAAAACTCTGTATTAGAAGCCCACCACCCCCTAACTCAGCAGATTGTGTAGGAAAATTCTTTTTAAGAGCCGATTTTTAAGAATAGCGTGTATAATAATAATAACAATCATGTCACAGGGTGTGTACTTCAGACCGATCTCTGCCCTGATACATTTCCGGCCCCTCTAGAAGTCAATACAGATTAATAGTAGGCTGCATATGTTCAAGATATAATAAAGTTTATTCCACACTTTTGTTGTCAAAATGCGCGTAAAACAGTCTTGGCGTGATTAAATACCTTCCTTATAAATATATTTTAAGACCAAATTTATGTACCAAACAAGCGCAGGAGAAAATGTGCATCAATTTTGTAACGCCAATCAACATTAAATGAACCAAATTGAATTATTACGAACGACAATATAGCCGGCTTCATAAGTTGGCGAGCCAGCGGCTCTTTTGCGATGGGAGGCGGCGTGTTCTCGCGAGATATTATACGCTAACGGGAGTTTATCAAACGGGTACCCGTTATTCAGATCAGTATAATATTCAGTTCCTATCGCGCAATGATAATATATAGAAATTCCTGAGTTCCGAGTCCTCGATTCCAGAATATTTATATCCGAGTACTCACTCTAAAATAAACTCTTCAATTGGAGGCGAATCACGTGATTTGTACTTTTCGCGACGCCATTTTATATTTAATTGTGGAGGAATTTTAATTTAGTAAACGACCTTTATTAAAGGATACACAATATTTAGCCGCTCAAATCAAATAATTTCACTTCCCCGGTGATGTTTTGAGGTATACATTAAACATAGGCATAGGCGGTGGGAATTTTTACGGGAGAAAATGCGTTGAGTTTCCGTGGTATCAGTTTTAGAAACCTTTTGTGGGAAAACTGTAATATAAGCCCACTCCCTTCCTCAGAGATGTTGGTTTGGAAATTGAACACCTCTTGTCCTAATAGAAGCCTAGGCTTCAATTAAGCGAAATACGTTAGCCTGAGATTTGCCCAAGATCTTTTGGGCAAATTAGTTTGCACATGCGTCCGGATTTGCCCAAATATCCTGCGTATTATAATGCACTTTGTGCTTTTACATGCATTATTGAGTCAGCTCACGATTTGCCCAAGATATTTAGACAGATTTTCTTGCGCATGCTCTCAGAATTTGTCCAATAAACAGATAGGATATATGATCAATGTTTTGTTTTGCAGGTTGATGATGCAGATGTTAAGAAGGAATTGATGCTGAAGAATGCGATGGACAAATTAGCGGATATGATGAAGCGACCAGTGAGTTCCAGATAATGTACATTGTTCCGTTAATTCTCTAATGGTCTAACTTTGTAAAGAAAATCAAAATATTGCCTATTGATTGTCCATTTGTAGACCGAGAGAGTATTTTTGAAAGTTTTGCCATTGGAATAACAGGTTTGGCTGGCTCAATGATCGAGCCAGTCATTCGTTTATTCATATTGTCATATATATAGAACTCATCGTTTGAAGGATTAAAAGTATATATCCAGAAATCTGTAATAATTCACGATGACACGCTATAGAATAATAATTGCACACCATATAGTGCTCAAGTATCTGGTGACTTGTCAAATATGGCACTTGTCAGCTGAAGTTACAATCAACATGATGTAGCTCTCACAAAAATCAAAAAGGTCTCGTGAAAGTCTACAAATGGGGTGGGTGTGGGTGGGTTGGTGAAAAAAGATGTTCATTAACCTTTTAACACTCATACCAGCCAAAAACTGCTTCTGCAGTGGTCTTAAGAAAGGTCCATTTGCAGACCAAGAGAAGACAATTTTTGAAAATTTACGACGAATGACTGACTCGATAACTGAGCCAGTCATTCCAGCGGTAAATTTTCAAAAATAGTCTTCTCTTGGTCTGCAAATGGACATTTTCTATGAGGAAATTAAAATTTTCTTAAACAAATTCGAGATTTGAAGTGTTAAAACCAGCTGTTTTATGGAATCAGTATACATCATGAATGATCTGCTTGTTCATTTCAGAGTCAAAGTATGCTGATGGAAGATGCTATGATTATGCCAGTCCACATTGAGAGATATGATGGTGAATGCCTCACTATGCAGGTATGGAATGTATATGTGTGCTCAGATGGCATCATATATTACTCCTAGATTCTGAATGCTTAGCTAACCAAGTATGTTATATATATATATATATATATATATATATATATATATATATATATATATATATATATATATATATATATATATATATATATGTCTGTGTGTGTGTGTGCGTGCGTGCATGCGTGCGTGCGTGCGTGTGCATGCATGTGTCTGCGTGTGTGTGTGTGTGTGTGCCCACGCATAAGAGAGGGTGGGAGGGGGAGAGAGAGAGTCGGAATATAATTTATTATTGAGTTGGTGGGTGGGTTGTTGAAACAGAGTGACTGATCGAGTATGTGTGAAAGTGTGTAGGCCTGTTCGATTAATCGATATATCATCGATAGTCGATTATTTTTCCTGGCGATTATATAATCGAGTGTGAAATGAAATAATCGAAAAAATCGAGCAAAAATTATTTATTTTAATCGGGCATAATTTAGTGTTTAGTTTTGTAATACAGCTAATGCGTCAGTGATTTGATTGTTCTAGAAAGGTAGTTGTATAAACATCTATTGTTGACGTTCAAGCCAGAACCTCCCGAGTCATAGTCCATGCACGCGAATGTTTATATAAGGAATTGCTTTATACGCCAGTGATCTGAAACATTTGATTGCTACTGTTTATGGAACAATATCCACCTCTGAAGGCAATACGCTGAAGTGTTGGTGGCCATTTTGCGAAAAAAATGTGAAAAATGGATTGCTGTTTATCATAGTAAATTAACAAAATTTTGATGCAAATTTTTACAAATTGTGCCAATTGTTTTGGAACCAATCTGACTTAATGCTTGTGTTCAAAAGATTTTCAAAATATTCGGCTTTTCTAATGATGGAAAATAGGAAAAAGGCGACATCTCTATCATACAAAAAATAAAAATAATATGGTCATTTCATGAAAAAAATTCACAAAATTGCCTTACTGTTTTTCATCGTAAATTCATAAGATTTCGATGTGAATTTTCTCAAATTCTGCTGATTGTTTTAAACTAATTTGACTTAAAGCAGCAACAACTTGTAGTCAAATGATTTTCAAAATATTCAGCTTTTCCAATACTGGAAATTAGGGAAACATTGTAGATAGGCGCTGCATGTGAGCTCTAATTAAAAGTTGATCTGTGCACTGTTAAAATTCAATTGGTACCTATTTACTGGCTTGAAAATCTGGACATGTACGCCGGTTTCTTAAGACCATTATCCAATGGGAGCGAGTGGACAATGGGGGAGATAGAGTATATATTATATAATCTGTTCATCAGGTGCCATCAGATATGACTGTTGGAGAATTGATTGCGAAGGTGACAAACAAAGCTGGATTACAAGGAGCTTGCTGGGTCATACACGAGATTGTCTGTGCTGGAATGCTGGGTAAATATACAGCTGTTCTATCACTCAAATTATTAGTTTTGTTTTCCATCCATACTATTGAAGATGTAAATTTGAACTATTTCTCTATAATTTTGGGTCTATGACCCCATTCTAGGCATTTTGTTTACACTTTTAGCAAGGTTAAAATTTGGTACTTTGACATATTATAATGGAGGTACTTTATCTATCGCGCACCTAATCAAGTCAGCTTTTATGCACCACATTCCCATTGACGCTGTAGGCCTCATTGCACTACCCAAGCCCAAGAAGTCACCTGCCCCCCCCCCCCCCAGCTAATCTGCGACCCATTGTGCTCCTCAACAGCATACAAAAAATCCTATCCAATGTTACTCTATGCCGCATCCGAGACAAGATTGATGACTTCACCGGATTATGTCAAAGTGGTTTCAAACGTGGACTCAGCTGTGCAGACATTGTATGGGCTCTCGCATGCTTGTGTCGGTAGTCATGTCAAAAAATGGGATTCCCACAAAATGGGCATTAACATGTTACGAGCCTTCTACACAATTAAACACTCAAAGATCCTAGACGTACTACGCCAGGCCAGTTGCAATGAAGATGAGCTATGACTAATGAGACTATTACTTGCAGACACCAAGCTGAGAGTATGAGTCATGTCAGTGAAGTCTGTAGGGTTTGAGACATCCATTGGCTCACCACAGGGAGATGGTATATCTCCTGTACTTTTCACCTGCTACATTGAAATCTGTGCGGGAAAGTTCCACAAGACCAAACGCCCTGTGTGAATACTGGGTATGCCGCTAGAGATGGAATATGCCGACGATGTGGACTTCATAGACGAGGAAAAGAAACGCCTTGATTAACTACTCCCAATAGCTACAAGCAAACTAAAAGCTTTCCAGCTCCTTCTGGAAGCTGGATTCATAGATCAAAGATGCCCTTGATAAAAAGACGATGTTTATACAGTGCAACCTGTGTATCCTTGATGCTGTAAAGCTGTAACAGCTGGGCAGCTCCAAAGGCAGCTCTAGACAAACTCGATGCCTGCCACCGCAAACACCTGCGCACCTTGACTGGACACCGATGGCCAGACAGCATAATTTCCAATGATGCACTATGCAAGATGTGTAATACGTCGGCGCTGTCTAAAAGTTGCCCAGCAGAGATGGTTCATGTTTGGCCATGTGCTAAGGATGCCAGAAGAGACACCAGCACAGATAGCTTTAAAATTATCCTTACTCGGAGCCAGCAAATACAAAAGCCACGAGAGGATGTCATTGCATAAATCTGCTAAGCATGCTATGAGGTGATCTCAAGAAAGCAGGACACGGTACACTTAAGTCAAGAATGGATCTGAGGAAGGTAAGGATTTCGGCTGAGGACGAGACACAGTGGGCAAAAGCGAAGAAAGACTGATTGAAGCTGTAGGATGTTTCTACTACTACAGCCGCAGAATACAGTGATCATACATACTTTATCTATTCAGTAAAGTGAAAGTAGGGGACTTTCCATTCTACTTCGAATAATACTTACCAGATGTACTATTATGATAATGTCTATTGTCTATTCTAGCTCAAAATAAACAATTAAAACTCCACACTCCCCATGGTCCTGCCTATACCATGTCTGGGAATTACCATAGCCTCCAGGTACCGAGTCAATTTCCCAGAACAGTCAGATTCATCTATTTTGCTCGACTTCTACAGTCGGTTTATTTCAGTGCTCAATTTAAGCTTAAATTTTGTGTTTCAATTGCATTGTTGGACTTTTCATCGCTGGCTTCATGGAAGGAAAAGGAAAATGATCGCAGGGGCAGGTTGTATCAATGTAGAATATATACATTCGTGCCATAATGACTGTTTGAATTTTCCTTAAATTGGCACATTGTTTTAAAATGGTAGCCATTGTTGGGGTCGCTCCATTACCCATTACCTTTTTAATCTTATCCGGGTACGCAGTTAATTTTCACTTCAAAAGTATACTTACCTCCCTAACACTGTTTGATATTCCCAAATATCGACTCACTCAATAGACACTCAGATTAAAAAAGTTAGGTGCCCCTAATGGGCAGGTGGTCAGATGACAGTCCGGCGGATGCCAGCCCCAAGCTCCGTACATGCGCAGACTAGTACTTCCTCTTTTCCAATTTATTGGCAAAAAAGTTGCATGCATACTTTTTTCTAAGAGTTTTCTGCTGTTTCAAATCACTTTCTAAACTTATTAATCATCTGAAAATCAAGATGAGCATGGGAAGTCGCCGGAGGAGAGCCCAGGAACAAGTCATCAGGTGATTTCTAATACATCTTTGTCTAATTTAACGTTTTAGTTCCGATGTAATGTATTTCCGGGACTCACGATTAGGTGTGATAAGCGCCCATAAAACTGGTTTATTTCTATATGGCACTATGAAATACTAATCTCTCTTTGTGTTTGTGTCCACAGGTATCTATCTATGATTGAAATGGACAGCACATCATCAGAGGGTTTCTTTTTGTCACCACCAAGGTTCCATTTCCTACTAACAATGTTAGAATGAACTAATACAAAATCTATGCCCAGTGAGTTGGAGGCCTCGTAAGAAGGTCTTCTCACTGCCCTCTTGGTCCACTTCCTTCTCTTAATGGTGGAGAGAGTTAAGAGGTCATAGAGTTTGGTGGAGCTTCCACTGCATCAGATCGTATGGTTTGTCTATGCTAAAGATGCAGGTATTCTAGTTATGATATTAGGCACTTCAATTATTTTTGAAAATATTTCTGAAATCTGCTACCATTTTATCATTGTATATCTGATGTTTGCATAGTCTGTCTCCACTATACTTTCCAGTTAGATGTTCTGGATAGGAATACAATTCATCCTTACACCTGGATATTGTTTTCGGGTCGGATTAACTTCTTATTTTTGAACTTACGACGTCATAATCAACCTTGCACTTTACTAACTGTTATAAAGTTTTGTCCAATGCTGGTTTACTTATTAGTTAGTGGTCTTTATGGCCACCTTCCCTCCGTCTCTTACTTTGGTTTTGAGTTTCTAATTCATTAACTAAAATTCTCATTGTCTTCGTGTTCTGGCCTTTTTCAGAAGCCTGGTTGCCCTTCTTGTGGAAGGTTTTTGAAAGAATGGTTCTCCCTACATTTTAACTGTGACATCTATAAATAGGTGGGTGGGGGGGACCTAATATCTGAGTTTTTATCATTACAGTTTGAGCGTCATAAGCTTATGATCATATCGATAGTCACTTACAGGAATGGCGGTATGATCAGTGAACAAAAAGAAGAAGAAGAAGATTACAGTTTGAGGAGGAGAGAAGAATGAGGAAAGAGGTTCTTGGTAAGAAGGGTAAGAGGAAGGCCTCATCCACCATGGATATGGAGGCCTTCCGGGTTGAAATGATGGGAGAGATGAAGAGGACAATTAAGGATTTGGTTCCAGAGTTGCTTCGTGGCATGCTTCCTGGACCAAATCCTTTATTGTCGTCTTCCTCTGCTCCAGAGCATATAATCCCCACCTCTGAATCGGTGCTCTGTAGGGACTTACCAGTTTTCGTCCAAGATTCAGAGGTGGCCCCATTAAATGGGCCAGTCCACTATGAGGACACTGTCAGCAGGCTTGCCGCGCCGTTTGTTCATGGACAGGTGTTGCTGGAACCTGGTGCCTGCATATCAGGCCACGATTATCCGCACCCTATGGGTACCACTTTCTCCTATGGTACTTTTCCTGGCCAGTCCGGGTTAGCATTCTTCGCTGACCTGGAGTCTAATCTTTCTGGCCAGGAAGAAGAGGATTATCTGCTAGGTTCTCCTTCTTGCGCCGTGGCCATGGACATTGGCATACCTGCACCCCTCGTGGGGAGCACAGGCAACATTTTCCATGGAACTATTCAGGCAGGAGTAGCGTTCACGGCGCAGAATGTAGCTCGGGCTGGATCTGATGGCCAGCATTACCGCATACCTCGGCTTGCCGATGGTGTAGCAGGTTCTGACCAGGGCCGTGGTGTGGCAAAATTTTCCCCACGCAATACCACGGCGCCTGCTCCTGGTCAAGCCAGTCAGTTTTGCATGCCTGTTCTTTCTGGCCCGCATGCTTTCTCTGGCTTGCCAGGAGTACCAGTTCCTCCAGTCACATACACGTCTGTGATTGCTCAGGAGGATGACGAAGGCCTGCGCCTTGTCAAGCATTCACAGGTAGCCACAGAGGAAGACTGGTGTGACACTTGTCATTGGCTAATAAGCGTCAGGCCAGGTCTTGCTGTGGAACAGTCGACCAGCCAACGGGACCAGCGCCCGTGGCTGGGAGGTAAGCCGACTACTGCCGTTTTGCCATCTCTGCCGCTGGCGGAACATATTGTAGATATGTTTACAGCGCCAGAGACGTCCATCAAGACGCATGGACGTCTCGTGAAGGCCCCTCGCGAGGTGGCGAAACGATGTTGCATCATACCTGAGGAGTATCAGAGGTACTGTGTGGTGCCTAAGCCAAGCGCGGATGACCATGCTGCGCTAGGCGAGGATATGCAGCCAGGCTCCCGGTCTGACACGGGAACGCTGTGCTCAAACGTTTTGGATTCGCCAAATACTGCGTTGCGTGATGCAGAGGAGAGTTCGAGAGCATCGCTTTCACACGTCTCCCAGCTGTTACAGGGTGTAGTAACGGCATCCGCATCGCGCCAGCCTAGTCCGGTAACAGTCCAGAGAGCCATCAAGGATGGAATTAACCTGGCTCTGGATTGTTTAATCCGGTCTCTGACCAGGAGTGTCCGGGCACAGCGCACGTTTGCCTTAGACAACTTGTGCCATCCCAGGACCTACACTGCTGGGCAAAAAAAATGAGGCAAACATGATTTATCATATTTTTTTATGATTATTCTTTCATGTTAATAAATACAGGTGAAATAAGTGACAATTTTACATAATATTCTATGCATTGTCTGTGTGCAGGGTACTTTTTAGTATGGGATAGCTTTTCCATTGTTTTTCTTCAGAAATCTCTTTACAGAGTGCTGCATCAATGCGGGTCCATTCATGTCTGACTGCTTCCCACAACTGGTCAGTGCTCCCAAATTTTCTGCCAACCAGTTTGGCTTTGCTATGCGGCCATATATTCTCTATGGGGTTAAGATCTGGTGACTGTCCAGGGCCAAAACATCACCGACAGAGAATGCCGCTCAAACCATGACTTTGTTGTTTTGCTGTGTGTGCCAGGGCGTTATCTTGTTGTAAAATAGCTTTTTGTCTTTTTTATTTCCACTACACAACTTGTTCAGGCTTGGAAGCAACCCCTTTTCTAATATGTTTTGATACGCCTTTGCATTAATGGACTTTTCACATTGCACAAGCTCGCCAACACCAGATGCAGAAAACACACCCCATACCGTAATTCCACCTCCTCCATGTTTCACAGTGGTGGAGAGGCATTCTGGGTTTTATTTTTCTTCTGACCTACGAAGACAGCGCTCTGGAGCTTCTGTACACAGCTCAAAACGTGACTCATCACTCCAGAGAACATGCTCGAACCACTGAGAATCATGGTCACGATAAAGTGCCAAAAATCTGAGTCTGTCTGCAACGTTCTTTGTGGACAGCAATGGTTCCTTAGCACACTGCTTTGATGAAAAACCAGCTTCCTTGACCCTCCTTGCAATTGTTCTTCTTGAAACAGCCTTATTTTGTGAATTTCTGAATTCTTCTGCTAATTTGGTGAGAGTCTTCTTACGATTCTTCAGAACAGTCATTTTCAGCCTTCTTTCATCTTGACATGTTGTCACTTTAGCTCGTTCAGAACCTGCTTTCCGGGCAACAGAACCTGTCACTTGAAATGTGTGGCCAATTCTCTGTGTTGTAGACAGTGAAATCTGAATATCCTCAGACTTTCTTAATCTCAGGATATGACTTTCCAGCTTGACGGAGACCTGTGATCCGGCTTTTGACTTCAACAGGTACATGGAATTTAGCCTTTTTTGAAGACATTTTGAATCAAAAATAACAACTTCACTCTTCAGGCACAGTGTGGTAATACACAGAGATTACTAATTGGCTAATGTCTTGTCACTTCGGTCAGCGTAACTCAACTAGCTTGCTAGTTTGGTTAGTTAATTCACTTTAAATCCTGAACACAGAGACGCACTATTTGTCTTTTGTGTATGCATGTAGGTCTAATATAGAACAAGAATCCATTCAGTAGATGGCTTTTGATATGCAAATTAGCTCACTCAGCAGTGGAAAGCAGTCAGACATGAATGGAGCAGCATTGATACAGCACAATGCAAAAAGCTTTCAGACAGCTTGCCCAAATGGGTGAGTTTTGAGACAAAAAAAATAAGGGAAAGGCTATCCCATACTAAAAGGTACCATGCACACAGGCAATGCATACACTATTATGTAAAATTGTCACTTATTTCACCTGTATTTATTAACATGAAAGAGTAATCATAAAAAATATGATAAATCATGTTTGCCTAATTTTTTTTGCCCAGCAGTGTATATAATAGGCTGCTGCGTCCACCTATAGCAGGTCCTGGTCTTTTTTGGAGGTGAGGGATGTAAGCACCTCCAGGAGACGGTCACCCTGGTCAATAACCAGAGGGCGTTGCACGAGCAATTTGAAGTGCTCCGTAGAGAGCGCGTTCGCGCAGCTCCCCCTACGTATCATCCACTGCAGGCTTGAGGTGGCGGTGGCCAGGTCAGAGGCCAGCTACCAGCACAGCGCCGGCCACAGGCGCGCATGCTTCAGCCAGCAGCGAAGTGGGGGTGGGGTCGCAGGCTCCTCCAGCACAGCCAGCCAGGCAGCTGCCTGCGCACCAAGGTGCATGCGGCGTGCGAGGATTTGCTTGTGGTAATCGTACCTGAAGGGTAGGTTACCATGGTAAGAACCACTCCAGTGCTACTGGACCAGGAGACAGTGCCACTCTTGTGCTAATTATGTCCACCTCTTTCCATAGGTGGTCCAGTGGGAGGCTGATTGGCCCACCACAAGCAAGAGTGGGAACAGTTAACTCCGAACGTTTAGTCTTGCGATGGCTTTAAGTTGAGTATCATCCCGATTGGAAAGCAGGCCCGCCATCGTGGTTGGATCTGGTGCCAGTCTGGACTCAAAATCCAAGAGATCCAGATCAGCGGTTGTGTATAGATGAGGAAATAAATTCCCTCATACTAAAAGGAGCAATTCAACAGGTACAAAAGTGCCTGGGCTTCTATTCAACCATGTTCCTAGTGACAAAGAGCACTGGATGGTGGAGACCAATTCTCAACCTCAAGCCATTGAACAAGATCATAGACACACCCAGTTTCAAAATGGAGATGGTGAAAACGGTGTTGGCAGGGTAGGAGAAGGGAATGTAGACAGCATCAATAAACCTGAAGGATGCTTATTTCCACATTCCAATAGCGAGGAGTTTTCGTCGGTTCCTGAGGTTCGCATTCCAGGGCAGACAGTGTGAATTCAGGGTTTTTCGGCTCCTCAGGTCTTCACCAGGGTGGTTCTTACCACAACAGCATACCTCCGCAGGAGAAGCATAGCAGTCCACTCTTACATAGACAACTGGCTGTTAAAAGCACACAATCAGGAAAGTCTATCAGCAAATCTGGAGATAGTTTTGAAAACTCACAGACTTAGGCTGGATAATAAACTTTCAAAAATCAGAGCTGACTCCCATCCCAGAAGTTTGTTTACCTGGGAATGTTCTTCGATCTAGAGATAGGATATGTTTATCCTTCTCAGGAGAGGGTGCAAGTACTCATCTCATTAATACAGTCAGTATGCAACAGTCATATCCTGGCACGGGTTTACTTGAGAATGCTGGGGTTGATGGTTTCTCTGGAACCAGTCATTCCTTCGGTGGCCTTTCGTAGGCGGCCTATACAGTTGTTTCTCATGACACAATGGACCCAGAGTACAGGATCACAGGACTCGAACGTGTCAGTGTTGGAGCCTCTTATTCACCACCTTCAGTGGTGGATGAAGACAGAGAATCAACAGGCGGGGGTGATGCTAAGCCCTCCCCACCCTCAGTTAACGATGTATACAGATGCATCGATGGAGGGGTGGGGAGCTTGCCTGGAAGAAGCCACAGTATCAGGGCTTTGGAATCTGGATCAGTCACAAGAACATATCAATCTACTGGAATTGTGAGCAGGAGTCCTGGGCCTGGAACATTTCATAGAGAAAGTGCTGGGCAAGATTGTTCTAGTTCGATCAGACAACTCAACAGTAGTGACTTACATAAACTGCCAGGGCAGAACGAAGTTTCCCAGTCTGTATGATGACATGGAAACTGCTTTGCTGGTGCCTGGATAACAGGATTACCGTGAAAGCAGTTCATATTCCGGGAAGCGTAAATCTGCTAGCAGACTCATTGAGCCGAAGGATGAGTGTTTTACCTACGGAATGGGGGAAACCCAACATAGATTTATTCGCAACAAAGAAGAATGCGAAGATGACGATGTACGTCTCTCCAATTCCAGATCCGAGCGCTATAGCAACAGATGCGTTAGCTATCAGCTGGGTGGGAATGTATGCATACGCATTCACTCCAGCAATCCTGATTCCAAGAATTCTTCAGAAAATCAGTCAGGAGGAGCGCCAAGTGCTTCTGATCGCCCCAAATTGGCCAAGCCGATCATGGTATACGGATCTGCTGGACCTTCTGGTCTGTAATCCGGTTCCTCTGCCTCTGATGGACAATATTATCTTCCAGGGCAAGGCCCTTCACAACAATCTGTCAATGTTCAGATTGACTGCGTGGATGTTGTCAAGGAGTCTAGAATTAAGGCGGCCTTTTCTGAGCAAGGTGCCATGCTCATGGCAAAAGCCAGAAGGGGGTCAACCTCCAGAGCATATAATTATGAAATCAACAGATTTGCAGAATTGTGCTCAAAACGATGTATTAATCCAATGGATTCATCTATTCAGGTAGTAGCCATGTCACCTGTATGATGCCTATAGCCTCAAGCCTAACTCTATTGCTGGATATAAGTCAGCTTTAATGACAGTTATCCCTTGCTTGGCTAATAGGGGAAGTGATGAAGTAAGTACATTAAATACTTTATTTAAAGGCATGGGCAATCTAAGACCAAGGACTCCCCCAGTGATTTCGTCTTAGAGTTTATCTCTAGTGCTCCCGGTACTAGAGCTGATAAGCCATTTGAACCACTAAGTTCCATTTCTATGACAATGTTGACACTTAAAACTGTATTTTTAATTGCTGCGGCCTCGGCAAGGCGGAGAAGCGAAATTCATGCCATATCAGCCAAGGCAGACCATTTTGTAGTTCCAGGGGAAGGTTTTAAGCTTCTACCGAGGATAAATTTCATGGCTAAAAATCAGTCTGAAATATCCAGGTCAACCCATATTTTTACCTGCTTTGACTAGATATGATCCTAATTCAAAAGCATGGTGTCCAGTGCGAGCATTAAACTGGTACAAACAACGTACTCAGGAATAACGGACGGACCCAACAGCATTATGGTTGTCATATATTGAACCCCATGGCAAGGTGTCTAAGGACACCGTTTCCAGGTGGATTGTAGAGTGCATTCAATTTTGTCATAAATCCGCCACAGGTAAACAAGTTGACTTAGCTAAGGCTCACAGTGTTCGCGGCATAGTGGCTTCTACTGCCCTGTTTAATGGGGTTCTTGTGGATGACATTATGTCAGTATCCCAGTGGCACTGTGAGTCAAGTTTTACCGACCATTACCTCCATGACACCTCGAATCATCTCGCTGTATCGATTTTGAAAAGATAATCTAGGTGTACATATTTTGATGAGGTTCGCTCATTATTTTTACATATTTCACAATTAATCAATTGTAACAACCACTTATTTGGACTGCATCAGCCTTCACCAATTGGAAGATTATGACAGCAGACAACTTTCACAAGGTCTGTGTTATTTATGTGTTGTTCATTGTTGATTGTGTTGTCACATGACCCTTATTAATATGGTGATGGTACATGTTTTATGTGGGTCATTATTGAGAGTATACGAAAATGAAGCCTTTTCATTTAATGTCCTATAGTACAAGGCACTTGTACGTAGAGAGCATATGGGACATTGAGGTCATTCTGTCTTCCTCCCAAAAAAGGGTGAGGGGGGGAGCACATATGACATATGGTCTTCTTTCAGCCATCGGTTGTGTTATCTGATGTTAAAATCTATCCCTGGTTGTGTTTTCACACAATTGCAGAAGTTTAAGTGCCTTAAACGCAGAAAAGTGCATAGGGAAGAGCTGGTCTTTTGACCTCGCCTGCCTCCTGCCGAATTCTCTGACGAATTCTGACAATATCAAAGAGTGTTAGGGAGGTAAGTATACTCTTGAAGTGAAATAAATGAAATCACAGATTTCTTTTTTCATGAGAGAGTTGATACTTACCTAGCTAACACGGACCCGACCTCTCTGCCCCACAGAGGCTCGGTCTTCAGGCTTTCTTAAAGTTGCATAGTGTTAGCCAATAAATTAGTCAGAGGAAGTACTAGTCTGCGCATGGGCAGAGGTTGGGTCTGGCATTCACCGAACTGTTATCTGACTACCTGCCCATTAGGGGCACCTAACTTTTTTAATCTGAGTGCTTATTGAGTGAAAGTCGATATTTGGGAATATCAAAGAGTGTTAGGGAGGTAAGTATCAACTCTCTCATGAAAAAATAAATCTGTGATTTCGTTTATTCTCTTGCAACTTGATTCCTTCCAAGATGGATGTGCCCGTAGCTAAGATGGCGGCGCTCATGATTAGCATTTTGTTTTGGTTTGTCGTATCTGTGCACTCAGTTTTAAGCCGGTTATTTATCTCTCGCTTCGTTGTCGAAGATGTCTGTAGCGATCCGTCTTAATTTCTTGGTTATTTTAATGTTAGTTAATCTCCAAGCTGTGTTTATAACATTTTCACTTAGTTTCCTGCCTAAATCTTGATTAATGTTAATTTAAGAGAAAGTTAATGTTTTTAAGTAATCAATAATTGCAATCAAGAACTTGTGCATGTGCGCGCCTTCATGTTCAGCATTTTAATTCCTATTCTGCGTTCACAGAGGGTCAAGGGGCAGGGCAAAGCCCCTCCAGATACCTTATGTTCCTTGTGTAATCGCGTCATGAAGCGGACTTTCGCTGGACATCATTGCGCTGCCTGTACGAAAACGCAAGGTGGACTCTCCTTGCGATGTGTGGAAGTGGTCGTCGGAGTTGATGGCCGAATTTGATACAGATCATTGTGGGCGCATGGAGAGAATCGCGAGGGATAAGGCGGCAAATGTGGATCAGGCGTGGACTCGGCCTTGGGTGTGTGGGTAGCCCAGTTTAAGGCCATGTTCGAGTCTTTCCAGTCCTCGGTTCCGGCAATGTAGTTTGGTGCAGGACAACCTATCAGTGGTCCAGCCGGGCTTGCGGAGGAACAAGCATCCGCTCCTCCTTTCCCACTGGTCTCTCCGGGGATATGTTCGGGTTTGCCAGCCGGATGGAGATGTCGACGTTCTGTCAGGTATTTTCCATCCAGATTTTGTCTCACCCGGATTGCCGTATGGGCCGTCTCATGGCTCCCATCGGCTTCGTGGATGCAGGATTGCTGGCTCCGCTCGGAGTCGCCCATCCTGTTGTATCAGCGGATGTAATCATGGCTCCCGTGCTGGAGCCGATGGATTGCGGAGATTCTGTGTCTGGTGATTCGCTAGACACTGGACCCGCTTCGAATTGGAAGTTTGGTCCGTAGTTCTCAGCAGGGATTGTCTGTGACCTCATCCAAGAGTGAGGAGGATGATGAGTGGGTGTAGGTCCTTGGCTGGATGTCCGACCGTCTCGGGTGGGGATCTGACCATGGGTCTCGGCGCGATCCGGCGATGGAGCGGATGTCAGATCATGCGACTAGCGCTATGTCAAGTGGCTCTTCAGCCATGCCTACCCTTCCACTAGATACTCAGACTTCTGACATGTTAGTAGTTGCGGTGTACCATTTGGTTCAGCCGGAGTATACTCTCCCAAAGGCCCCTAAGGGGATAAGGAGTAGGGTCTGCTTTCCAGAGCAGGCCTATCATCAGTATGGCCGCATTCCTCACCTTTCCATCAGGGAATGCGAAGCCCTGAATAGGCCATTGGCTGGGAAGTCCAAGGTTCATTCTCGACTATTGATATCGTTTAATGAGCTTACATTCATTGAAGATGCGGTGAGAGTGGCCATGGCTGTTCTGTCGCATGACTGTACCGTTCTGCAGGCGATGCTGACCTGCGCAGTGGAAGGAAGGGAAGTGCCAGAGGCTGCTCCCGGAGTTATCCAGGACACCATGCGCTTCTCCAAAAATTGCCTGGCCAGGGTGATCACAAGATCATTGGTGGAACGGAGGAGAATGGTTCCCGATTGCATAGAACCAGGACCAGAGATAAGAGCTGAATTGTCCTCTGCACCCTTCATTGGTCGGGCCTTGTTCGGAGGTTCGGCATGGCAAGCTCTCTAAAGTTGCGTCCATGGTTGCTGAACAAGAAGTCATCGGCAAGTCGTGGAAGTCAACAATCAGCCGCAGCAGGCCTATAAGCAGCACCGACAGGAGCAGCAATGACAGTGGCAGATATCGCCCTTCTGTCCGTCTGGCTGTGATACCCATCAGGCATCCGGTTCTCAGGGGCCTGGCCGATCGTCTTCATACAAAGCCTCTAATAAGAGGCCGTATGAAAATGATAGGAAGGATGGCGGCTCGGGAGGCTCCTACTACTGTAAGGATAGCCGGGGTGGTGGTTCAGGACTGTCCCAAGAAGCTGCGTTTGGGCGCAGGGGACGGTCCTGATGGGCTTCCAGTGAGACCCATTCCGGTGGCGCCAGGGACGCAGGGAGTTGAGAATCTTCACCAAAGCAAATTAACGTCTTGTCACCCAAAATCGACAGCGAGCTGTGTGCAGATTCCTACCGTCGGAGGCAGACTTCATTTGTTCTCAAGCCAATGGGAACAAGTCATGCAAGATTGCTTAGTCTGTCATTGGTTAAGAAATGGCTACGAACCGGACTGGCTCATCCATCAATCGTTAGTTCCGTTAGCATCGACTCCCGTATGGACTCCCGTTCCAAGGGAATCCGATCGTCTAGAGGTCATTCGCTCAGTGATCAAAGATCTTTTGCGGAAGAATGCGATTCATTTAGTCTGCGATCAGTCCTCCCTGGGCTTCTATTCGATGATTTTCCTCGTTCCGAAACACACCGGAGATTGGAGACCGATTCTCAACCTCCAGCCGCTGAACAAATTCATTCTTTCACCAAACTTTCACATGGAGACTAGCAGCGGTGATGAAAGGGCTGAGAAAGGGCATGTGGGCAGTATCGATAGATCTGAAGGATGCTTATTTTCATATTCCAATGTCAATTCCTTTTCAGAAATACCTACGCTTTGCGTTCCAAGACAATGTCTAGGAGTTCAACGCTTTACCATTCGGTCTGACCACAGCTCCAAGAGTCTTCACCAAAGTGGTTCTCGCCATGATGTCTTATCTTCGCAGGAGAAGCATAGCTGTTCATACTTATTTAGATGTCTGGCTGCTGAAGGCGGGGAATCCAGTCACTTTGCGCAACAATCTGAAGGTAGTTCTGGCCTTAGTAAAGGACCTAGGATGGATTGTGAATCTAGAGAAATCAGAATTGATTCCATCCCAGGAGTTTGTGTATCTGGGAATTCTTTGTAATCTCGGGGACGGTGTGGCTTTTCCGGCGGAGAGCAGAGTCAAGAGTTTTGGAGTCAATCTTTCTAGGAGCGTCAGTTTCTCAGAATACTGGGTTTGCTAGTATCTCTGGAGGTGGTGCGTTATGCGGCACTCAGGTGCAGGCCGATTCAGATGTATTTAATGTCGTTCTGGTCTCATAGAATGGATCCGTTAACTCTGAGAATTCCAATAAAAGAACCATTGATATTCCACGTTCAGTGGTGGTTGTCAGAACAGAATCTCCTGCAAGGTGTCCCTGTACAGCCTCCTTTTTTGACGATCTGTCAGTGTCGGGGGAATGGGATCGGACCAATGCGCAGAAACACATAAATGTTCTCGAATTATTAGTGGTGCCATTAGCACTTCGAAAATTCGAGAGCCTAGTAGGGTTGGGCGATTTTTCGATATTATCGTCAATATCGCGATATACCGAATACCGATACCGAAATCGTCATAAATTCGAAAAATCGTCAATACCGACAGGACGATATTGCACTTTTAACTGTGAGTATAATATAAATAACTAAGTTAGAAATGCCATACTCTTACCTCTATTCGGTCCAGTAATAGTCTTTAAGTAATAATCCAGTCTTTGTCTAAGGTAGTAAAAACTTAATAAACTCCAAAATAATCTGTGCTCATTTAATTCATGGTTTGTTTGCGCTAATAAAATGATTTAAAGTACAAAATAATCCTTTGTTGTTCACTTTTCATGCTTACACAAATAGACGATGCCATGTTTTTTCTTGCCTCTGAGTATTAGTCAGTGGGGAATACCATTTGCACTACCCACATTCCATTCTGATGACGTCATTACTACAGGTCAAGCTATTTATCCATTAGTCATTGATCTGCATGGTTAAACATTCTTCTGACCATGAAAGATTTAAACTTTAAAACTTTTTAGGTCGATAGGAAACCACACACACTTAATCCCTTATCAATACCACAGCTTGGAACGGTGGGTGAGGGGGAAGTTAATCTCTTGCTTTACCGTTATACGTTTTTATGTAACTTTATACAATATATTTAGCATTTTTAAACGAATCAGATCAAAATTCATTCCACATATAACATTACGGATTTATTCTGAGTGAGAGACGTCCTTAAAATAAAGAATTTAGGCCTAATTATTTCCAGTCTTCTATCTGTTGTGGCAGTTTTGGTTGCAGTGTTAACTGGGTTAATTTCACACATCCCGGCTACGTATAGGACCGCTAAGTAGTGAGCGAATTTGAATAGGTCTACAATGGGGCAAATTAGTATTTAATATTACAGACCAAATAAAATCTGATATAATTGTTTCCAGTCTTCACGCTGGTTCTCGTTCAACATCATGCAGTGTTATTTTATTAATTAGCGGCGGGCTTGATAACAGCTGTCGGAATTCTGCAGTGTGAATTCTGATTGGCTCAAGTATGATACGGCGGCCAATCAGATTTCGCTCTGCGGAATTCCTTTCTGCACAATGAAGTTAATGCGTATTCCTTGCTCAATCTTTTGACAGTTGTCGTGAGGTAAAGATAACACAAAATACAACACAAGAACAGAAGAAAATCCTTTATTTTTCTTATTTGTGATGAATACGGTTAGTTGCATTACATTCGTTGCTTTAAACTGTATATTGAAGGGTGTCAAAGTGTGGAATTTCGTGTATTAAATATGAGGAAATGGCAATCATGGCGTCTCAATTTACGGTTTCAATGCAACAAATTTAACGAAAATAACTTGCAGACGCCACCAATTAGAAATACATTTTATTCTATGTTTACACCCTAACTCCACACCCCACCCAAATGACGATATATCGTGATACCGCTGTATTTTAATGAGATACCGATATCGCCATGCCTTGAGCAATATCACCCAACCCTAGAGCCTAGTTCAAGACAAGATTGTCCTGATAAGGACAGACAATTCCGCAGTGGTGTCTTATTTGAACTGCCAAGGCAAGACAAGGTCGCCAGAGTTGTGCATGATGATTTGGAACCTTTTGCTGTGGTGCCAAGAGAGGAATATTATTCTTTGAGCAGCACACATTCCAGGAAGATTGAACATCCTAACGGATGCCCTCAGTCGAAGGACGGCTTGTCGTCCGATGGAATGGAAGCTCAACCGATCGGTAGCGGAGGTTCTATTCAAACATTGGGGCAAGCCAAATGTGGATCTATTTGCGATGAAAGGAAATGCAAAGATGGGCACATATGTGTTGCCGATCCCGGACCCACTAGCACTGGCGATAAGTTTGCGTATCCTCCAATAATTCTCATCCCAAAAGTTCTGGCAAAGATAAGAGCGGGCACATGCCAAGAACTACTGATGGCTTCTTATTGGCAAGGTCGATCATGGTTTATGGATCTGCTGGACCTTCTGGTCTGCAATCCGATCCCTCTTCCAGACAGAAGGGATCGGATTTTTCAGAACAAGGGTCTGTATTACCACGACAGACCGGAGATGTTCCAATTGACTGCATGGATGTTATCAAGCAGGGAGCAATTGAGAGTGACTTTTCTGAGCAAGCAGGGAAGTTTGTAGCATCAGCTAGAAGGGGGTCAACCACCAAAACATATAATTATAGAATCAACAAGTTCACAGAGTGGTGTAAGGGAAGAAATATTAATCCCTTTTCTACAACTGTTCAACACGCAGCAGATTTTATCTGTCATTTATACGAGGTTGACAAACTTGTACCGTAAACCCTAGCAGCGTATAAGTCTGCTTTAGCTTCAGTCGGTCCCATTCTGGCCTTAGTAGGAGTGGAGAACGACACTTTAAATGAAGTTATTAAAGGAATGAGCAATCTACGACCTAGACAGCCAATTCATATCCCAGCATGAAATCTATCTCTTGTTCTACAGGTTTTAGGGCATGCGCCCTTTGAACCAATTAGATCTATTGATATTAAACTGTTAACTATTAAGTCAGTTTTCTTGGTTACAACAGTATCGGCGAGAAGAAGCGGAATTCATGCGCTTTCTGCTGAACAAGACTGTTTTGTCGTTATGGTTGAAAGTTTAAGACTACTACCACATCTTTGTTTCCTGGTAAAGAATTAGTCACTTAAATATCTAGGACAACCGATCAATTTGCCACGTTTAGTTAGGCATGACCCAAACTCTTCTGCGTGGTGTCCTGTCAGATGTTTGAAGATGTATAAGAAACATACAGAGGCATGGAAAGATGACCCATAATTTCTGGTTATGTCTCAATGCTCCTCATCTTTGCGCCTCGAAAGATACTATTTCTCATTGGATAGTCGATGCTATTCAGATGTTGCATAAAATCGTGACAGGAAAGCAGATTGATCGTGTGAACGCCCATCAAGTCCGAGAACCAGCAGGGCTTTAGATTACCCCTTAGCTATGACTTTGCAAGTCATGCCCAAATGAGATCCGCCCATATTAGTGAGCCCAAATTATAATCCTACTGGCTGCTATGAACTCTAATTAACTGATTTATAGTCAATTAAATACTCAGAGATGGATGCTGTGACATTTTATGCCCATTCAGAGATCTCATAGTGCTATTAAAACTAAAATGGCTCAAAATCAATCTCTCAGATTTCAAAATTCTCTAGTGTCTGGGAGCATTGATGGATCCCGGACCAGATAGGTGGTGTGCCCAAATGAGGTAAATCTTAAGCCCTGACTAGCAGCATCATCTGCCCTTTATAAGGGTGTCGCATTAGAGGAGGTGATGTCTGTAGCACAGTGGCATGCCGAGTCGTCATTTGCTGATTTTTACCTTCGCGATATTTTCCAGCACACTTAGTCCGGTAGCCGTCGCCAATTTGTTGAATCTTAGCCAGGCCACAATCGACCACTCTTAACACAAACATTGTAAGGTTGCCCACATGCACGGATACAGGTGATCGATACGACCAGTGGCTGACCGTGGATTGGGCGAGCTCCTGCGATGATCAAGAAAGACCAAGCACTCAGAATAGTGGGTGTTTCTTAGTTTAAGTGACTAATGATAATAATATTATAAGCCCCCTAATGGTAAAACTGAGGGACTATAGGTTTGCACTCCATCCGTCTGTCCGTCTGTCCATCTGTCTGTCCATCTGTCGCAGTTGGTTTTCCGCAGTTTTCTTCGCAATCCTTCAAGGTATTCAACTGAGAATTGGTATATTGCTTTGTTATGAAGAGTTACAGACCAAGTTCGAGTTTCAGGCATATGCGTCAACTTTTGATGGAGTTATCAGCTTTCCACACTTTTTTTCGTACTCCAAGATATTTAAGCAAAAATCAGTGCATCGCTTTACTATAAGGAGTTACAGAGCAAGCTCGAGTTTCAGACATTTTTGTAAATCTTTCATGGAGTTATGCCCCCTATCGACATGAAATACAAAAAATATGAGTTTTTCCGCACTTTCAAGATATTATACTGAGAATTGCTACATTGCTTTGTTATGAGAAGTTACAGACCAATTTCAAGTTTCAGGCTTATGCATAAATTTTTTATGGAGTTATTCCCCCTTTCGACTTAAGAAATAAAAAAAATATCAGCTTTCCGCACTTTTTTTTCGCACTCCAAAATATTTGAGGAAAAATCAGTACATCGCTTTAGTATAAGGGGTTGCAGAACAAGTTCGAGTTTCAGACATTTTCGTAAATTTTTCATGGAGTTATGCCCCTTTCGACTTATGAAATACAAAAAATATTAGTTTTCCCGACTTTTTTGCAGTTTTTCAAGATATTATACTGAGAACTGCTACATTGCTTTGTTATGAGATGTTACAGACCAAGTTCAAGTTTCAGGCGTATGCGTAAATTTTTGATGGAGTTATGCCCGCTTTTGACGAAAAATATCAGCTTTCACTTTTTTCGCAATCCTTCAAGATATATAAGGGAAAATTGGTACATCACTTTAGTATAAGACTTTTTCCTTCTCCTTCACCATATATAACTGAAACTTGGTTTATTGCTATGTTATGAAAAGTTACAGATCAAGTTCGAGTTACAGCTGCTTCTGTCAATTTTTATTGGAGTTTTGGACTGTCAATCTCTAAAGATTTATATCACAAGATAGGGGACATGTATTTCAATACTTACAGAATGCTTGTTGATTATATTATTATTTTCGCTTTCAGTCGAAATACCAGACTGATTAGTGAAAAGTCTGATTCTTGAGTATGCGTATTCATTGTAACAGACATTAGACTCATTCCAATTTGAAAATCTGATCAGGTTGTTGATAGTTTTTCATATTTAGAAGTTGTAGTAGCTTCTTTGCACTCTCCTGCCCTAGCCTAGACATGGGACTGACATGGATCTTGTGGGTGTTGCCTCCCTTTTGACATCCCTCAGGAATTTGTGCTGACAAATGAGTGGGGTGAGCGCGGTCTAGACCATGGAAGTTTAGCACACTATGAGTCGGATTGTGGAACCCAAGTGTATGCTGGGGTTCTCAGTCTCTTCACAACCTTCTCCTTCGACTGGTAATTGAGAGCTGTTTTGAGCCTCACCTCTGCCCACCGGAGTTTCCTGGCTGTCGAAATCCGGAGTTTATCATAATAGTACATCTGGTAAATATTATTCAAAGTAGAATCAAGAGAGCATCCGCTTTTGTTTCTACGAGAATTGATAATAATTACCAGATGTACTATGGCCTGCCTTGGATGCCCCGGTGAGGTGAGGCTGAGCTGCTTTCGCTGTTTATCTAGACAAATATAAGACGAATCTGATTGTTCTGGGGAATTGACTCGGTACGTGGAGGCAAGAGTAATTCCCGAACACAGTATGGGCAGGACCATGGAGAATGCGGAGTTTTAATTGTTTATTTTGAGCTAGAATAGATAATAGACATTATCATAATAGTACATCTGGTAAGTATTATAAATTCTTGTAGAAACAAAGGCGGATGCTCTTTTGATGCAGTCAACATCTATAAAGACCAGCATATCCCTGTTTTGCCTACTATATGCAGACACAGTAAGCAAAGCTTTCGCCTCTGAATTCAAAATTACATCTAAAACTGGATACAACATTAAAGGATGTGACCTACTCCACGACCTTCAGCAAAGATATAGACCACTAGCTAAGCTGCACCCACACCTCGCTCGTGTTGGGATCGATCGACCCCTGAACTTCTTGACAATCAATTTCCAGAAAACTATACAGGGAAACATGTTGATTATTTTGAAACTAATTTGACTGGGTGCTGTTGCTGCCTTAGGCAGCAACAGGCTAAGGCAGCAACATCGCCCAGTCAAATTAGATTCAAAATATTCAGCAGAATGCTTATTGAATGGTAAAGACATACAATTCGTACAATGTGTCAGACTATTAAGCACTAAAGACGGACTATTTTGAATCATTCATGATGCCATCCTCCATGTCCCGTAGTTGATTATGACTTCATATGATGGATGGGAAAGGTCCATTGGTCTGCATATCTGAAGGCAGAGCGATGATGAAGAATATTTTATAGATGTTTCTATAGGATTGACTGGCTTGATTATTGAGCCAGTTATTCAGATGAGTCAAGTTAACCCTTTAATGGCTAAGCCAACCAACACGGCCAGCCCCTGTGGTGATCTTGAGGGATGTTCGTTTGCCGTCCAAGAGGTTATTTTTGAAGATTTATCACTGGAATGACTAAGCCAGTCATTTCAGTTGTAAATTTTCAAAAATACTCTTCTGGTGGCCAGCAAATGGACACTGACTAAGCCAAAAATATTGGATCCTGGATAAAACCTTTTAATGGTCAAACCGGCCAACACAGCCTCCATTTGCTGGCCAGCCTAAGAGGGTTAAGGTTATGGTCATATTCACACCAGAATGCTTGAAAATAAAATTGTTAAAATTGTATACTTTTAGATGCTTAATAGCCATACATGTAATGAAACGAAATAAATCTTAAGCATATGATGATTTCATTATGCATAAATTAATATAATTTTTTAAGTTGTGAAACTGAATTAGGGACACTAATTCAATTTCAAAATGTAATAAAATTAAAGTAATTTATACATAATGAAATCATCATATGTTAAGATTTGTTTCATTTCATCACATCTAGGCACACAGTTTAATCATCTAAAAGAAAACAATTTTAACAATGGTATTTTCAAGTATTTCGGGGTGAATATGAATCTAAGTGTTTGATTTAATTTTGAACAGAGCGGCCATTGCATGCTGAGGACATTGTGCGCAGAGTGAGCGATGAGTGGCAGAATTGGGACGATGAGTTGAGAAAGACCGCTCGTTTCTGCCTTAAACAGTCTGACTTTGTCCAGACTTTGCACTCATTGGTGAGTCACAGAATCCCGTAATACCTCCATATGATAGCCCGGTGTCTGGCTTTCAATGTACAACCATACAATCTGTTGAATATGTAGGTCATGTCCTGTGTTAAGCCTTTTAGAACTCGTATGAATGCATTGTTACATGTATCAGGAGCAGACAACTTTGGGATTTCCGGATCACGAGCCCTATGGTCGTTGTAGCCTGTAGGCCTACATTGTTAAATGTTATTGGAGTAAATCTTGATATACATGTTTAATCCTCTACTGGTGAAGCTGGCCAAAATCGGCCTTTACATTGGCCATGATGATTGTTCATTTGCCGGTCAAGAGAAGACTATTTTTTTAATTTTACCACAAGAATGACTGGCTCGATGACCGAGCCAGTCATTCTAGTGATAAATTTTCAAAAATAGTCTTCTCTTGGCCTGCAAATGGATATTCAATCAGAAATTTTTACAATTTTCTTGACCAAATTTGACCATTAAATGGTTAAATACTTACAAAGAAAGATATGCCATGTTGATATTTAGTAACTAAATCAAAACCCATCAACATGATGACTGTGGTACAAAATTAGCTTCCACTTCATAACTCATTTTTTGTTCCCCTAATTATAGGAAATAGAAATCTTCCTGCATGTAATATTATTGGTAATTTGACGGTTCCCTTTTGCTTTGAGTCACGGTCAGATTGACACTGACACACAAATCAGTATTCTTGTTGGAAAAGGAATGAGTCTGGATTTTCAGATCAACGTCATGTATAAAGATCAAAGCTCAAGTTCGTCGTAAATAAATGCGATCAAATTTCAAATGGATATTGGTGTTAGGGAGACAGTCACTGATTTAGTCATTGAGGTTATGTCATGGTTAATTTAGTACACACAATTTGATAAATAAGTTACCCATATGATTGCAGATTACAACTTGGCTCTGCCCCAGAGTCATGGTGCAATCACAAGTTTGAATATTATATAGAGAATTCATCCACCCCACCTTCTGCTCCAAAACCTTTTGGTGGAATTCAACCAAATTTGCTTTGTCATTTATCCATATGGTTGTAGATTGCGAGATGATGTTTAATTTGGACTCCCGTTCCATCTGCAGAATGGTGGTGATGATGCGGGATGGGGTCAAAAGGTAAAGTTTTGGTAAAGTGTCCGGATTTGCGATGGCGCCATCAACTGCATATTCTAGTCCTCTTTGCTGTTGATGGTGCTTGCAATGTTGTTTAACGGAGGTTATTTATTTTGCAATGTTGTGTTTCAGTTTGATGTTGTTCACCCATTGTTTGGTGAGCTGAGATACGCTGAGAAGCATGCGAACCTGAACCTAAACTTGAAGAAATCATTCAAAAGATTCTGTTTTGAGTTCAAACAATCAAAACTAACATATTACAAAGATTCCAAGGTGAGCTAAACAGTACCAGTGTTAATGCTTTAGTGGTCAAAATGTAAAATTCTTCGTAGTTAATATCTATTTGTCGGCCACGACAAGAGTACTTTTGAAAATTTACCACTTGAATGACTGGCTCGGTTATCGAGCCAGCCATTCCACTCATAAATTTTCAAAAATAGTCTTCTTTTGGCCAACAAATGCACATTCCTCAAGAAGACTGCAGAAGCTATCTCTGGCTGCTTTAAGGATTAACCCTTTAGCAGCCCAAGGTGGACAAATGCCTGTGGCTGTTGCAGCGGTCTTGAGAAATGTCCATTTGCAGGGAGAGAGAAGACGTTTGAATATTTACCACTGGAATGACAGGTTGGGTTATCGAGCCTATGAGTCCACTGACAAATTTTCAAAAATAGCCTCTTGGCCTGAAAATTGATATTTTCAATGAGAAAATTTTACTTCCCTTCACCAATCTCGAGGGTGATGGGTTAAAGCGTTTACTTATCGTGATGGTGTTATTCATAGCAATGGCATATGCATAGAGGACTGCAAATTGATAATAGGCTTGTGCGAGTACATGATTAAATAAAAAATCTTGATTAATTTTTAAAATCGTGAATTCTATATGATTAAAAATTAATGAATCAAATAATTATGAATAATTTCTACTGCATAAAATATTTCAAAATTTACCTTTAATTAACCCTTGAATACGATCTGTCACAAAATTTACATTTTATCAGCGAATGTATGCCAATTTTCAGGCCTAGGGGAAACTATTTTTTTTTAAATGGAAAGCTGGAATGACTGGCTCAAGCATCCAGCCAGGCATTCCAGTGATACATTTCCTAAAGTAGTCTTCTCTTGGTCAGCAAATCAATATGCCTAAACACTATTTCAGCTTTCAGCATTGATATGCCTTTGTTATTATGCCGGGGATAATTTCTACCCAGGCTGAGTAATCGTGTAATCACGATCATTCTTCAGTAATCAATTGTGATCACCCAAAGCAATATTTGCACAAGCCTGTCACATAACCATTTAATATCAAAACTAGAATGCGCAGTGGATGGCACATGGTCACACCATTGCAAATCCTTACATTTTCTCCAACTCATGTTCTGCCAACCACCCCCATCCTACCCCACCCACACAAAAATGGGGATGGCGAGTGGGTGGATGGAGGAGCCTAATGTAAACATTGTATCGCAATCTGCAATCATAGTGGTTAAATTTGGTTAAATTCTGCTGCTTTTGACTTTTAACCCCCACTTCTACCCTGCTACCCCACCCCCACCCCCAACTACCCCAGGTGGTGGAGCCTAACCTAAATGTTGTCTCGCAATCCGCAATGATGTGTGTAACTCACATAACAAATCTGAATGGACTCCACTGTAATCTATAACCGGTTTGACATCTAACCTATTAATGGTCAGAATTGGTCAGGAAAATCTAAATATTTGCTTTTTGAATGTCCATTTGCTGGCCAAATGAAAACATGGGGTTTTTTTTCGATGATGGAACTGGTCATTCCAGTGATAAATTTTGACAAATAGTCTTCTGTTGGCCTGCAAATGTACATTTTCTATGAGAAAAGTAAAATTTTTACGACCAAATTTGTCCATTAAAGTGTTAATCAACAACATAATAAAGGAATAAAGCTTGGCCATTGTCGGATCATCTCCATTGTCATGCAAAATACCTTTTGAGACAAAAGATGATGAACCGGTCATAGTTCTTTGTCCCAAAATTCTGGTGTTAATGGGCAGGTCTGACTGTACGGTACTAGCATTTAAAACATCTTGTTTGTTTTCTCTCTCAGGCAGCACATAAGCTCGGTGACTGGGAAATTGAAAAAATCCACATTTATAATGGTGTCGAGAAGAGACGAGGCCCACCAACAGAGTAAGTTATGCTACTTATGTCTCTACACGTTCATATAGCTCAGGCTGAAGAGGAAATTTCCAGGCCCTGTGCAATGTATGGAGAAGCAATTTCTGTCTCACGAGGAAAAATATTCTATGTAATCTAGTTTAGCTAGTAATGGGCATGGGTAGACTGTTAGTTTTTCAGGAAGTCCAGCAGGTGCAGTGCCAAACCTTTAGTTACTTTTACAGTAACACTGCAACTGTATAGTTACTGTCATGTGTATACATTAGGCACATCTCAAGAATTACATTCAATGCATGCTGTTTAACCCTTTAACACTCATATCAGCCGAAAACGGCTTCTGCACTGGTCTTGAGAAATGTCCATATGCAGACCAAAAGAAGATTATTTTTGAAAATTTACCACTGGAATGACTGGCTTGATAACCGAGCCAGTCATTCCAGTGGTAAATTCTCAAAAATAGTCTTCTCTTGGTCTGCAAATTGACATTTTATGAGAAAATTGAAATTTTCTTTAAAAAATTTGAGGGTTAAAGGGAATCTGTACAGACAAGTAGCGACAAATTATGATGTAAGGCAGATTAGGTTGAATATCTGGAAACTAATTTGACTGAGCGCTGTTGCTGTCTAACTAGCTAGCTAACACATAATATCCCCGTGATAGTAGGTAGCAATTCATATCATAACAGTCAGAGGTATAGTAAACTATATTGAGCTGCGTGTACTAACCTGAGTCACTGGGTATGTGTATGTACATGCGTGTATGCATGTGTATGTGGGTGGGTGCATGCATGCGTGTGTGCGTGCATGTGTGCGTGCGTGCGTGCATGCATGTGCTATTTGGATCCCTGTTTCTGCAACATTGATATTATGTCAGTTCACCTGTATGCTTTTTGTTTTATTGCATTGCAACACCCACCCACCCCATCTAAACCACCATCAAAACACCATGTGACTGAATTCATTCAACCCCATCTTAGCCTTTTAACACTCGTATCAGTCGAAAATGGCTTCTGCAGCTATCTAGAGAAATGTATATTTGCAGACCAAGAGAAGACTATTTTTGAAAACTTACCACTGGAATGACTGGCTCGGTTATCGAGCCAGTCATTCCAGTGGTAAATTTTCAAAAATAGTCTTCTCTTGGTCTGCAAATGGACATTTTATGAGATTTAATTTTTTAAAACAGATTCGAGGATTAAAGGAATTATGCCACATCAGAAACACTAAATGTGGTGACTAAAGAGTGATGATTCAAATGATGTGCCGTTTGTGGGCCAATACACATACATCCCTTCAATTGTCAAGCCATTCAACCAGTGTCTGCTGTGTTCTTGAGGAATGTCCACTTACAGACCCAAGAAAAGAGTTTTTTAGAAAATTTCCCAGTGGAATGACTGGCTCGAAATTCAGGCAGTAAATTTTCTAAAATAATCCTTTGGCCTGTTGATGGACATTCATTAACCCTTTAATGGTCAAGCGGGCCAAAACTGGCCTCTGTAGTTGTCTTAAAGATTATTTTTGAAAATTTACCACTGAAATGCCTGACTTGTTAACCTTGGACATTCAGTAAGCAAATATTTTGATTTTCTTGACCCAATTTCACCACTAAAGGTTTAAGCAAAAATAAGATTTTTTAAATCAATCTTGACCAAGGCCTACAGAGCCATCATGTGCACATATGTTGATCATTAAAGGCCTACAGAGCCAATCAATTACACATATGTTGGTCATTAAAGGTGTACAGAGGCATCATGTACACATATGTTGATCATTAAAGTTGTGCAGAGCCATCATGTACACATATGTTGATCATTAAAGTTGTGCAAAGCCATCATGTACACATATGTTGATCATTAAAGCTGTACAGAGCCATCATGTACACATATGTTGATCATTAAAGGCCTACAGAGCCAACCAATTACACATATGTTGGTCATTAAAGGTGTACTGAGCCATCATGTACACATATGTTGATCATTAAAGTTGTGCAGAGCCATCATGTACACATATGTTGATCATTAAAGGTGTACAGAGCCATCATGTATACATATGTTGATCATTAAAGGCCTACAGAGCCATCATGTACACATATGTTGACCATTAAAGGCCTACAGAGCCATCATGTACACATATGTTGACCATTAAAGGAATACAGAGCCATCATGTACACATATGTTGACCATTGAAGGTGTACAGAGCCATCATGTGCACATATGTTGACCATTGAAGGTGTACAGAGCCATCATGTACACATATGTTGATCATTAAAGGTGTACAGAGCTATCATGTACACATATGTTGATCATTAAAGGAATACAGAGCCAACCAATTACACATATGTTGATCATTAAAGGCATACAGAGCCATCATGTACACATATGTTGATCATTAAAGCTGTACAGAGCCATTATGTACACATATGTTGATCATTAAAGGTGTACAGAGCCATCATGTACACATATGCTGATCATTGAAGGCCTACAGAGCCATCATGTACACATATGTTGATCATTAAAGGCCTACAGAGCCATCATGTACACATATGTTGATCATTAAAGCTGTACAGAGCCATCATGTACACATATGTTGATCATTAAAGGCGTACAGAGCCATCATGTACACATATGTTGGGCCCTGAATACAGCATGTCTGTAACCAGGTTTGACTGTGTCTATATGCATCATGGAAGCACATATGTATATGAAATGCACATCATGGTAGGCTTTCTCAGGTAGGCTTTGATCTACTTTCTCTGATAAATCATTTCTTTTTTCTTATAGATGGGGATTCACTTTCATTGTAAAAGGAGAAAAACAGAAGCAGTAAGTATTGAATATATATACTTGTTTTCGGTTTGACTCATAATTCCTGTGTCACTCTGGTTTCTATTTACAAAACTAATGACCTGATCGTATATCTCCAATCTTAACACAGGAAACAATGCATTCTTTTAAACCTGGATTTTCAAACTTTGGTCTGGATTGGAAAATAAAATCTAGAATTTACTCAAATCAACGCTAATCTCTGCAAGAGTGTCAGCAATATCTGATAGCTTTTGTTTGTTGTTGATAGAGATAAATAATGACAATGCAAATTGTACAATCTATCTGATCATGAAAACTCGGCTTATGAGTGTACAAGATAGATCAGTGGCATATTGTCCAAGAGATTAAAGTTGGAGGCGTTATTCACACATCTCCTGTATACTGTAACTATCTGTTGGCTGAATTTCTGCAGACTACTTTCCATGGGGTTTAACATTAACGCTCATATCAGCCAAAAATGTTAGTGTTAACACTAAATACGCTCAATATTTTGAAAACAATTTGACAAAGTTATTGATGGTTAAGCCACCAACAGCTTTCATTCCAAATGTTTTCAAAATATTCAGCATGTCGAGAGTTATTACCCTCTTAAATTATTGTCTGGTGGCTGGTAGCAGACAGACAGTTAACTACTCTCTGTGAATACATCACATGATGATGATTATTATTATGTTTGATTTTTAAGCCGGAATTTTGGTCGTTGTGTGTGTTGTGCCTCTCAAGACGAAGCGTTGAACTGGCTTAGTGGCATGTATAAAGCTCTGGTGAGTATCTTTCCCTTGTTACATCATCAAGGATACCTATATATCCTAACCAATTTCATGCTCAATTATCCAGAATCTTACTTTGAGTGAGAGAAACTTAAAACCTGTTGGTTAATTTGAAAGTGATTTGACAGCAGATGGTTACTGTAGCTCAAATTAGCCTTTTTCGTCTCAAGCGTATACTTACCTCCCTAACACACTTGATATTTCCTAAATATCGTCTTTCACTCAATAAAACCTCGGATTAAAGAAGGTAGGTGCCCCTACTGGACAGGGAGTCACTTAACAGTCGGGCGGATGCCCGCCCCCAACCTCGTGCATGCGCAGACTGACACGTCCTCATCCAATTTATTGTCTCGCCTGCAAAGCAGAAAGCGAGACATGGATCACTAATTCCGGCGTCAGCGGCATCGGCATCCGTCATTTGTGCAGTTTTCGTTACGGTATTTTAATCAACTTATTTTTCAACAGTGGCTCATCTGATCTCAATGAAACTTTACAGAAGCGATATATACTATACAGGAAGTGATCTATACAGGGATGTGATTTACATAACAATAGATTTAATTTTGGGGCATTTTAACTATTTTTGTCACATTTTTGGACTTGGACCTTTTTCATTTTGGGAAATTTCTCAGAGATATGATCTGCATCATTATTGATAAGACTTCGGGCAATTTTTAATACATCTTCACGTTTTAGGACTTTGAACTTTTTTCATGTTTGGTTTGTTGTAGTTTTTCAACAATGGCTCACCAGATATGAACAAAATTTTACAGCAGAGTTATATATTATGCACGAGTACTATCTGCATCATTACTAGTTTCATTTTGAAAAAAATTTCAAGATCAGACTATCTACAGTTTGATAAAAATTTCCATGGTTGATTGGTTACACTTGTTTGTTGGTGCATTACTGAGTATGTCTGTTACAAACCATGCCAAGTTTGCTTGGCCAATCAACACTATCCATGCCTTTACAGGTGAGACATTGTACGCTTCAGCGTTCTTGTTGGGTAAAGAGACACATGCAGTTTCTTGCTTTGCTCAATTTGCGTTTGTTTCTATCCTTTTCAAGTGTAGTAGAATCAATATTGTATATTGACATGCTAAATCTCCTGAGGCCATACCGGGATCAGGCTATCTGGTGAATTCTATTACCGGGTACATAATTCTCATCATTGTTGCACGTTGTAATGTGTTTCCGTGATGAGCGTTAGACGTGATAGGCGCCTAGAAAACTGGTAAAATATTATTTTGGCACTATGAAATACTAATTAGCTCACCTGGCCAGAATGGGCCGATTTCAATTATATTTGGCAGGAAGCATCCTTAGGGCATGGGGATCTAAGTTTGTTCAAACGAACATGATCGGCCAATTTGGCCAATCTTGGATTTTGGCCGATTTTGAGAAATGAATTTAAAAATCTTCTCCGAAACCACTTGGGGGATCGATTCAAGACTGATGAAATATCGTTTAGAGCAAGAGCTGAACTAAGTTTGTTCAAGAGAAATTAATCGGTCAAATAGTTTGGTGGCCATCTTGGACATGACGAAGTTTTCCCGAAAACGATTTCTTCCCCAGAACCGCCAAATGGATAAGGCCGAAATTTGGCGGATATGATTAGGGACTAAGGGATATTAAAATTGTTCAAGAGAAGTTAATCCGTCGAAAAACATGGCTGCCCTGGACCAATCAAAATGTAGCACATTTGGTGGCCATTTTGGATTTTTTTATTTGATGGATTTTGAAGCCGAAATTAGTTTTGTCTATGTTTTTGGGCATTCTGATCTCAAATCTGCCCTGTTCAAAACTGTCGGACGAACGGTTTGGCAGTCATCATGGATCATTTTCCCGTCAAAATCTCCCATACAAAAGCAATGGGAAAATTAAAATGTCTTATTCTTGAGAACTGCTTGGCCGATTTCAATTATATTTTACAGGAAGCATCTGTAGACCATAGGGATTCAAGTTTGTTCAAACGAAGCCAATCGGCCAATTTGGTTGGTGGCCATCTTGGGTTTTGGCCAATTTTAGAAATATCTTTAAAAATCTTCTCCGAAAGCGCTTGGGGGGATCGATTCAAAACTGATGAAATATCATCTAGGGCAAGAGCTTAACCAAGTTTGTTCAAGAGAACTTGCAACTAGTATGGCGGCTATCTTTGATGACCTAGTTTTCCCGAAAATGACTTCTCCAGAACTAAGGGATATTAAAGTTTGATCAAGGGAAGTTGAACTGCCAAAAAATATGTCCGCTGTGGGCAATGAAACTATAGCGTATTTGGTGGCCATATTAGATCTTTTTATTTGATGGATTTTGAGGCCGAACTTGGTTTTATATGTGTTTTTGAGTATTCTGATCTCAAATTTGCAATTTTCGAAACGATCGGATAAACGGTTTGGCAGCCATTTTGGATCATTTTCCTGCCAAATACTCCCATACTACAATGGGAAATGTAAAATGTCTTCTTGATAACTACTGGGACAATTTCAATTATATTTGGCAGGACGCATCCTTAGGGCATAGAGATTCAAGTTTGTTCAAACGAAGCCGATCGGCCAATTGGCCTGGTGGCCATCTTGGATTTTGACCAATTTTTAGAAATTTCTTTAAAAATCTCCGAAACCGTTTGAGGGATCGATTCAGAACTCATGAAATATTATCTAGGGCAAGCGCGGAACCAAATTTGTTCACTTGTGAACCTGATTGGCCGAATCATTCAGCGGCCATCTTGGATAACCTAGTTTTCTCCAGAACTGCTGAAGTGATCGGCCCAAAATTTGGGAAATGATATTGATGACTAAGGGCCATTAAGTTTTGTTCAAGAGAAATTGATACATAAAGAAACATGGCCTCTGTTTTCTTGTTACAAGTCTGCTCAACATGTTTTCACCAGCTTGCCAGGAGTATCCACGGCTCCAGACACGTATACACCTGCGAGTGCTGTTGAGGACGATGAAGGCCAATGCCTGTCAAGCACTCGCAGGTAGTCACAGAGGACTGGTCGGATGCTTGCCAGTGGCTTGTAAATCTCAGGCCAGCGCGCAATGTGGAACCATCATGTGGAACCATCGGCTGCCCAGAGGGACCAGCGCCCGTGTTTGGTTGGGAAGCCGACGATGTCCACCATGCCATCTCTGCCTTTATCTGAGCATATCATTGATATGTTCACAGCCGCAGAGGCATCCATTAGGCTTCGCGAGGTGGCAAGGCAATGCCGCATCGTAGCTGGTATTGCGTAGCTGGTCAATTCCAGCAAGACGGTGTGGTGCCTAACACGAGTGCGGATGACCGCGCAGTGCTAGGCGAGGACATGTGACTGAGCAGGCTCCCGATTTGACATGGGAGCGCTGTGCACCCTGCTGCGCGATGCAGAGGGGAGCTCGAGAGAGTGCATAGCGGCGCGCGCTATCGCACATTTCTCAGCTGTTACAGGGGGTAGTAATGGCCTCTGCATCTCGCTAGGTAAGCCCCATTTCTGTCCAGAGAGCCATCCGGGATGGAATAAACCTGACTCTTGACTGCATGATGCAGTCAGTTACTAGAAGTGTCCGGGCGAGGCACACTTTTGCTTTGGACAATTTGTGCCAATCCCAGGACCTGTACAATAGGCTGCTGCGGACACCTATGACAGGTACTGGTCTTTTTGGAGGTGAAGGATGTAGGCACCTCCAGGAGATGATCACTAGTAAATAACCAGAGGGCGCTACGCGAAAATTTGAGGTGCTCCATAGAGAGCGTGTACGCGCAGTGCCCCTGCGTTCCATCCTCAGCAGGCCCGAGGCGGCGGTGGCCAGGTCAGAGGCCAGCTACCAGTGCAGTGTAGGCAGCCACCATGCCAGCACAGGCCTGCTGCGGGTGCAGGCTCGGTCACGCTACTACCATAAATGTGGTGAGGTTACAGATGACACCCCCTTCTGCAACTCAAACATCAGCAGCTTCACTCATCATGGAATCGCCATCCTCCCGTCCCAGCCGAATGCTTTAGGGAGTAGAGGAGATTTGGATGTCCATGGTAGGAGGAGGTTTCACGATGGAGTCGAGATATGCAACAACCCCAATTTGAGCTGTGGGTGTTCTAGGCCCAAATGCCCTCTGGATCATGTTTGCTCCAGGTCAAATCTAAGGATCACGTTGCCGGTGGATGGCAGAAGGACCCGAAACCATTTCAGCAATTTAGAAGAAAGTGACTGCATGAGGCAGATGACACTCATTACGTTAATACACCTGTGAACCTACAGCGATTGTCTTTGGAATTAGAAAGTCATGAAGACCGTTCCTTTGCTAAATATCTCAGGCCTAACTTTCGGGTTTGATACAATGGTCGAGACATCTGAGCCAGTCTTCAAGCCACAACATATTTGTAATTGTAGTTAAGTAATTTTTTTTTATATTGTCATAATCATTTGTAATTAGGTGAATTTTTATTTTATTACTGATTACAACCATACTTGTACGTATTCAGATTTACCAACATACTGGATATCATTGAATAGAGTCAATTGACAAGTTAAAACTTCAAAAGTATAATTCAATTTGTCTTTATTGTCGTTATAAACTGAGGTTTAATTGAGTGAAAGTCGATATTTAGGAAATATCAAAGAGTATTAGGGAGGTAAATATCAACTCTCTCGTGAACAAAGAAATCCATGATTTCGTTTAATGCACATTATACAACTGTTCTATAGAAATGCTGGCTTGACCCCTTAACCCTCAAATTTGTTTCAGAATAATTCAATTTTCTCAGAGAAAATTTCCTTTTACAGACCAAGATGAGACTAACGTTTGGTATCGCGGGTATCGAGCCAGTCATTCCAGTGGTAAATTAAAAAAAATTCTATTATCTTGGTCTGCAAATGGACACTTCCCAGGACCTCTGGAGAAGCTGTTTTTGGCCGACTTGCATGTGGTTAATGGACAAGCTAGCCAAAACTAGGATTTGCTGTTGTTCTGAGAAATGTACATTTGTATGCTGAGAGATGAATTTTCAAAACTTAGTATTTGATAACCGAGGCAGTCATTTCAGTGGCAATTAAAAAAAAATGTTCTCAACCTAATCCATACATGTGCAGGCTAAGATGTAAATTTGACAACACCATTTAAAGTTTAACCCTTTCATCGATGAATTCCCCATATCTTAATTTTGAGACAATGCATGAAAGCTGTTGAATATTTTCAAATTAATATGATTGGAAGCTGTTGTCCAGTAATATTAACTTCAAAATATTCAACAGACTGCAATGATTCGGAAAGAAATTACTTTTTACAGGATTTGTCAGTGAAAGTGTTAAGTCCGGTTTCTGACATCTTGATGATGATTGTATTTCAGTATCCAAATGGCTTCTTTAATTGACAAGATGTGACGCTTCAATCCTCTGATCATATACGCCAATGCTAATTCATATGCTAATGTGTGGTTCACATGCTCAACATCTGTTCCTGAAAGGAAGCTGTCAATATGCAATGTGCAATCTACTTAGCTAAGGGATAACAATCAGCCAGTACCATGGTAATGATTATCTTGCTCAATTCTTGACAGCTCATGACATGCATTTTATTTTTGTTTATGCATCAAATATGTATTATTCATATGCAGAATGTAGTTGTATTGACATGCAAATGAGCTATCTCTGATATATGGTTATATAGAAAAAGCTGCCCTGATTAAAACAATCAAGAGAACATAACATGACTTGTCTTCACAACCGTGCATGCATGATTGTGCATAGGTCTGTGCACATGCGTATACATTGTATGGTGCGGGTCAAGTGAAGGAGGGTACATTTTGCTGTGTAAAAATATGACTAACATGAAAGCTTCCTGGATCAATGATGGTATCAGCGGCCATATTAATGTGTTCAATTTCTAGCTTCCAAAGTACAATGTTAAGAACAATGCATCTTTTTCACTTTTACAAAATGTATACAATTTTTTCAGAATCATTTTTCCCAACGATTGTAAACCTCTGTATATGTTAATGACCTTTTTATGTAAAGATTTGAGCCAAATTGGATTGTTAGTCTCAGAGATATTGATAGATCAGGAGCTTCGGTTCCATGTTATTTTAATATAAATCACAACCAATATTGGCCAATCTTAGTTTAGGGTAACACATTTTCATGTTTTCAAATTTGAGAATCATCTGTGGACAGATATGGCTGAATCCATACCCTGTTTTCCTTATGAAGTGGTGGTAATAAGATATGGACCAATTATATTGTCTATTTGTTTTAATTGTACAAATCTTCTTAAGCGTCAGTGTTCATCTAATATAGAATTTATTAGCCTTTAATGATCAAGATTGATCAGGAATACTAAGTGTTTGGCTTGGTCAGTGTTAATGTGCAGACTAAGACAAGACTATTTTTGAAAACTTAGCACTGAAAATAACGAGCCAGTCGTTCCAGTGGTGGGTCTCTAAAAATCATCATCTCTTTGCCTGGAAATGGACATTGGCCAAGACCACTGCACAGGCCAGTAAATGGTTAAGGAGGCTGACTGATTTATGCCACAAGAATTTGGCATGTCGCAGATATGAAATTATTTACTTAATATTTAAATATGAATTTAATTTAACATGTTTAATTTTAAAACATGACCAGGAGATTGATTCTATTTACAATTAATGCACAAAAACAAGGAGAAAACAACATCACATATTTTCATGCAAATTGAATGACGGATTATCTTTAAAGGTGCGGTGTGTATTGCCATATATAATAGCAACACTGTCTTGGTGTCAAACAGCTAGGTGCTTGCCATATAGAAAGCTTAACAATTTGTCATGTGAAAATGTGCATTCGTGCATTTGGGTATTATAATTGACAGAATACATTGGATATGAATGTTATTGATAGATGGTTATGTGATACAAGGTTGTCGATAATTTCACATCATGAAAACATACTTACCTCCCTAACACTCTTGATATACTAGTATATCGGCTCTAAATTCAATAATATTCAGAATTATAAAAAGTTAGGTGGCCCTAATGGGCAGGTGGATGTACACAGTCATGCACATGACAGACCCCACCCACTGCGCATGCGCATACTGGTACTTCTGTTACTAAATATTGGCTGACATAGAAGCAACTATTCAAATAACCAAAGGACCAGGCCTCCGTGGGGTGGAGGCCGGAATCCTGTTAGGGAGGTAAGTATGTCATCTCACTCGTGAGAACATACTTACCTCCCTAACACTCTTGATAAAAAACAGAATTTGAAAGTAAATTTGGCGGGAGGGAGGCAAGGTCCTGAAAACCAGCACACCCTCGAAGAGACTAGGCTCTTTGAATTCTCAAGAGATTTAAAACATCTGAAATTGTGACTGAAACCACAACCAGGAATAGAATTTTGCATCGGATAATCGACCGATGAAGAGAGATTGATCAAAAGGCAAATGCGCTCCCCCCCCCCCCCCCCTTTTTAAAATTCTGAATATTATTGAATTTAGAGCTGATATACTAGTATATCAAGAGTGTTAGGGAGGTAAGTATGTCATCTCGCTCGTGAAAAAGAAATTTTATTAAATTTTTTTATTTGAACCCGTGCCTCTGTAAATAATTTAATGTTTATTAGAAATATAGTTAAACCTGTTCGATGGATGACCTCCCAATACTGTTGATAACCCTTTAATGGCAGCCAAAAAAGGCCGTAGCAATGCTCTGGAGAATTGTTCATTTGCTGACCAAAAGATAATTTTTGAAAATGTACATGTTTGTACCACTGGAATTACTGGCTTGGTAACCAAGCCAGTGATTCCAGTGGTAGATTTTCGAAAGATGGTCATCCCTTGAAGGGAAAAGTAGACATTTATTAAACAAATGTTTTCATTTTCTTGACCAAACTTTACCATTGACCCTTTAACCCTCGAATTCTTTCAAGAAAATTTCAATTTTCTCATAGAAAATGGCCATTTGCAGACCAGGAGAAGACTATTTTTGAAATTTTACCACTGGAATGACTGGCTCAGTTATCACGTCAGTCATTAGTGTTAAATTTTTAAAAATAGTCTTCTCTTGGTCTACAAATGGACATTTCTCAAGACCACTGCAGAAGCTTTTTTGGCTGATATAGGTGTTAAATGGTTACCAGGTTAATGATGGTTTTATGACAGGTTCATATGACAATCTGTTCTAAAGAGAATTATTCTCCAGACAGATAATAGTCTTTTTGGAAACTAACTTATTATTAACTGTCTGACTACTGAGTTTTTACAGATGACATTCCAGGGCTTTTATCTCTGTAACCATTAAATATTTTGAAAACAATTTAATTGAAAGTTATTGGTGGCTAAGCCACCAACAATGTTCAGTCAAATTGTTTTCAAAATATTCAGCAGACCCAGTTATTGCACATTGAAATTATTGTCATGTGACTTGTAGCAGTCAGACAGTTAAAAATCTTCCTACCCTTAGGGACCACGTTATATGTGTTCCAGTTTATCCATCGATCATCTGATGTCACACGACGTCATCATTAACTGAATGACCTGTGTGCTTACGTAAATAATCATTATGTCATGAATGATTCGAAATAGTCTGTCCTTGATGCTTAATAGTCCGACACGTACAAATTGTATGTTGAATAAACTTTTTGTTTACTATTTTGAGACTAATTTGGCATAGGCACCAGCGGCCAGTCAAATTAGTTTCATACTATTTAACAGTAGCAACTTAAGTATTAAGCATTGTTCATATCAGCTATGAGGAGCTCCTGCTAGTCACTATGCTGAATGCACTTAAGCTACAATAATTAGAAGATTTACGATAAATCGCTGGAGAATTGCATCACGTGACCATAACATCAGTCTAAATTGTTTCGGAATCCACCCGATAGAATTCAGTCATAATCTCAATATAATCTCTGTTCTCAAGTTATTTAGCCAATAAAGTGGACGTTAATATAAGTTCTAAATGGATTGTTGCGGTTTACTAACACATTACTAACACATTACGGTGCTAACATGTAGTAGTGGACATTTCTACCTTCTTATCATCAACATTTTACCAGCATTCTTTGTTCGTTTTCTCGCTCGGGAATGAGTTTCACCCGTTTTCGATATATATAGCTTAATTCGAACAAAATGTCCCAACACGAGCGAGGTATGGGTGGAACTTAGCTACAGATGAGTGGAGCATGCCTAAAGCTGGAAAGGTTTATTAGGTGGTTGCGTAGGATCAACCTGATTGGAATTTGTTACAAGATTGCGAGACCTGCTGAATTTGGTGCTTTGAGCTTCAATCGCCTTTAGAAAATTATGTAAATTATTATTTTTTATAAAAACAACCATTTTAATGTCGTTATATTTTGTATATACCATCAGGTGTGTGCGTGCGTGCGTGAGTGCATGCGTGCATGTAGGAGGGAGTGCGCGTACATGCATCCGGGCATGTGTGGTAAATGCCACAGATATCTATGTGATTACTACTCACATTTACATGATAAATCCTCTATGAAGTATTTATGTATGAAATCCAGATTTTTATATTAATTTTCAGGGGATATATTCATTTTGACTGTATAGCTTAATCCTTTCAACGACAAATCCTTGACAAATTAAATTCTTTATAACGTATAACACATTCTATTGAATATTTTGAAATTAATATGCCTGGAAGCCATTGCTTCCTAAGGCAGCAATGGCTTCCAGTCATATTAATTTCAAAATATTCAACCGCTTTGTTTGCCCTGAGATTTAGATACAGGGAATTTAACAGTGAAAGGGTTAAGCTGGCCATTGTTCAAGAAGTAATGTCATATTAGTGACTTGTGGCTATTATTTAAGGGTGTGTTAGAATAAGTGAGGCGACCTGAATAGAGAGTGATCCCAGTATTCACATGATCATGTCACTTACAGCCGTCACCATTTTCAGTTTTCCCTCAGCGCGTTCAGGTCTAAGATCAGAAATCCTTGTGTTTAATCAAACTGCATCAATTGTTTCTGAGAAACAGATTCAAACATTTGGAAGAAAAGTGGGGTTTATGCTGTCTCGCCCATGCGTGGGTGTGTGGGGGGTGTGTGTGTGTGTGCGAGGAAATTATGCAACTCCTCCGTAACATTTGGACAAAATTCAAGCAAATTTGGTGTATGAGTTACCCATATAACTGTGCAGTGCATGAGGCCATGGGGACGTGGCTCTCGCCCCTGGGTAAGGGGGGGGGGGGGGTGGGCTGGAGGGGTGGTGGTGGGGGGTGGGGGGGGGGAGGGTGGAGGAAGAGGTCAGAATGTCAAATTGATTGAAATGCAACATCTCCGAAATCAATCAAATTTGCTATGTAAATTAGCCATATGATTGCGGAGTGGAAGAGACCATTTACATTTGGTTCTCACCCCAGGGGGGGTCAAAATGTCAAAGCGGTGAATGTGGGGATTAGTGATGATGCATCATCGTACAAGAAATCTAACTAAGAACATAATAGTTACCATGGTTTCAAGTTTCACTGATAAATTTTGAAGCCATATTTTCCCACACTATGTAAGTTTAAACAATTCCATTATTATTAACTGTTTGATGAAGTCCATTCCGTTTTACACATTGTATGAAATATTATTAATATTTAATGTCGTATAAATTCCAGAAATATTGTATCATAAATCTAATGTCCTACAGACACTGAAAGATTATATTTAATATCGTTAACCGTTAATAACTCATATAGAATTTAACTCGATAATGACTAAATTTTGTCAAGAAAATCTCAATATTTGCTTATTGGATGCCCGTTTACAGGCCAAGAGATAACTATCTTTGAAAACTTAACACTGAAATGACGAGCTCGGTTATCGCGCCAGTTATTAGCTCACCTGGCCAGAATGGCCAAGTGAGCTTATGCCGTGGCAAACGTCCATCGTCCGTCAACTTTTTCTTTAAACAACTTCTTCTCAAGCACCACTGGGCCGATTTCAATTATATTTGGCAGGAAGCATCCTTAGGGCATAGGGATCTAAGTTTGTTCAAACGAAGACGATCGGCCAATTTGCCCAGCGGCCATCTTGGTTTTTGGCCGATTTTCAGAAACGTCTTCAAAAATCTTCTCTAAAAGCTCTTGAGGGATTGAAGCAAACCTCATGAAATATGATCTAGGACAAAAGCTGAACCAAGTTTGTTCAAGGGAACTTGATTGGCCAAATGATTCGGTGGCCATCTTGGTTGACCTAGTTTTAGCGAAAAACGACCCCAGAACCCCTGAAGCGATTTGGCCGAAATTTGGAAGATATGATTAGGAACTAAGCGCCATGAAAGGGTGTTCAAGAGAAGTTGCTCCATCAAAAAACATGGCCACCGCGGTCCAATCAAAATATAGCATGTTTGGCAGCCATATTGAATTTTTTCACTTGATGGATTTTGTGGTCGGAATTGGTTTTATATATAAAATTTACAATTTTCAAACCTGTCAGATAAATGGTTTGGCGGCCATCCTGGATCATTTCCCCACCAAAAGCTCCCATACTAAAGCAATGGGAAATTTAAAATGTCTTCTCGAGAACTACTGGGCCGATTTGAATTATATTTGGCAGGAAGCATCCTTATGGCATAGAGATTCCATTTTGTTCAAATGAAGCCGATCGGCCAATTTGCCTGGTGGCCATCTTGGATTTCGGACGGGATCAATTCATACCTCATGAAATATGATCTAGGGCAAGAGCTGACCTAAGTTTGTTCAAGGGAACTTGATTGACGAAATGGTTCAGTGGCCATCTTGAATGACCTCGTTTTCGCAAAAACAACTTCTTCCCCAGAACTGCTGAAGCGATCAGGCCGAAATTTGTGATATATGATGAGACGCTAAGGGCCATTAAACTTTGTTCAAGAGAAGTTGATCCATCAAAAAACCTGGCTGCTGTGGGCCAATCAATATATAGCGTGTTTGGTGGCCATATTGGATCTTTTTATTTGATCGATTTTGAGGCAGAAATTGGTTTTAAGTATGTTTTTGTGTATTGTGATTTCAAATTTGCCATTCTCGAGATGGCGGATAAACGGTTTAGCAGCCATCTTGGCTCATTTACCCGCCAAAATCTCCCGTACTAAAGTAATGAGAAATTTAAACTGTATTCTTCTCGCGCCGTCTTAGATCTTGGTTGGTTTTTAGAAATGTCTTTAAAAATCTTCTCCAAAATCGCTTGGGATCAATTCAAAATGCATGAAATATCATCTAGGGCAAGAGCTGCACCAGGTTTGTTCATGAACTTGATTGGCCAAATTGTTTGGCGGCCAATTTGGATAACCTAATTTTTGGCAAAACAACTCCAGAACCACTGAGTGGATTGGGCTGAAATTTGGGAGATATGATTAGGCACCGAGTGCCATTAAACTTTGTTCAAGGGAAGGAGCTACGTCAGAAACATGGCCGCAGTGGACCAATCAAAATGTAGCGTATTTGGCGGCCATATTGGACTTGCAAAAATGTCCACAAACTCATTTAAAAGACTACTCCTAAACCACCCACCAACAATTGCGACAAAGATGCATAGTGCTCCATGTGAGCGACACAGGCCCTTTGTGCCTCTTGTTCTAGTGGTAATCTTTTTTTTAAACATTCTTCATGGGCTGCAAATGGACATTCCTCAAACTCACTACAGAGCTCGGTTTTGGTCGGCTTCGCCATGTGTCTCAAATTCAAGGCAATCCCACAGAAAAAATGTTGAATAATTTGGAAACTATTTTGACTGGAACCTATTGCACCCAGTCAAATTAATTTCAAAAATATTCTGGCATGAATATTCTTTACATCATAAATAATGTGTTGTTTAGCATCCATAAGGGTTAAAGCATAATATATTTAGATAATGGAGGAATCCAGTTTATCGATCAATCATGTGATGTCATAATCAACTGCGTCACGTGTAGGCTGATGTCATAATCAATTACATCATGGATGACGTGATTTAGTATGTCTTAAATGCTTAATAGACCATTGTATGTCTACTATTAAATAAACATTCTGTTGAATAGTTTGAAACTAATTTAACTGGGCACCCTTGCTGCATAGGTTTACCTGTATAGTTTTCTGGAAATTGAGATTCAGAGAGTGCAGGGATCGATTGATCCTAACATGAGCAAAGCGTGGGTGGAGCTTCGCTAAAGATAGGAGGGGCTAAAACCAGATATCTCCATTAACAAACAGTCTTCTTGTCCTCCAAATGGACAGTTATTAACCCTTTAATCCTCGAATTCTTTCCAAAAAAAATTAAGTTTTCTCATGGAGAATGTCAAGTGGCAGACTAAGAGAACACTTTCCGAAAATTTACCACTGGAATGATTGGCTCGGTTGTCGAGCCAATCATTCCAGTGGGAAATTTTCAAAAATAAACTTCTTATGTCTGAAAATGGATATTTCTCAAAACCACTGCAGAAGCCGTTTTTGTCTAATACGAGTGTTAAAGGATTAGGACGAGTTCAGAAGTGCATTCTGGGCCAGTTTAACGATTAAAGGGTCACGGACCACGTTTTATTGTTGTATTTCATAGATTGTACTTTACACATAATGTATACTGTATTTAAATACTCAAAGTGGCCACGTTTGCTTTATAGACTTACAGAAGAATTAATTCTGTATTACTGTTATTATGAAATTACAACTTTTTAATTTAAAATCTTTGTTAAATAATTCCAATGTCTTTACATCTATATTGTAATACATGTATCATGACTTAAGGATGTTATTCTCATATTTAATTGTAATATTATTAAATTTAAATTGTATGCAATATAAATTTTGTAAAAAGTGCACTTATGCAGAACGTATATAATAATATATATATTATATTTTCTTGATATCGTTTTAAATATGTATATATATATATGTATATATAATTGTATATTTTACATTTTAAAATTAAATTTTACATAAATCTTTTCTCTTTTCTGTGCTTCAGAAAGCGAGACAATAGATAGCACTTATTGCGGTATTCCTGTCTCTCTCCGCTTGCATCACCGCCATTGATGTTCTAATTAAGGGCTTTCCACAGTATTGGTTCAAATCTTGACATGACAATGAAACTTTCAACATGTTCTCTATGCAATGCTAATACAATCAGCTTCATTAAGCTTGAATTAGTGAATATTTTAAAATATTTATTTAGTTTTCGAAGCTTTTTTTGATGGTCTCATTCAGCGTTTTCAACAAAGCCTCATATGAGACTTAAGATGTGTTCTCTACACAGTATATCTAGATTTTATCCACCTTGTTTCTATATTTGTGATCATGATTATGAAGGCTGAATAATTATGCATTAATAATAACAGCAAAAGAATTTAAAGATGTTACTAGCTATGACAAATTTGATATGTGATATTATTGTGAGCGACTACGCATAATGGATAACGCATCACGGTGCTCATAACGTGTTTCTTTAACCTCTCAATAGTTAGAATTGGTTAAGAAAATATAAATGTTTACTTAGTAAATATCTGTTTGTAGGCCAAGAGAAGACTATTTTTGTAAATTTACCGCTGGAATGACTGGCTTGGTGGTTCAGAGCCAGTCATTCATGTGGTATATTTTCAAAACTAGTCATTTCTAGGCCTGCAAATGGACGTTCCATAAGACTACTGCAGTCTGTTTTTGTATGACCTGACGATTAACATGTTAATACAGATTTCAATGTATAGTCATCAACATCTGTTTATATAATGCCGTCTATTTATTGTGATACAATAATGCTTCCACAGATGGTATGACAACGTGTACTATAAAGGTACACAATTATTTACTCTCCCTGTTCATCCCATTCCCTGCTATACTACTGCTTCAATTAGACACATGCATTCCTAGAATGGATGAATCCAACCTGTCCCTCAAGAATATGATGTCATAATCAATTACAAAACATGCAGTCCGACGCCACAGTTATAATTGGGAGAGAATACTGCATCATGAAGCTGGAATAGTCTGTCAACTGTACAAATTGCAGGTGTTAAGGATTTACTTCTTCTTTTCGATCACTGGTATCACACTTGGAGAGCCGTTCTCAAGATGAAATCTGTGGTTTTCTGCAGTTCTTCCACAGGCCCATACAGCTTTTCAAGAAAAGCGGTTGACAAAGGCCAGATCTCTTCTCTCAGCAGCTGATACGTACTGAAACATTGAAGTATGTGCTCTGTGGTCTGTTCTTCTTCTCCACAAGGACAAGTGGGTGATGTTGTAAGGTGGAACCGCCTGTACATATGTTGGTTTAATCTGTTGTGTCCAGTTCCGAGACGAAAAATGGTCACTTGCTCTGGCCTCGAGAGATGATGGTAGGCATCTTCTGATTGAGGTGTTCTATAGAGTGCTCCACTGTGAGGGGACCCACTGCAGTGCTATCCGAAAGCATTTGATGGTTTGTAGTGCTTCTTCAAGTTGTGGCAGCTTACCTTTGGTGATAGCCTCAAGGACGGAGCGGGCATCAGATAAAAAGACAATCTGTGCAATAGGGTCTGCTGTTCTGCTGATGGTATTAGCTGCATGAACCAGTGCTTCGACTTCAGCTCTGTAGTTTGTGCAGTGTTTGCCTGTCGGTATTGCAGCTGACTCATGTTGTCCGTTTGGATACTGTATGTGCAGTCCGGCACCTCCGCTCCTAATTGCATCTTTGGCTGATCCATCTGTGTAGATCCTTATCCATGTCTCCTGAGGGTACATTTCTTCCAGCATGGCTAGGGTCAGGGCCTTCTTGCTCACATCACTGTGTTCATCTTTGGTTGTGAGATGAGGTACTGTGGTGCGAATAGCTCTACTCTCTAGTTTGTTTTCCCAGGGTGGAGGATCAAATGTGTGGTTTGGGTCTTCTATTTGTGCTGGCAACATCTCTTGGTGTTTCCTTTGAAGTGCTTTTGTCTCTTTCACAAAACTTGATCTTTTAAGTCTTCCTGATGACAGCTGTGCTTGCCTGATCTTCATCGGGTGGTTGTTGAACGATTTGAACTTTGCAGCTTGGATCAGTGCTTTGCATTCCCTTCCTTTGCTAAGTGGGGGTGATGCCTGCTGTCTGCTCCATTTTTTCTATTGGTGTTGATCTCATTCCACCAGTGATGATGCGCAGTGCCTGGTTTTGTACTCTGTCGAGGTTCTGTTGATGAGATTTAGCTGCTGTCATCCATGAGCTGGATCCATACTCAAGGTGTGGTCGTACGACACCTAGGTAGATGGTCTTGATGATCCTTTCATTGGCACCCCACTTTGTTCCTGCCAGCTTCCTCATGATGTTTAGCTTTCTTCTGGCCTTTGCCTCTGCATTCTGGATGTGCTCCTTCCATGTTAATCTTCTGTAATAGGCGACTCTCAGGTATGTCTGATGGTCCTCGTACTCGAGTGGAGTACCGCCCAGTGTCAGATTGCCAACCTTGGTTTTGGTGGACAGTGAGAATAACATGGCTGATGAATTTTCTTTGTTGATGGTAATACATCAGCGATTGGCCCATGCTGTAATTCTGTCCAAGGCGAGCTGCATTCTGTATGTGGCAGCCGTTGTGTACTCCTCGGTGCACCAGAGTACGAGGTCATCTGCATAGAGGGCTGCTTGGATCCCATTGGGCAGCTCTGCTACAATGTCATTAATGAAGAGTATGAACAGAGTTGGTGATAATACTCCGCCTTGTGGCACCCCTTGTCTCAGCAATACATTCTGTCCAGATTGTCCATCCACCAGCACCCTAGCTCTGCGATTGTGTAGGTATGACTTGGTCCATCGGAACATGTTGCCACCGATGCCTGTGTGCCGGAGCTTCACGAGGAGGCCATCCTTCCACACCTTGTCAAATGCTTTCTGCAGATCGATAAAGGCAGCTAGCATCACCTTCTTGGCTTGAAAAGTGTCCTCTATGACCTGTGCAAGATGTGTTGTTTGATCTTCTGTGCTCCTGTATCTTCTGAAGCCGGCCTGCTCTGAAACTATAATGTTCTCCGACTCCAGGTACCACTGCAACCGCTGGTTGATGATGCGCTCCATGGTCCTGCATGGATTTACTATTTAATAGATATTCATAGGCAGCAACAGCTTGCAGTCAAATTAGTTTCAAAATATTCAACAGGTTGTCCGAGTAGTTTACCTTGAAAATGTGATTTTGGCAAGTCAGGGTTAAAAGTATATGCATCGATCCCAACACGGGCAAACTGTGGGCCTAACTTAGCGTATAGATGAGCATGGTGTAGCCAGAAATGGATCCATTGCATTATGAAACAGTGTTATCTGTACAGCAACATTGATTGTAAAATATACACCAGTATTCTCTCCACCTGATTGTAAATTATCAGTCTTAACACTTCAATGGCCAAGCCGGTCAAAACGTGCTTCTCGTCGTCTTGAAAGATTATGCCTGTTTTCAGCGCAAGAGATGACTGACTGGCTTGATAACTGAGCCAGTAATATTAGTTGTAAAGTTTAAAAAATAGTCTTCTCTTGACTATCGATATTCAATAAGCAACAGAGGTTTACTCTCAACGACTTTCCTGGGCTACAATTTCAAATTCTTTAACCCTTGAATTTGTTCTTAAAAATTTTTTCATAGAAAATGTCCATTTACAGACCAAGAGACTATTTTTGAAAATTTACCACTGGAATGACTGGCTCGGTTATCGAGCCAGTCATTCCAATGATAAATTTTCAAAAATAGTCTTCTTGGTCTGCAAATGGACATTTCTCGAGACCACTGCAGGTGGCGTATTTGGCTGATATGAGTGTTAAAGGGTTAAAGAGCTGATACCAGGCTGAACATGAAGTAGGAAATAAAGTGATCGACAAGACAACTTAGAAGCGTCTCTAAAAGTCTGCTAATGGAAATGTTTTAATATTATTAGCTCACCTGGCCTGAAAGGCCAAGTGAGTTTATGCCATGGCAGCCATCCGTCGTCCGTCCGTCAAATTGCTTCTTCTTAATGGTTTAACCGATTTCAACCAAATTTGGCTGAAAGGATCCTATCGTGGTACCCTCCAGAATATCTTTTCAGAATTTTGATTGATCAATTTTTTGGGTGAAAATCTTAGATTTTATGAAAAATCTACAAGAAATGGTCAAAATGCTACTCATTCTTAGCTGTTTGACATATTTCAACCATATTTGGCTCGATGGCTTCTATGGTGGTAAGCCCTAGAACTTCTATTCAGATTTTGATTGATCAATTTTTTGGGTGAAAATCTTAGATTTAATGAAAAATGTACCGGAAATTGTCAAATTGCTTCTTTTCCTTACCATTCTGAGCGATTTCAACCATATTTGGCTGAAAGGATCCTGTGGTGATGGGCTCCAGAATTTCCATTCGGAAATTTGATTCATAAATGGTTTGGGTGAAAATCTTAGATTTTGTGAAAAATTTACCGGAAATGGTCAAAATGCTACTCCTCCATAGCTGCTTGACATATTTCAACCAAATTTGGTTAGATGGATTCTATGGTGATAGGCTCCATAACCTTTATTCAGAATTTTGATTGGTCAATTTTTCCGGTGGCCATCTTGTTTAATGTAAAGAATCGTGTATATTTAAATGCAAATGTTTCAAATGCTAATGGTGCAGGTGAGCGTCGCAGCGCCTCTTATATTCTCTGAGATGGCAATTCCTTCATTTTGACCGATAATTCACTCACGACAACACTTTTGTACTCATTGAAAATAATTTGGGCTGAAATGCTAAATTCCAGGGCTTTTCAATGCATTAAAGCAATTTTAAAGTACTTATCAAATTCTAGGCTTTTTAAGGCATATATCAGAATACAAGTACTTTTTAAGTTTGTGTAACCCATGTCTGAAGGCATAAGAGCATGGGATCTCTGCGATATGGTTATGTCATAGTATGACATCTTAACCCTTTAATGGCTAAATCTAGTCAGAAATATCAAAATATTTGCTTACTGAATGCCCATTTGCAAGTCAAGAGAAGACTATTTTTGAAAATGTACCACTTGAATGTCTGGCATGGTTATCGAAAATGGCCATTCCTTGAGACCATTGCAAAGGCCGCTTTTGGCCGATTTCGCCATGAAAGAAGTCTCGAGTTCAAAATCTAACAACATATTATATATAGCTTCCTCACATTTATTGCTACATCATAACTTTAACCTATTTTATACTCGGCGCCCAAAAATGTCTTCTTCAGTTGTCTTGAGAAATGTCCATTTACAGATCAAGAGGCTATTTTTGTAAATTTACCACTGGAATGACAGTGGAAGCTATTCCAAAATAGTCTTACCTTGAAGGCCAAATGGATATTTACTACTTAGGTTTTTACAGTGATGTTGAGAAATCTCCACTTCTTGACCAAAATCAGACTGAAAATAGAGCCAGTCATTCCAGTGGTAAATTTTCAAAAATTATCTCTTGGTCTGCAGATGGAGATCTTCTATGAAAGTTAAACTTTTCTTGAAGAGCTTTGAGGGATAAAGGGTTAGTTAACCCATTAACGGTCACGCTGGTTAAAACCGGCCTCTAGAGGTCTTGAGGAATGTCCATTTGCCGGCAGACTATTTTTGAAAATTTACCACTGGAATGCCTGGCTCGATAACCGAGCCAGTCATTCCACTGGTAAATTCTCAGAAATAATCTGCTCTTGGCCTGCAAATGGACATTCAATAAGCAAATATTTAGATTTTCTTGACCAAATCTGACCGTTAAAGAGTTACCATGCAATCCACTGATCTGTGATTAATAATTATACTTGCTGCTGATTTTACATGTGATGTTTGATAAAGTATGTACATTGTGCCTTTATGATTCTATACTAGTAATCACACGCCAGTTCACATGATAATAAAATCCACAATCACCATTTAATTCAGTGTTGATTTGTTGAAATATTTCAGAGAAGATCGAGTGAGGCGACGCTGTTATACTACTAACCCACCACACCAGCCATTATTCAAACCCTGTGTTACCAAGTTATAGAATTATCAAACAGCTGTATAGCACATCTATTTTTACAAAGCAATCTTGATATTAGACCCCCAAAACAATGGGCTTGCTAAGTAGAAGTCCTATATTATCAGCTTTGACTTAGTAAAGTAAGTTTTTAAAATATTTAGCTCATCTGGCCTGAAAGGCCATGATGTCTCGCCATTATCCATCGTCCATCCCTTTAAACAACTTCTCAAAAGCCACATGGCTGATTTCAACTAAATTTGGCAATAAACATCTTTGGATCAGAGATCAGTTTGTTCAAAGCAAGCCAATTGGCATACAGAGATGAAGACTATCATCAAGTCACTCTATAGAACACCTCAATCAGAAGATGCCTACCATCATCTCTCGAGGCCAGAGCAAGTGACCATTTTTCGTCTCAGAACTGGACACAACAGACTAAACCAACACATGTACAGGCGGTTCCACCATATGACATCGCCCGCTTGTCCTTGTGGAGAAGCAGAACAGACCACAGAGCACATACTTCAATGTTGCAGTACGTATCAGCTGCTGAGAGGAGATCTGGCCTTTGGCAACCTCTTCTTGAAAATCTGTATGGGCCTGTGGAAGAACTGCAGAAAACCACAGATTTCATCTTGAGAACGGCTCTCCAAGTGTGATACCAGCGATCGAAAAGAAGAAGCAAGCCTTGGTGGCTATTTTTAGACACCTTTAAAATTGTTTTCGGAAACCACCTGACTGGCCTTAAACTTTGTTGATTTCATCTGTAGCACATATAGATTGGTTGATTGGTGCTGTGGTCATGTTGATGGCATCATTTGTCATGAAAACGACTTCTCAGGAACTGCTGAATGGATCGGGCTAAATCTTGTAAGATGTCATCGACAATTCTAAAAGGGTGATTAAAGATTGTTCATGTGAAATCGCTAAGTGAAAAAACATGGTCGCCATCGACCAATCAAAATTTATCAGCCATATGAGTTTTCTATTTGGTGGATTTTGATGGCGTTACATGTTTATAAAATTTAATATGACGATGTTAAGTGGAGGACTTAATTACGTCGAGGATGGCTTGTATTGGCAAATTATGTCTTTGCACATATTCTGATATTCCAGGTGAGCAACAGACTCTTATGTCTCTTGTTCTTCTGATGACCTTGACCTTCCAATGTGAACTTTGGATTAAAGGAACCTAGTGTTCTTTCTTAGATAAATAATGTACCAAACATGTTTGTTTCTGGCAATAACTAGATGTGTGTTAGCATTAGTCTGATTTGCCTTAGCGGACTGCATGCTTTGTAATATCATCCGGTGGAACCAGATGTTAATAGTACTTTATCAATGATAGCACACATCTCAAGAACATCAGAACTGAGCAAAGTAACATGCTCTTTTGAGAAAAAATGGACCTTTCCATTTTTAGCTATGCCCCGCCCATCTCTAGCTAAGCTCCACCCACACCCCGCTCGATCGATCGCTGAACTCCCTGACTATCGATCTCAAGAAAACTATACAGGTAAGCTGTTGAATATTTTGAAACTAATTTGACTGGGTGATGTTGCTGCCTAAGGCAGCAACAGCACCCAGTCAAACCCCCTGACTATCGATCTCTTTCTTTAACCGATTTCTCAAGAACCACTTGACAGATTTCAACCACATTTGGTAGGAAGCACCCTTATATCAATCGGATTCATGACTTCAAATAAATGTTATTCATCGATTTTGTTGGCAGACATCTGATTGTGATATTTTAGAAATGCCTTTAAAGAGCTCCGAAACCGCTGGGCCTTTTGATGTAAAGCTCAAGAAACGTCATCTAGTGAATTAGCTGGACCAAGTTTGTTCAAGTGAATCTGGTTTGTTTATTTGTTTGGCAGCTATCTTGGATGACCTAGTTTTCAGATTTTTTTCAGTGACCTTTGATATTTTGATGCAAAAAATGACATTTTTTGCCTGCCAAGGCCAAACTCCAGTTAATAAGATCAACGATGTAGATTGGTGATTCCAAAATACAAGTTGTTTTTATGCTAATAGATAAATGTGCCTGGCTTTGGGTTTCTTACCTAATACTTTTTACATTAGTGTATCACCGGTGAACCCTTTCATAGATGAATTCACCCTATCTCTATTTCGGATAAGGTGTTGAATATTTCGAAGTTAATATGACTGGAAGATGTTGCTGCTTTATTGGTTTACTCAAGGGGTGACTTTCGACATCCATAAGTCATACGGGTGTGGGTGTGTTGTCATACACTCATGATGTGTGGTGTGATCGAGTATCGACATACAATACATGCGTGCGTGTGTGGGCGTGTGTTGTCATACACTCATGATGTGTGGTGTGATCGAGTATCGACATACAATACATGCGTGCGTGTGGGCGTGTATTGTCATACACTCATGATGTGTGGTCTGATCGAGTATCGACATACAATACATGCGTGCGTGTGTGGGCGTGTGTTGTCATACACTCATGATGTGTGGTGTGATCGAGTATCGACATACAATACGTGCGTGCGTGTGTTGTCATACACTCATGATGTGTGGTGTGATCGAGTATCGACATACAATACGTGCGTGCGTGTGTGGGCGTGTGTTGTCATACACTCATGATGTGTGGTGTGATCGAGTATCGACATACAATACGTGCGTGCGTGTGTGGGCGTGTGTTGTCATACACTCATGATGTGTGGTGTGATCGAGTATCGACATACAATACGTGCATGCGTGTGTGTTGTCATACACTCATGATGTGTAGTGTGATCGAGTATCGACATACAATACGTGCGTGCGTGTGTGGGCGTGTGTTGTCATACACTCATGATGTGTGGTGTGATCGAGTATCGACATACAATACATGTGGGCGTGTGTTGTCATACACTCATGATGTGTGGTGTGATCGAGTATCGACATACAATACATGCGTGCGTGTGTGGGCGTGTGTTGTCATACACTCATGATGTGTGGTGTGATCGAGTATCGACATACAATACATGCGTGCGTGTGTGGGCGTGTGTTGTCATACACTCATGATGTGTGGTGTGATCGAGTATCGACATACAATACATGCGTGCGTGTGTGGGCGTGTGTTGTCATACACTCATGATGTGTGGTGTGATCGAGTATCGACATACAATACATGCATGCATGTGTGGGCGTGTGTTGTCATACACTCATGATGTGTGGTGTGATCGAGTATCGATATACAATACGTGCGTGCGTGTGTGGGCGTGTGTTGTCATACACTCATGATGTGTGGTCTGATCGAGTATCGACATACAATACATGCGTGTGTGTGTGTGGGCGTGTGTTGTCATACACTCATGATGTGTGGTGTGATCGAGTATCGACATACAATACATGCGTGCGTGTGTGGGCGTGTGTTGTCATACACTCATGATGTGTGGTGTGATCGAGTATCGACATACAATACATGCGTGCGTGTGTGGGCGTGTGTTGTCATACACTCATGATGTGTGGTGTGATCGAGTATCGACATACAATACGTGCGTGCGTGTGTGGGCGTGTGTTGTCATACACTCATGATGTGTGGTGTGATCGAGTATCGATATACAATACGTGCGTGCGTGTGTGGGCGTGTGTTGTCATACACTCATGATGTGTGGTCTGATCGAGTATCGACATACAATACATGCGTGCGTGTGTGGGCATGTGTTGTCATACACTCATGATGTGTGGTGTGATCGAGTATCGACATACAATACATGCATGCATGTGTGGGCGTGTGTTGTCATACACTCATGATGTGTGGTGTGATCGAGTATCGACATACAATACATGCGTGCGTGTGTGGGTGTGTGTTGTCATACACTCATGATGTGTGGTCTGATCGAGTATCGACCTACAATACGTGCGTGCGTGTGTGGGCGTGTGTTGTCATACACTCATGATGTGTGGTGTGATCGAGTATCGACATACAATACATGTGTGCGTGTGTGGGCGTGTGTTGTCATACACTCATGATGTGTGGTGTGATCGAGTATCGACATACAATACATGCGTGCGTGTGTGGGCGTGTGTTGTCATACACTCATGATGTGTGGTGTGATCGAGTATCGACATACAATACATGCGTGCGTGTGTTGTCATACACTCATGATGTGTGGTGTGATCGAGTATCGACATACAATACGTGCGTGCGTGTGTGGGCGTGTGTTGTCATACACTCATGATGTGTGGTGTGATCGAGTATCGACATACAATACATGCGTGCGTGTGTGGGCGTGTGTTGTCATACACTCATGATGTGTGGTGTGATCGAGTATCGACATACAATACATGTGTGCGTGTGTTGTCATACACTCATGATGTGTGGTGTGATCGAGTATCGACATACAATACATGCGTGCGTGTGTGGGCGTGTGTTGTCATACACTCATGATGTGTGGTGTGATCGAGTATCGACATACAATACATGCGTGCGTGTGTGGGCGTGTGTTGTCATACACTCATGATGTGTGGTGTGATCGAGTATCGACATACAATACGTGCGTGCGTGTGTGGGCGTGTGTTGTCATACACTCATGATGTGTGGTGTGATCGAGTATCGACATACAATACATGCGTGCGTGTGTGGGCGTGTGTTGTCATACACTCATGATGTGTGGTGTGATCGAGTATCGACATACAATACATGCGTGCGTGTGTTGTCATACACTCATGATGTGTGGTGTGATCGAGTATCGACATACAATACATGCGTGCGTGTGTGGGCGTGTGTTGTCATACACTCATGATGTGTGGTGTGATCGAGTATCGACATACAATACATGCGTGCGTGTGTGGGCGTGTGTTGTCATACACTCATGATGTGTGGTGTGATCGAGTATCGACATACAATACATGCGTGCGTGTGTGGGCGTGTGTTGTCATACACTCATGATGTGTGGTGTGATCGAGTATCGACATACAATACATGCATGCGTGTGTGGGCGTGTGTTGTCATACACTCATGATGTGTGGTGTGATCGAGTATCGACATACAATACGTGCGTGCGTGTGTGGGCGTGTGTTGTCATACACTCATGATGTGTGGTGTGATCGAGTATCGACATACAATACATGCGTGCGTGTGTGGGCGTGTGTTGTCATACACTCATGATGTGTGGTGTGATCGAGTATCGACATACAATACATGCATGCATGTGTGGGCGTGTGTTGTCATACACTCATGATGTGTGGTGTGATCGAGTATCGACATACAATACATGCGTGCGTGTGTGGGCGTGTGTTGTCATACACTCATGATGTGTGGTGTGATCGAGTATCGACCTACAATACGTGCGTGCGTGTGTGGGCGTGTGTTGTCATACACTCATGATGTGTGGTGTGATCGAGTATCGACATACAATACATGTGTGCGTGTGTGGGCGTGTGTTGTCATACACTCATGATGTGTGGTGTGATCGAGTATCGACATACAATACATGCGTGCGTGTGTTGTCATACACTCATGATGTGTGGTGTGATCGAGTATCGACATACAATACATGCGTGCGTGTGTTGTCATACACTCATGATGTGTGGTGTGATCGAGTATCGACATACAATACATGTGTGCGTGTGTGGGCGTGTGTTGTCATACACTCATGATGTGTGGTGTGATCGAGTATCGACATACAATACATGCGTGCGTGTGTGGGCGTGTGTTGTCATACACTCATGATGTGTGGTGTGATCGAGTATCGACATACAATACATGCGTGCGTGTGTGGGCGTGTGTTGTCATACACTCATGATGTGTGGTGTGATCGAGTATCGACATACAATACATGCGTGCGTGTGTGGGCGTGTGTTGTCATACACTCATGATGTGTGGTGTGATCGAGTATCGACATACAATACATGCGTGCGTGTGTGGGCGTGTGTTGTCATACACTCATGATGTGTGGTGTGATCGAGTATCGACATACAATACATGCGTGCGTGTGTGGGCGTGTGTTGTCATACACTCATGATGTGTGGTGTGATCGAGTATCGACATACAATACATGCATGCGTGTGTGGGCATGTGTTGTCATACACTCATGATGTGTGGTGTGATCGAGTATCGACATACAATACGTGCGTGCGTGTGTGGGCGTGTGTTGTCATACACTCATGATGTGTGGTGTGATCGAGTATCGACATACAATACATGCGTGCGTGTGTGGGCGTGTGTTGTCATACACTCATGATGTGTGGTGTGATCGAGTATCGACATACAATACATGCATGCATGTGTGGGCGTGTGTTGTCATACACTCATGATGTGTGGTGTGATCGAGTATCGACATACAATACATGCGTGCGTGTGTGGGTGTGTGTTGTCATACACTCATGATGTGTGGTCTGATCGAGTATCGACCTACAATACGTGCGTGCGTGTGTGGGCGTGTGTTGTCATACACTCATGATGTGTGGTGTGATCGAGTATCGACATACAATACATGCGTGCGTGTGTGGGCGTGTGTTGTCATACACTCATGATGTGTGGTGTGATCGAGTATCGACATACAATACATGCGTGCGTGTGTGGGCGTGTGTTGTCATACACTCATGATGTGTGGTGTGATCGAGTATCGACATACAATACATGCATGCGTGTGTGTTGTCATACACTCATGATGTGTGGTGTGATCGAGTATCGACCTACAATACGTGCGTGCGTGTGTGGGTGTGTGTTGTCATACACTCATGATGTGTGGTGTGATCGAGTATCGACCTACAATACGTGCGTGCGTGTGTGGGCGTGTGTTGTCATACACTCATGATGTGTGGTGTGATCGAGTATCGATATACAATCATTCATGCCGGTGTATTAACCCCTTAACCTTTGAATTAGTTCAAGAAAATTTAAATTTTCTCAGAAATGTCCATTTGCAGACCAAGAGAAGCCTATTTTTAAAATTTTACCACTGGAATGACTGGCTCGGTTATCGGGTAAATTTTGAACAAGAGACCCACATTAAATTAGAAATTTGTCGGAATTATAAACTGTTTCCTGATACATATGCCATGAAGACTAGAATTACATTCTCCAAATAAATAAATACCATGCCTAATTATCACAACACGTCGACAATACAGATCTATTATACTACTACTGCCCAATCCGTTCAGTGGTTCTGCAGTTGTTTTGGCAAAAAATAGGTTATCCAAGATGGCCGCCAAGCCATTTGGCCAATGAAGTTCCCTTGAACAAACTTGGTGCAGCTCTTACCCAAGATAGTTCATGCGTTTTGAATTGCACCCCCAAGCGGTTTCGGAGATTTTTAGACGTTTCAAAAAATCGACCAAAATCCAAGATACCCGCCAACCAAATTGGCTGATCGGCTTTGAACAAACACGGAACTCTATGCCCTAAGAATGCTTCCTGCCAAATATACTTGAAATCGGTCCAGTGGTTCTCGAAAACATTTTAAATTTCCCATTGCTTTAGTATGAGAGTTTTTGGCAGGAAAAAAATCCAAGATGGCTGCCAAACCGTCTATCCGAGTTTCAAAAATGGCAAATATGAAATCAGAACACCCACAAACATGCCAATTTCAGCCTCAAAATCCATCAAATAAAAAATCCAATATGGCCGCCAAGCAAGATACATTTTGATTGGTCCACGGTGGCCATGTTTTTTGACGGATTACCTTCCCTTGAACAAACGTTTAATGACCCTTAATCTCTAATCATATCTCCCCAATTTCGGCCTGATCACTTCAGTGGTTCTAGAGAAGTCATTTTCGGGAAAACTAGGTCATCCAAGATGGCCGCCGAACCATTTGGTCAATCAAGTCCTCTTAAACAGATTTGGCTTACCTCTTGCCCTAGATGATGTTTCATGAGTTTTGAATCGATTCCCTCAGCAGTTTCGGAAAAGAAGATTTTTTAAGACGTTTCCTAAAATCGGTTTAAATCCCGCATGGCCCCCGGCCAAATTGGCCGATCTGGTTCATTTGAACAAACTTGTATTCCTATTCCCTAAGGATGCTTTCTGCCAAATATAATTGAAATCGGCCTAGCAGTTGTCGAGAAGACATTTTAAATTTCCCATTGCTTTAGTATGGGAGACTTTGACAGGAAAATAATCCAACATGGCCACCGAACCATTTATCCAACAGGTTCAATAATGGCAAATTTGAGATCAAAATATCCAAAAACATATAAAACCTATTTCCGCCTCAAAATCCATTAAATAAAAAAATCCAATATGGCCGCCAAACATTACATTTTAATTGGCCAACAGCGGCCATGCTTTTTGACAGACCAACTTCCCTTGAACAAACTTTAATGGCCCTTAGTCCCTAATCATATCTCCAAAATTTGGGCCTGATCCCTTTAGCGGTTCTGGAGTTGTTTTCTGGAAAACTAGGTCATCCAAGATGGCCACCGAACCATTTGGTCAATCAAGTCCTCTTGAACAAACTTAGCTTACCTCTTGCCCTAGATGATGTTTCATGAGTTTTGAATCGATTCCCCAAGCAGTATCGGAGAAGATTTTTAAAGACGTTTCCTAAAATAGGCCAAAATCCAAGATGGTCACCTGCCAAATTGGCCGATCGGGTTCATTTGAACACACTTGGATCCCTATGCAGTAAGGATGTTTCCCGCCAAATATAATTAAAATCGGCATAGAAGTGCTCGAGAAGACATTTTAAATTTCCCATTGCTTTAGAATGGTAGGTTTTGGCGGGAAAATAATCCAAGATGGCCAACAAACCGTTTATCCGACAGTTTCGAAAATGGCAAATTTGAGCTCAGAAATACCCCAAAATATACAGTAAACCAATTTCGGCCTCAAAATCCATCAAATAAAAGATTTTTAGCCAAACATGCTACATTTAGATTGGCCCACGGCGGCCATGTTTTTTTTACGGATCAACTTCCCTTGAACAAACTTTAATAGCCCTTAGTCCCTAATCATATCTGCCAAATTTCGACCCGGTTCTGGAGAAGTCGTTTTTGCTAAAACTAGGTCAACCAAGATAGCCACCGAACCATTTGACCAATCAAGTTCCCTTGAACAAACTTGATTCAGCTTTTACCCTAGATCATATTTCATGAGGTTTGCATCAATCCCACAAGCAGTTTCGGAGAAGATTTTTACAGACGTTTCCTAAAATCTGCCAAAATCCCAGATGGCCGTCAGCCAACTGGATCCCTATGGCCTAAGGATGCTTTCTGCCAAATATAATTGAAATCGGCCGTGGTTATTGAGCCGTTTAAAGGAAACGTTGACGGACGGACGGACGGTCGCCATGGCATAAGCTCACTTGGATTTTCAGGCCAGGTGAGCTAAAAATAGTCTTCTCTTGGTCTGCAAATGGACATTTCTCAAGAACCCTGCAGAAGCTGATTTTGGCTGATATGAGCGTTAAAGGGCTAATGTAGGATGGTGTATACAGTTGTCTATGCATGTGTTGAGATGGAATAAAACGCATCAAGATGAATAAAATGGCCAATTCTGATTTTAATATTCCAAACAGACAAATACATACATATTACTTTATATACGAGGTATTGTGTCACTCGAAAAAAAGGGCATTTGAGCACTTTGTAATTATTATATTAATAATTACACTCTCGAAAACTATATGCTTTAAAATTTAATTTAATTTAATTTTATTTAATTAAATTTTATTTAAATATTTAAAATAGTTAACTAACCCATAATAATATTAATAATAATAATAATAAATATTTACTGTAGTAGTAAATTTTAATATTACCAATATATACAATAACACAGAATTTCATTCTCTCTTTACCGTCTGACTGCTCAGTTTCTGCAGACGACATCTTCCAGGGTTTAAATCTCTGGACAAGCTAAATATTTTGAAAGCAATTTGACTGAAAGTTGTTGGTGGCTAAGCCACCAACAACCTTCAGACAAATTGTTTTCAAAATATTCAAGTCAAAAGTTTTTGCTCATTGAAATTATTGTCTGGTGCCTTGCAGCAGCGAGACAATTAATAACCAGTTTTAATATCCCTTCTTCACATGAATACACATCTTCACCACGCAGCATTATGGCAGTCATACTTGATGAACATTCTCAAAATTAGGCATCTAATGATATTCCGTCAAACCTGTCTATAGCACACCAGCATGGACCATAATGATGTAGACTGACCAGAGCTTGATCTTTTGATGGCCATGATTGGTCAGGGAAATCAACATAGCTCATTGAATGTCTATTTGCAGGCCATGAGAATTTTAAAATTTCATCACTGGAATGACTGGCTTGGTTATTGTGGCCCTGCCCACCCACACTCATTAAGCGCCAACAAGCACAGAAATTAAATTCAGAATATTCAATATATTGTTAACACGTTTCATTCTAGTTTCCCAAATAATAGAAGGATACCTTTCTAGCTATGCCCCGGTCATTTCTAGTTAAGCTCCGTCTATGTTTTGCGCGTGTTGGATCGATTGATTTATATACTCCTAGCCCTGAATTCACAGAATCCCAATTTCAAGGTAACTATACAGGTAAGCCGTCGAATATTTTGAAATTAACTTGTCCAGTCAAATTACAGGTAGTTTCAAAATATTCAAGACCATGTTTATTAAATAGTAACTTCATCATTACCATACAATTCCTACACTTGACAGACTATTCCAGTTTCTTGACAGACTATTCCAGCTTCTTGACCGCGTATTCTGTCAATTATGACTGCCACATCAGCCTACACTTGACAGACTATTCCAGCTTCTTGACCGCGTATTCTCTGTCAATTATGACTGCCACATCAGCCTACACTTGACAGACTATTCCAGCTTCTTGACCGCGTATCCTCTGTCAATTATGACTGCTACATCAGCCTACACTTGACAGACTATTCCAGCTTCTTGACCGCGTATCCTCTGTCAATTATGACTGCTACATCAGCCTACACTTGACAGACTATTCCAGCATCTTGACCGCGTATTCTCTGTCAATTATGACTGCCACATCAGCCTACACTTGACAGACTATTCCAGCTTCTTGACCGCGTATTCTCTGTCAATTATGACTGCCACATCAGCCTATATATGACATAATTGATTATGACATCACATAGTTGAGTGACAGATCGGATTCATGAATAGCTTCGCATGTTAACAATGAATCCTACTGATATGGCATTACATGTACTATCACATAACACTACTTGAAATCAACATCTAGATAAATTCTAAATATATTAAATTATAATTATTATTAAATATGGCTCTGATATACATATACGATTTAGACTGATTATTATTAGTTAATAATATACAATCCATTTATTAAATTAACTGTTTGACAGCTTCAAGTCACCAGACAATAATTTCAACAAGCAAAAACGTGGGAAATATTTTGAAAACTGACTTAAAGTTGTTGGTGGCTAGGCCACCAACAACTTTCAGTCAAATCATTTTCAAAATATTCAGCATGTCCATAGTTATTGCCCACTGAAATTATTATCTGGAGGCTTGCTACATAACCGTATTTATACACTAAGTACCAAATCAAATAATCTTAAGTACCAAATCAAATAATCTATCCCACCTAAAATGTCATCCAATTTACAGACAAAAACAATTTTAACACAAATCTTTGTGGTTGCGCACACATACGCACAGCATACAATTTATAGTAACTGTACATACCGGTATTTCAATAACATCTGAATAAAAATGTACATGTACATATTCTGAGATTTGGCTATAAATGTGAAATGATATAAACGATTTCAATTCACCCTTAGTTCTAAGACTCCAGTCTGCGAAGGGGTCTGAATGTGAAAAACTTGCCAGCAAAAATATTCAGAGACTAATCAACTGGGAAGGTATTGTTGCCATAGGCACCAGGTTAGAGTTAACCGTTTCAACGACCAATTAGCCACATCTCATTTTCAAGGCAACCATACAGGAAAACTGTTGAGTATTTTGAAATTAATTTGACTGGAAGCCTTTGCTACCTTAGGCAGCAATGTTTCCAGTCAAATTAACTTCAAAATATTCAAGAGAATAAAGTTTATATCGTAAAGAAAATACATTTTACCAGGATTAATTGGTGAAAGTATTAAAGTAGTTTCAGGAAATTCCCATGTTCAATTGATGAATCCAGTTTATGGATCAATCATATGACGTCATAATCAACTGCGTCACGTGTAGGCTGATGTCATAATCCATTACATCATGAATGGCATGACATAGTCCATCATAAATGCAGCAAGTAGTACGAATTGTATGTCTTCTATTTACAAAACATTCTGCTGAATGTTTTGAAACTAATTTGACTCAGCGCTGTTGCTGCCATAGGCCATACCTGTATAGTTTTCTGGAAATTGGGACTCAGGGAGCCCAGGGATCGATCTATCCCAAAAAGGGCAAAGCGTCAGTAGAGCTTAACTCGAGATAGCTAAAACCGGATTCATCCAGTTTTTAAATGCAGATCCTGTGGCATTATTCTGAGTGAGTCATACATCGAAAAAATTAGCAAATGAAATTTCAAATTTCTGAAATTCTGTACTCGAAGGTTTCTTATTAAGATTGGAACACACACGTGATTTGCCATGGATTGTCACAGCAACGTTATTATTGCATAAAACATCACTATCTTTGGCAAAAAATTACAATGATTGTACTATTACCATAGATACCAGAGCAGTACAAAGTGTATATCAGTGAAAAATGATCAGCAAACATTCTACCCCTTCATGTTCAAGTCAGCCAAAACACACTGCAATACTCTTGACAAATGTCCATAAGCTGCAGACCAAGAAGACGAGTTTTAAAAACCTATCACTGCAAAGACTGGTGCCATAACCGCGTCATTCCAGTAGGAGTTTCAAAAATAGTCTTCATTGATTACATATGGACATTTCAGAGTAAAAAATATTTTGATATTCTTGTTCAATCTTGGCCAATGACATTCATTTTCAAGGCAACCATACAGGAAAACTTGAATGCCTTAGGCAGCAATGGCTCGTCATATTAATTTCAAAATCTTCAACAGAAGAACTTTTATATCATACAGAATACTCTTTCTGGGATTTGTCCGTGAAATGGTCAATGGACTAATAATCAGTTTCTTTAAGATTTATCAGTGATTGGGTTAATAACCAGTATTTATCAGAGAAAACCATAGCTATAGTTTGTTCCATTACACCATACCTCCATACAGTCTCAATCACACTACATAATCACATGAAATCTCACATTCCTATCTCATCCCCCTTCGTATGACGACATACTGGCGTTCATTTTGGCTCCCAGTCAAATTAGTGTCAAAATAAAAACAGAATGTTTATTAACTGTTTGACAGCAGTAAGCCACCAGAGAATAATTTCAGTGGCCAATAACCATAACCCTTTAACACTCATATCAGCCAAAAAACGGCTTCAGCAATGATCTTAAGAAATTCAAATCCATTTGCAGACCTAGAGAAGAGTATTTTTGAAAATTTACCAATGTAATGACTGGCTCGATAACCGAGCCAGTTATTAGTGGTAAATTACAAAAAAAATACTCTTCTTTTGGCCTGCAAATGGACATTTTCCATGAGAAAATTGAAATTAAAAAAAACTAATTCGAGGGTTAAAGGGTTAAACCGGCTGAATATTTTGAAAAGAATTTGACTGAAAGTTGTTAGTAGCTTCAAAATGTTCAGCATATCCACAGTTAAACCCCATGGAAAATAGTCTTCAGAAATTCAGCAGGTACACAGTTAAATTATAAATACATCACCGACAAACAAAATCGTACACTTTCGAAGACAAACACCCGGTTTCAGCATCATTGTTTCTGAATGTACACCCATCTTCCTTCTACCCACTCTGTAGCCAGTAATGCATGGACATCAATGAGTGCTAATATGGGTATCCATTTCTAGACAAGCTCTGCCTGCTTTGTGCACATGGTGGAATCAATTTATGTACTGAAACCATGTATTCCAAGAATCACCAATATCAAGGTAACTATACAGGTAAGCTGTTGAAAATTATTAAACTAACTTGACTGGGTATAGCTGCAACAGCTCCCAGTCAAATTACTTTCAAAATATTTAACAGAATGTTTATTAAACTGTACATTCACCAAATCACACACTTTCAGACTCTTTGATGTTTGTGATAGAGCTACATCATTCTGACTCGGACATCAGCTAACGAGTGACATATTTGATTATGACAGATCTGATCCTTTCATTGTGCATTACAAAACATGACGAGCATGTTGATTTTGGCGTTGTAATGACACATCAAACAGGTGGGAGTGCTGGTCAAAGAACATAAAATATATCCAGGGAACGGTTAACTGGCAAATTATAGTGGATTATTTGCCAGTAGTATCCACCATTTAAAAAAAAATCACATAGATAGCCTATGTCTTCTTTGAATCTTCGGGGTACAAACCCGCTCTCTATGTTACTACATGTACATGAGCATTATAATTCTAGGACTATATCACATGGCTGCAAATACTATACTCTTTAGCTAACAGATGCAATGTTGCAAAACATGCGTTAATACGGTGTACTACGATTGATACAGACTTGTATGAAGCAAAGAGATGAATGATGGCAGTTGCTTATATACAGGTCCTATGAATGGGTTTGGCATTAGGAACATATGACGCACGCATGCACACACACACACGAGCATGCATATTAAACCCTCATTGTTAGTACCGACATATTTAAACAACATTGTAACAAATTAGATAATATAATAACAATCTTTGTAAATTATTCATAACCACCGCTTATATATATATATATATATATATATATATATATATATATATATATATATATATATATATAGATATATGTATTAGATCTCTTATGGCAACATTATATATTATGTATTAATCAACTTGTACAACGTAGAAACATTACGGATCAACATATATGTTAACTGTCTGTCAGCTCGATGTTTTTCCATGGGGTTTTTAACTCTGTATTTTATATATATATATATAGTGAATATTTTTAAAACAATTTGACTGAAAGTTGTTGGTGCAGTTATTGCGCATTGAAATTATTATCTGGTGACTTGCAGTGGTTAGACAGTTAATGTATTAAACATTATAAAAACACTGCTTATGATAACAAATACTTTCAAAACATCTACGCTTAAAATCTGGTTTGTGTTTTTGGAACGCTTTAGCATAACCTGCAATAACCATCAAATTTTGTTAAAATAAATATTATCAGACAAAATGTCCATTTGCAGACCAAGAGATAATTTTTTATAAATTTATCACTGGAATGACGTCTCATGGTCTGCAAATGAACATTCCTCACGAGCACTACACTGGTCAGTTTTGGCTGGTATCGTAATGAAGGGCTTGATATACTGACATGCATTTATATTACGTTTTACCTGTGTTATCAATTGTTAGACAGATAAATACATTCTAAGTAAAACAAAATCTTTATAAATATTGGTTAGAAAATGTTAATCATCGTATTAAGATACCTGGATGAAATTCATGAATTTGTGTACTATTTTGTCCATAGACTGTAGCAAAGATCATACTGCATCAATGCCTGGTCAGTTCTAATGCCTCTTCAGGTCTTAGCAGTTTGTGACCGATTTTATGTAAGTGAAGCCTTCAATGGTCAAGTACAATAAAATACTCCACCTTTCCAGAGTACCCACCTATCATATGATGTCATAATGAACTGCGTGATGTGCACAGTACACTAAAATACTCCACCTTTCCAGAGTACCCACCTATCATATGATGTCATAATGAACTGCGTGATGTGCACAATGACATCATAATGAATGGTGTCATGAAGGACGTCGATAAGTATGTCACGAACGCTTATTTGAAGACGGTCTATGCGTTGTTGTACAAATTGTTTGCTTTTACTATTTAATAAATATTCTGTTGAACATTTTGAAACTAATTTGACTAGGCGCTGTTGCTGCCATAGTCACCAAGTCAAATTAGTTGCAAAATATTCAACAGCTACCCTGTATAGCTTTCAGGAAATTGATAGCTAGGGCATTCGGGGATCGATCAATCCCAACACGGCGAGGTGTGGGTGGAGCTTAGCTAGTGATGGGCGGGGCATAGCTAAATATGGAAAGGTACATTCTCTGCAAGCGACTGAAATATGGACATTGGCAAATCAAGAGCGGACAATGTATGAAAACTTACCAGTGAAATGATTGGCTCGAGAACAGCACCAGCCATACCAGTGGTAAAGGTAAAGGATAAATCTCTTAGCCTGTAAATGAGTATTTACTGAGTAAAGGACTTTAGATTTCTCGTCTAATTCTCACTATTAACTAATGTTATGCTTGTATTCACTTAACTCTTTAACACTCAAATTTGTTCAAGAAAATTTAAATTTTCTCATAGAAAATGCCCATTTGCAGACCAAGAGAAGATAATTTTTGAAAATTTACCACTGGAATGACTGGCTCGGTTATCGAGCCAGTCATTCCATTGGTAAATTTTCAGAAATAGTCTTCTCTTGGTCTGCAAATGGACATTTCTCATGACCACTGCAGAAGCAGTTTTTGGCTGATATGAGTGTTAAAAGGGTCAATGATGAAACATTATGAGATGCTATAACATACATACAACATGGCAAGCATACTTAATATTGCAAAAATTCTATGCTACTTCAGAAAATGTTTAGTGCAATAGTTATATTAAATATCTTGACAATTACAAAATAACATCAACTTTTCTTTGGTCCCATTTCGTTGTTATTAGAAGACATTTACTTTAAGCTGGTGAAAATGCTTTCGACAGAACAGAAAGTTGATTGATACAAAACAAAGGGCATTTTACCGCATATTTGACAACACTACACACTTGTTTTATACCATGTTTCACTCCATATACTGCCCTATCAGTTACATGGAAAAGTCTTGGCATAAGCATTTGACAAAGTATTTAACATGTCATTGTGCTAGTCGAGATGTCAAACCAAACTGCTTCGCAGTAGATGGTCATTCCTTCAGATTTTAACCCTCAAATAACCTTTTAACCCTCAAATTTGTTGAAGAAAATAGAAAGTATCCATCTGCAAAGAACTGTTTTTGAAAATTTACCACTGGAATGACTGGCTCGGTTATCGAGCCAGTCATTCTAGTGGTAAATTAAAAAAAAGTCTTCTCTTGGTCTGCAAATGGACGTTTCTCAAGACCACTGCAGAAGCAGTTTTAGGCTGATATGAGTGTTAAAGGGTTAATATCCTCTGTTGTATCAGTAAGAGTCAATCAATGGGAACTATAGCGTCTTTGGTCTGCCAATCAGCTGACTTCGCTGGATAGATGCGACTTCATCTGCAACTCCTTTAAATCTCGATTTCATAAAATACATACAGGAAAGCTGTTGAATATCTTGAATATAGGATCTCACACGAGGTCCCATTTAATATCACTAAATATCTACCGAGTTGCAAATTATCACTTTGCGCAGTGATAATTTTCGATGAGGTTGATAATACTGATAGTAAATGGGATTGGGTTTGAGATTCTATTTATCGTAAAATCTGAAATTTCTACATATATTCTAATAACGCTGATCCCTGAAGCAGCAGTTTAGATGTTGGAGGTCCTCCTATCCAGTATGTATTTGTAATTTGACCTATGAGAAACATTTACAATAATCAGTCCATTTATTGACATAGCTAACAATATGCATTGACAAAATATTGAACATACTATGTGACTTCACAAGCGGTATTATTAAGTCATGCGCGTCACTAGCGCTCGACGTCAGCGTAGTGATATCCATTGCCGCCACAAAGACCATATTCTGATTGGTCAATATGAAATTATTTTCTGTGGGACAGCCAATGAAAATATGCCGCTTCGTTATTAACTGGGTTAATATTGTTAATATTACATGAGCTGAAAGCCTTTGTTTCTATGATAAAGCATTGTTTATATGATAAAGCCCTTGTTTATATGATAAAGCATTGTTTATATGATAAGCCTTTGTTTATATGATAAAGCATTGTTTATATGATAAACCCTACTACTTCATATCAATGCCAAGCATTGTTTATATGATAAACCCTACTACTTCATATCAATGCCATTAATATGGTTCTTTTCCAAACACCTCATAGATTAGCTCAATAATCCTAAACCATGTATCCAATGTTAAGTGTAAAACTGGCTGCATGTTTTGAAAACGAATTAACAGCAACAACTTCATATTGAAATCAAAACACTACTGTGGATTTCAATGATAACATATCGTAAATAGCATCAACGATGAAAACATCTCGGGTGGAGCAAGTTAGTAGATGTAGGTTAACAAGAGAAAAATATAAATTATAAATAGAATTAAAAACCTGTGAGTAAAAAAAAGCAACAAACTTATATAACATGTATAAAATTATGAAAGTCAGGCATGTCCAAATTGGCATAACCCATTCTTGGTGCTAGCAAAGGTTACGCAAATATTTCTAACACAACCTGTTTTCCGTTCCCGGATTTTCCTTTCATAATTACATGAAAAATGGTTATGCAAATCAGAATGGCTTACCTAAAACAAATTTGCTTACAGGTGCAATATTCACACCAGAATGTTTGAAAATAAAATTGTTAAAATTGTATAATTAGGAACGAAATAAATCTTAAACTATAATGATTTCCTAACATACAAATTAAGATAATCTTTAAATTGTGAAATTGAATTAGAGACACGAGTCCCTAATTCATTTTCACAACTAAACAAGAGGCCCAAGGGCTGGACCATTAGCATTTGAACCATTTGTATTTAAATAGATATGATGGATAATTTTCGGAAAATCCAAGATGGCCACCCCAAAAATTTACCAATCAAAATTCTGAATAGAAATTCTAGTCTACCTTGATAGGGTCACTCTAGTCAAATTTGGTTGAAATATGTTAAGCAACTAAGGAGAAACAGCGTTTTGACAATTTCTAGTCATTTAAAAAAAATAAAATCTCAGATTTTCAACCCAAAAAATTGATGAATCAAAATTCGGAATGGAAGCTCTGGAGCCTACGACCATTAGGTACTTTCAGCCAAATTTGGTTGAAATCAGTCAAAATGGTAAGAAGCATTTTGACCATTTCAGGTACATTTTTCATAAAATTTAAATCAAAGATTTTCACCCAAAAAATTGATGAATCAAAATTCAGAATGGAAGCTCTGGAGCCTACGACCATTGGGTACTTTCAGCCAAATTTGGTTGAAATCAGTCAAAATGGTAATTAGCATTTATACCATTTCTGGTATGGAAGTTCTGGAGCCTAGCCCAATAGAATCCTTTGACCCAAATTTGGTTAAAATTTGTCTATTGGCTAAGGAAAAGTAGCGTTTTAAAGCAAAAGTTGATGGATGACGGACGGACAACGGGTGGTCGCCATGGCATAAACTCACTTGGCCCTTCAGGCCAGGTGAGCTAAAAATTATTTTTATTTATATGGAATGAAACCATCATATGTTAAGATTTATTACAATCTATTATATTTAGGTACACAATTTAAGTCCCTATAAGTTTACTTTTAACAATTTTATTTTCTAGCTCTCTGGTGTGAATATGCACCTAATTAACCCAAAAATTTTAAGCAAATTTTCCATTTGGATAGGCCTGAAGGTATGCATATTACCATATATGCTTAAGTCTCAACCAAGTTCATATATACATAGGAGCGACACTGCCCATATATGTACACAGGAACGACAGTGCCCCTATATGTACACAGGAATGACAGTGCCCATATATGTACACAGGAATGACAGTGCCCATATATGTACATAGGAATGACAGTGCCCATATATGTACAAAGGAACAACAGTGCTCATATATGTACACAGGAATGACAGTGCCCATATATGTACACAGGAACGACATTGCCCATATATGTACAAAGGAACGACAGTGCCCATATATGTACACGGGAATGACATTGCCCATATATGTACACGGGAACGACATTGCTCATATATGTACACAGGAATGACAGTGCCCATATATGTACACAGGAACGACAGTGCCCATATATGTACACAGGACGACAGTGCCCATATATGTACACAGGAACGACAGTGCCCATATATGTACACAGGAACGACAGTGCCCATATATGTACACTGGACGAGTGCCCATATATGTACACAGGAATGACAGTGCCCATATATGTACACAGGAACGACAGTGCCCATATATGTACACAGGACGAGTGCCCATATATGTACACAGGAACGACAGTGCCCATATATGTACACCGTACGAGTGCCCATATATGTACACAGGAACGACAGTGCCCATATATGTACACCGGACGAGTGCCCATATATGTACACAGGAACGACAGTGCCCATATATGTACACAGGAATGACAGTGCCCATATATGTACACAGGATGAGTGCCCATATATGTACACAAGAACGACTGCCCATATATGTACATAGGACGACAGTGCCAATATATGTACACAGGAGCGACAGTGCCCATATATGTACACAGGAACGACTGCCCATCTATGTACACAGGACGACAGTGCCCATATATGTACATAGGAACGACAGTGCCAATATATGTACACAGGACGAGTGCCCATATATGTACACAGGAACGACTGCCCATATATGTACACAGGAACGACTGCCCATATATGTACACAGGACGACAGTGCCCATATATGTACACAGGAACGACAGTGCCCATATATGTACACAGGAACGACTGCCCATATATGTACACAGGACGACAGTGCCCATATATGTACACAGGAGCGCAGTGCCCATATACGTACACAGGACGACAGTGCCCATATATGTACACAGAACAACAGTGCTCATATATGTACACAGACCAACAGTGCTCATATATGTGCAAAGGAAGGACAGTGCCCATATATGTACACAGGAACGACAGTGCCTATATTTGAACAACATAGGAACATATAAACTTTTAATGTCCACGCCAGTCAAAACTGCCCTTTGTAGGGTTCTCTTGAAAAACGTTCATTTGCAAGCCACGAGAAGAGTACAGTGTTTACTAAAATTTACCATTGTAATGACTGGCTCGATAACCGAGTAGGTCATTATAGTGGTAAATTGTTCAACAATTCTTAGACAAATCTTGACCATTCACTGTCTCAATGCTGTAAGCCACGAAATAAGAATTTCAATGGGCAATAACACGGTACCTGTTGAATATTTTGAAAACAATTTGACTGAGAGTTGTTGGTGGCTTAGCCACCAACACCTTTCAGTGAATTTGTTTTCAAAATATTCACCATATCCAGAGTTATACCCCATGGAAAATGTAGTTTGCAGAAATTCAGCAGGCAGCTAGTTAAAGGGTTAATGAGCACCTAGTCAAGTCACAAATACAGTAAAACACATCTTAGACATTTAAGAGTCCAGATTGGTCAATGTCCATTTGCAGGCCACAAGACGAGTTTTTGACAAGAGGCCCAAGGGGCCCGTATCGCTCACCTGGACAATAGGTATTTCAACTAGAATTCTCTTTATCGACAAGATGGCCACCAAACTGTTTATCCGACAGTTTCGAAAATTGCACATTTGAGATCAGAATACCCCAAAACACATACAAAACCAATTTCGGCCTCAAAATCCATCAAATAAAAAATCCAATATGGCTGCCAAACACGCTATATTTTGATTGGTCCATGGTGCCAAGGTTTTTTGACGGATCAACTTCCCCTGAACAAATTTAATGGCCTTTAGTCCCTAATCATATCTGCCCAATTTCGGCCCGATCTTTTCAGCGGTTCTGGAGAAGTTGTTTTCACTACAATTACCTCAACCAAGCTGGCCGCCAAACCATTTGACCAATCAAGTTCCCTTGAACAAATTTGGTTCAGCTCTTGCCCTAAATCATATTTCATGAGGTTTGCATCAATCCCACAAGCACTTTCAGAGATTTTTAGACATTTCAAAAAATCGGCCAAAATCCAAGATGGCCACCGGCGCAATTGGCCGATCGGCTTCGTTTGAACAAACTTGAATCTCTATGCCCTAAGGATGCTTCCTGCCAAATATAATTGAAATCAGCACAGTAGTTCTCGAGAAGAAAACATTTTAAGTTTCCCATTGCTTTAGTATGGGCGCTTTTGGCGGGAAAATGATCCAAAATGACCACCAAACCATTTATCCGACAGTTTCGAAAATTGCATATTTAGGATCAGAATACCATAAAACACATACAAAACCAATTTCGGCCTCAAAATCCATCAAATAAAAAATCCAACATGGCTGCCAGACACGCTATATTTTGATTGGCCCATTGCAGCCAGGTTTTTTGACGGATCAACTCTCTTGAACAAAATTTAATGGCCCTTCAGCCCTAATCATATACCTGCCAAATTTTGGCCCGATCCCTTCAGCAGTTCTGGAGAAGTCGTTTTCGCTTAACCAAGATGGCCACCAAACTATTTGACCAATCAAGCTCCCTTGAACAAACTTGGTTCAGCTCTTGTCATAAATCATATTTCATGAAGTTTGCATCAATCATCAACTTCCCCTGAACTAACTTTAATGGCCCTTAGGTCCTAATCATATTTGCCAAATTTCGGCCCAATCCCATCAGCGGTTCCGGAGAAGTAGTTTTCGCTAAAACTAGGTCAACCAAGATGGTCGCTGAACCATTTGACCAATCAAGTTCCCTCGAACAAACTTGGTTCAGCTCATGGCCTAGATCATATTTCATGAGATTTGCTTCAATCCCCTAAGCGGTTTTGGAGATTTTTAGACGTTTCCTAAAATCGGCCATAAATTGGCCGATCGGGTTCATTTGAACAAACTTGTATCCTTATGCCCTAAGGATGCTTCCTGCCAAATACAATTGAAATCGTCCAAAGTTGACGGACGACGGAAGGACAGTCGCCACGGCATACGCTCACTTGGCCTTTCAAGCCAGGTGAGCTAAAAATATACCACTGAAAATGACTGACTCACCAGTTATTTCAGTGATAAAATTTCGGAATTAGTCTTCTCTTAGCCTGCAAATGAGTCTCTCAAAAGGAGTGCAAAGGCTGTTTTTGTCTGGGATATTCATCATCAGTGTGACAACCTGATGAAACACATAATTAGTCACTATACACAGCCTGAGGGCGCTTAATACAGGTGACCTTTAAAGACAGAAGATGGTGTGTGTCAATGCCCTGTCTTATAGAACTGCTCCATAGGCAGGTGGTCACTTGAGCAGGTCTTGCCTGTCAATAAAAAGTTCTCCCAAAAGTCGTACCACAGTGCATGTGAGCATAAATTTTCAGAAAGATGAGAAGACCTGCTTGCTAATTAATTCTAAGACTTTGAACGTTTACACTTCAAATTTGTTAAGGACAATTTTAATATTCTCTTTAAAATGTCCATTTGCAGACTAAGAGGATTGTTTGTGAAAATTTACTACTGGAATGAATGGCTCCAATTACCGAGCCAATCATTCCCGTGGTAAATCTCCAAAAATAATCCTCTTCTGATTTACGAATGGACATTTCTCGAGACAACTGCATAAGCCATTTTTGGCCTGCTTGAGTGTTAACACTTACCACACTGATGTCAATATTCTATCTTTTACTGTGTCAATATACATGATAGAAGAGAAACTGGTATATTTTTCAACAATTTTGGTGGACGATGTTGCTGTCTACGACTTCACCATCTTCCAACAAATTTGTAGAATGAAAAATGAACACCAGTTCACCTTTTAATTTAATTTGAAAATTAAAAAATTTGACATCAGATTGCTAATGGTCAAAGGTTAACCCTACTTAACTTCAAATTTTTATTCGTATTGAAATTACTAAAAATAACAATCTATAGATTTCAGCAAGAAATTTAGAAATGGACATTGGTTTGATTTCATGGGCAACAGTTGTGATATCTATAAATCTGCAGTATTAATTAACAAAGATTGCTTTTATTAAATTAACTGACTTCCTACAGCTCTGAAATCTGCATCTGTGGGAAAGATGTCATTAATTACAATCAATAACACTTACATTTGTAATGGACCCCAAGTCTGATTCAGAATACATACACAGTATGCAAACAAACTATCAAGTATATATTATAATATACTAGATCTAGAAAGAAAAAATTCTGCGGAATTAAATGTCTCGCCTCCATCACAGTGACATTGACCTTGGGACCTCTATGGCATCATGCTGCTTCCTTTAACAGGTAACCATGTAGCAAAATTTCATTGAAAAAATGTTAACAAATCCTGAAATATATATGTAAATGATTTGCTAAATGCAAAAACCTAATGTGGAAAAGTAAAGGTCAAATAGCAAGGTTAAAATGCCTTGAAAACCTTGACCTAGTGACCTCACTATCATCATGTGGACTCCTTATGTTATAAGCAACCATGTGTCCAAGTTTGGTATGAGTAGGAGTAACGCTTTAATGGTCAAATTTGGTCAAGAAAATAAAAATATTTGCTAAATGAGTGTCCATTTGCATGTCAAGAGAGGACTATTTTTGAAAATTCACTACTGGCATGACTGGCTGGGTTATTAACAACAGTCTTCTCTTTGCCTGCAAATGGCCATTCCTCAAGTCCACTGCCGAGGTCAGTTTTGGTCGGCTTAGCCATTACAGAATTACGGAATCCTAAAATATAGGCAAAGATGATTTACTTTACGCCGCCGCCGCCGCCATCATCATTGCCAGGAAAGTGATACATGTCTCGCTTTCTGCTTCGCAAGCGAAACAAAAAACTATCATTCTATTGTGGCAAAGCCAATGTACATATTTTCCTTGATTAAAGTCTACCATTCTCAAATCTCCTTTCCCCGGGCATGCACACAATCTTATGCAATTCCTAGATTTCCACACTCTCTCAAACGCAAAGCTACAAATTTATACATAAGCTGTTGTTGATAACACACGCGTGACGGTGGACATTAGCGTGGGCTGAAACATTGAGTTACAATTAATTGTAGATATGCAGACCGTATATTTAACCCTGTGATGGTCAAGCCGGCCAAAGCCGGTCTCTGATATTGTCTTGTGAATGTCCATTTACAGGCCAAGAGCATACAATTTTTTTTAATTTACCACTGGAATGTGTGGCTCGATAATCGAGCCAGTCATTGCAGTGATAAATTTTCAAAAATTGTGTTCTATTGGCCTGTAAATGGACATTCAATATGCAGATATTTAAAATGCCTTGACCAAATTTGACCGTGAACGGGTTAATTATGGTCAGTAACTTTCTTATGATGATATCTGATAATGATGCTATTGCATAGGGATAGAAATTAACTTTGTTTGTTCAAAATATTTACTTAGCGAATATCCATTTGCAGGTCAAGAGATGACTATTTTTGAAAATTCACCAGGGGAATGACTGTCTCGAGCCAGTCATTCCAGTCATAAATTAAAAAAAATTGTCTTCTTTTAGCCTACAGACAGACATTCCTCAAGACCACTGCAGTTTTTTTTAAATATCTTCTTGACGGGCAAATGGACATTTCTCACGACCAGTGAAGAAGCAAATTTTGTTGGTGTTTATCATGAAAGTATTAACACAGTACAGTATTAGTCTTAAATCACTTTTTAACAAAACGATTATATCAAATTGTTGATGAAATAAGCACTAAAACCTTTTGGTGTATGATCTGTATGTGGATCACAGGATCAGTCATTAATTTCTAACCCTGTTATGGCAGCATTATTGGGAGACTCGCATGTATGTATGTATGTATGTATGTATGTATGTATGTATGTATGCATGCATGCATGCATGTATGTATGTATACATGCGTGCGTGCGTGCGCGCGCGTATGTATGTATGTATGTGTATGTCTGTCTGTATGTACAGTATAGTATAGTATAAATATATATATATATATATATATATATATATATATATATATATATACATACATATATATATATATATATATATATATATATATATATAATTTATATATATATATATATATATATATATATATATATATATATATATATATATATATATATATATTGCATAATAATTTATTACAAGTGGCTGTGGCTAATATGATGTCATTTTAAGTCTGTCCGGAGGCCTATCCCTGTTAGTTCAGCCTTACTGGGTAAAGCACATCTTGCTGCTAAGTCTTCGTAGGTTCCTCCGTGTAGAAAGCAGACAAGGACTACAGTCATATTATCACAACCCAGGCCACCCATCTGGCAATCAGGTGCCAAGCACCGCATCATTAACTCCTCACATATCTGAAAACATAATTGTATTAAATTGCTTCTTGTAATTTTATTATTATTCCTATTAGCCAAAAACAGCTTCTGCAGTGGTCTTGAGAAATGCCCATTTGCAGACTAAGAGATTATTTTTTAATATTTACTACTGCAATGACTGGCTCGATAGCATAGCCAGTCATTCCAGTGGTAAAATTTCAAAAATAGTATTCTCTGAGTCTGCAAATGGAGATTTACTATGAGAAAATTGAAATTTCTTGAACAAATTTGAGGGTTAAAGGGTTAATCACCTTCTGTAGACTATTTTTATATCTAACCCTTTCACCACCAAATCTCTGTAAATTCTTTACGATTTATAGCATATTCTGTTGAAAGATTTGAAATTAATATGATTAGAAGCCATTGCTGTATTACTTCCAGTCATATTAATGTCAAAATAATCAACAGCTTTCCTGTTTCTTTGCCCTGCGGTTGAGAGGGAATTTATAGGTTAAAGATTTCAGATATGGACTGTAAAAAGTTAGGTCAGTGTTGCCTCAGTGTGACAGCTTTCAGCAAGTGTTTTCAAAATAAACGTCTGACAGCACGTTGGATTGATTGAAAAATATATCAATGACGTGGGTATTGGACATTTTTGTCCTTGTTATTAGTCATACAGAGAACATAATGACAAATTAGAAAAAAATTAACAGAAAATGCTTGCTAAAAAAGGTTGCTCTCGACAGCGGGCAGCAGCTCAATTTTCACACTTCACCCGCAGCTAACGAAATTCTATCGACCTCGTTATATTTAACCGCCTCACTGCTGAATTTTCTCAGATAACATATTCCAGAGGTTATATCACTGGCCTAGGTAAATATTTTGGAAACAACTTGACTGGAAGTTGTAGGTGGTTAAACCACCAACAACTTTCAGTCAAATTGTTCTCAACATATTCAGCAAGTCAAGTTAAGACAAATGACTTGTAAGAGTTCATAGTTTAATCGTCTAATGGTCAAGCTAAATAAAACTGGCTTCTGCAGTGGTCTTGAGGAATGCTCATTTGCAGGCCAAGAGAAGACTATTTCTGCAAATTTAAATGTCTCTGCGAATTGTGTAAATTAGGTAATAAGATATCTGCGGGTTGTAGAGTGCTTAAAATTCTTCTCCACATTTTGAAAACAATTTGACTGAAAGTTGTTGAAGTTAAATGAGTTAAATGAACATATTTCTAAAATTTTGAGTCATTCATTATTCGATACAGTGAATTTATTGAATAATGACAAAAATGAGAGATATTAGACGACTAATTTGGAATTTAAAACAGTGAATTTGTCACAAGCCAGGATGAAGAATCGGTATCAATAATTGGAGTTTCCACATTTTGCTTACAATTCATTCTCATGTTTTCATTTGAGCCTATACATGTAAGTCACACTGGTCATCCATAGCACAGAATGATTCACATTCATGTCATATCTTTCTAATTAACCCCACTTGTGTCAACTTAACCCTATAATGGCCATATGCCTGCCAAAACCACATCTGTAATCATCTTAAGGAATGTTTATTTGCAGGCCCAGAGGCTATTTTTGGAAATTTACCACTGGTATGATTGGCTCGATAACCGAGCAAGTCATTTCGGTGATAATTTTTTAAAAGTAGTTTTTCTTGGCTTGCAAACGGACACTGGCTAAGCAAAGACTGGAGATTTCTTGACACTTAACCTTTTCGTCATCACGAAGATGGAATAAACGTGTCCGTATTTGTCAAATTTAAGTGCAACAAGAGGCCCCAAGGGGCCTGTATCACTCACCTGGAACATTGGCATTCCAACTAATCTTTAATGAGTTTTACATCAATCAGTGCCACTTCCAATGACTTTCAGTAAAATGGTTTAATTTTTTAAATATTGACAACAATCTCTTGACTGCCATTTGCAATAGTGCTTTTTAAGAGTATTTAAGTGAAAATAGATGACATCAGTGCTAACCATAGAAATCGATGACATACAGTCAAACTTGTATTAAGACACCACCCAAATGGAGAATCAGAAGGCAGTCTCTTAAAGCAGTTGGTTTCTCAATAACGTTTCAAATACATTGTTTAATTGAATTAGGAAATGAAGAAAATAGTCTCTAAAGGAAGATGGTCTTTTAACCCTTTCACCCATAAATCCTGGAAAAGGTAAATTCTTTAAGAAATAAGTTGAATAAAATTTTGAAAATTTTTTACTTGAAGCCAGTGTACCGTAGGCAATGCCTTCCAGTCAAATTGATTTCAAAATATTCAACAGTTTTTCTGTATGGATGCCTTGAAAATGTGATATAGGGAATTCATTGGTGAAAGGGTTAATACAGGTGGTCTTTATAGCAGGTTTAACTGAGAGTATTCCAAACTATTGATTTAACTCATTTACATCTCACTGAATGACCAAGTTAGCAGAAGGGGATGTGTATCCAGGTGAGCTGGAGTTTATTTAGAAAATAATTTGAATGAGTCATTGCTGCCTTATGTAGTAACAACTTTCAATCAAATACATTTTAAAATATTCAATAGTATAAATGTCAGAGCACATAATACATATCTTAAATATTAGCTAGTGGAGGAAGTAAACGTTAAACTGATGTTTTTATCTTGTTTGGCAATAAAATGTGTTTAATTTGTGATAAATCATTGCACGGTAGGGGAAAAAACCTGTCTAATATTTCCACTATGAAAGTGGCACTATACTAGTAGCGCAAACAGTTAAGGGCTGATACCTCTGGTGTTTTACGCTGTATCAGTTTCATTTTTGCAACACAGATATCAGATGCTGACATTAACATTGTGACCAAGTTTCGAGTTAATCCACCAAGAAATAACAACACGTGCTGCCATTGTTGACGATGGATGGACAGATGGATGGACGGACGGACACATGACAAACTAAGGGTCATCACTATACGTCGGATGGCTGACAAGCCAGTTGAGTAAAATCAATTTCAGCTTCAAAATCCATCAAATAAAAAAATCCAATATGGCTGCCAAACATGCTACATTTTGATTGATGCACGGCGGCCATGTTTTTTTACTTATCAACTTCTCATGAACAAACTTTAATGGCCCATAGTCCATAATTATATCCCCAAAATTTAGTCCCGATCTGTTCAGCGGTTCTGCAGGTCGTTTTTACGAAAACTAGGTCATCCAAGATGTCCTTTGGCCAATCAAGTTCCTTTGAACAAATTTGGTTCAGCTCTTGCCCTGTGTGATATTTCATGATTTTTGATTTGATCCACCAAGCGGTTTTGGAGATTTTTAAAGGTTTCTAAAAATTGGCCAAAATCCAAAATGGCCACTGGTCAAATTGGTCCATTGACTTCCTATGAACAAACCTAGACCTTAAGGATGCTTCCTGCCACATATAATTGAAATTGACCCAGTGGCTTATGAGAAGTGGTTCAAAAATAAAGTTGACGGATGGACGATGGACGGTCGCCATGGCATAAGCTCACTTGGCCATTCTGGCCAGTTGAGCTAAAAATCTTAACTTTCTTGAAAATTCTTGACTTTAACCCTTTCATGCCGAAGCCAACCAAAAAGGCTTCTGCCATGGTTTTGAGGAATGTCTATGCGCAAGTCAAGAGGCTATTTTGAAAATTTGCCACTGGAATGACTTCAATAAACGAGCCAGTCATTCCAGTGGTAAATTTTCAAAAATGGTCTTCTCTTGGCATGCAAATGCAATAAGCAATTATTTTTTTTATTTTTTTTAACCAAATTTATCCATTAAAGAGTTATGGGTTAATTGTTAGAAGTAGCAGTTTGAGTGCTTTGAAGCGATGTTGACAAAAGAGGAGTTAAGAGGCAACCAACATTTTAGCAAACACAATACAACACTCAAGACTTCAAAAAAATATTTAAAATTAATACTTTAAATGTTTATAAATTACTAATACAAATGTAAAACATACAATTTCTGGGTCCATTTGTTGAGCGATGCGGACTCGTATAAAGTCAACGACCTCTTGGTTCGTGAGTACATCCCATATACCATCACAAGCCAGTATGAAGAACTCATGACTGTCTGTCAGAGGTGTATCTATAATGTCGGGGTTAGCTGCAAAGAAAACAATGATAACCAGATCTTATCTCAAATTCCTACAGAATGGAGGATTCCAATCTCTGACATCATTATCAGAATACATCACTTGTTGGGTGATGTCACAATGTCCGTCACGAAACATGACAAGTCGTAAAGATCAGACACGAAATGAAAGTGGTGAAGGTCACACACGAAACTGGTGAAGGTCACACACAAAAGGGATGAAGGTCACACATGAAAGTGAAGGTCACACATGAAAGTGGTGCAGGTCATGCATGAAAGTGGTGAAGGTCACACACAAAAGTGGTGAAGGTCACACATGAAAGTGCGGAAGATCACGCACAAAAGTAGTGAAGGTCATGCATGAAAGTTGTGAAGGTCATGCACAAAACTGGTGAAGGTCACGCATGAGTGGTGAAAGTCATGCATGAAAGTGGTGAAGGCCATGCATGAGTGGTGAAGGTCACACACAAAAGTGGTTACGGTCACGCATGAAAGTGGTGAAGGTCATTCACGAAAGTGGTGAAGGTCATGCATGAAAGTGGTGAAGGTCACGCATGAAAGTGGTGAAGGTCACGCACAAAAGTGGTAACGGTCACGCACAAAACTGGTGAAGGTCATGCATGAAAGTGGTGAAGGTCATGCACGAAAGTGGTGACGGTCAGACACGAAAGTGGTGAAGGTCAGACACGAAAGTGATGAATATCAGGCACGGAAGTGGTGAAGGTCACCCCATGAAAGTGGTGAAGGTCACGCATGAAGTTGAAGGTCACACATGAGAGCGGTGAAGGTCACACACTAAAGTGGTGAAGGTCACGCATGAAAGTGGTGAGACACGCATGAATGTGGTGAAGATCAGGCACGGAAGTGGTGAAGGTCACCCACGAAAGTTGTGAAGGTCACGCATGAAGTTGAAGGTCACACACGAAACCGGTGAACGTCACACACTAAAGTGGTGAAGGTCACGCATGAAAGTGGTGAAAGACACGCCTGAATGTGGTGAAGATCAGGCACGCAAGTCGTGAAAGTCACACACTAAAGTGGTGAAGGTCACGCATGAAAGTGGTGAAGGTCATGCATGAACGTGGTGAAGATCACGCATGAAAATGGTGAAGGTCACGCACAGAAGTGGTGAAGGTCTGACACATAAGTGGTGAAGGTTACACATCAAAGCAGTGAAGGTCATGCCCAGAAGTGGTGAAGGTCATGCATGAAAGTGTATTATGAATTATATGTCTTTGGTATATCTTTGGTGAATTTACAACTTAATAAGGTCTGTTTTGAAATTTTGAAACTAATTTGACTGGGAACTGTTGCTGCCTATAGCTAGCTTGAAATTGGGCTTTTGGGAATTCACTGATCAACGTGTTAAGATTTCATCAATTGCACATACAAAGTAGGCGTATGTTACCGTGAAATGTGATGAAACTTCATATGAAGTCTGCCACATATTTTGAAAACAATATGAACTAGATTAATCGGTCGATGATGCGTCATCGCAAATCCCCATGTTCACCGCTTTGAACTTTTGACACCCCCCACAACCCACCCACAGGGGTGGAGTCAAATGTAAACGTCCTTTTGCACTCCACAATCATATGGGTAACTCACATACCAAATTTGGTTGAATTTCGTGCAGTAGTGTCAGGAGTTGCATTACAATCAATTTCATGACCTTTGACCCCATCCCACACCCACTGGGGGCGGGGCGGGGCCAAATGTAAATGTGCTCATCCACTCCACATTGATATGGGTAACTGACATACTAAATTTGGTTTAAATCCATCCAACAGTGTCAGAGGCGCTGCATTACAATCAATTCCATGACATTTGACCCCATCCCCCACCCCCTGGGGGCGGGGCCAAACGTAAATATGCTCATCCACTCCACATTGATATGGCTAACTTACATACTAAATTTGCTTGAATTCCATCCCATGGTTTCGGAGAATGCGTTAAATCAATTTCCACAGGTTAAAACCCCAACCCCCACCCTACCACCCCCCCGGGGCATAGTCTAAATGACCTCTTGCACTCTGCAAGCATATGGGTAACTCAGATATCAAATTTGGTTGAGTTCCATCTAACGATTTCAGAGGAGTTGCGTTACAATCAATTTCATATCCTTCTGACCCCATCCCCCACCAATTGGGGGCGGGGCCAAATGTAAATGTGCTCAGCCACTCCACATTGATATGGGTAACTGACATACTAAATTTGGTTGAATTCCGTCCAACAGTGTCAGATGAGCTGCATTAATCTTTTTTTTTTACCTTTTGACCCCCACCCCCCACTGGGGGTGGGGCCAAATGTGAATGTTCTCATGTACTCCACATTGATATGGGTAACAGAAAGACCAAATTTGGTTGAATTCTGTCAACCGGTTTCGGAGGAGATGCATTATAATCAATTTCCGCAGGTTAGAATTTGACCTTTTGACCCCTCACCCACCCACTCTGCGGGTGGAGCCAAATTTAAATGACCTCTTGCAATCATATGGGCAACTCAGATATCAAATCTGGTTGAGTTCCATCCAACCATTTCAGAGGAGTTACAACTGGTTTGACCTTTTGACCCCTGCCACGACCCCCTGGGGGAGGAGCCAAATCTAAATACTGTCTTGCAAAGCAGAATCATATGGGTAACCCACATACCAAATTTGATTTAATTCCACTCAATGGTTTGGGAGGCGATAGCGTGACGGACGGATGGAGACAGACGGAGGCGATTACAATATACCCAAAATTTTTTTAAAACGTGGGGATAATGAAGGGCCATTTCAGTAAGATTTTTTCAAAACAAGAAGCCGAAGACAGGCCTCTATTTCTCTCTTGCAATGTTATCATTTGAACAAAAGCATGAAAATTCTGAAGATTTAGCCCTCTCCACATGAATCATGGAAATTAAAACATTACTATTTTACATGAAATATTTAAAAAAAAGAAGAAAGAAGTTGGGTACAAATGCAAATATTTCTAGCCAAACAAAATTTCTTGATGGTCATTTGATATGATTTGCCAATTAGACTCAAATTGCAAGTTAACTTGGGTCTTTCTAAACAACTTGGTTTACTTTTACTAGCAAATACACTCATATTACAACTCAAGAAAATGTTAACAATGAATGTCATGCATTCATTCACAAAATTCTCTTTTTGTAACATCAACATACAGTATATGCCAGTAGAAATCAATGAAGTTGTGTAGAACACCTGCACCATCCTTCCAGGGAGATAATGCTAGGGTCAAAATTTGTTAACCTTGACTTTGACCCCAAAATGAATAGGGTCCTTCGGACACCCCCAAAATGACAACATACAGGCCAAGATTGGTGATCCCTTCGGTCATACTTGAGTTATCATCCAGAAACGGAAACAAATTAATTGGTTCACTGTAACATTAACCTTTTGATCCTAATATTAATAGGGCTCTTCAGGCCCGCAAGGCCAAAACACACGCCAAGTGTGCTTTAAACTTCTTCAGTTTAACTTTTGCATCAGGAAACGAAATCTAATTTCTTTAATCTTGTTACCATGATCTTGACTGTGGACCTAGTGAGCTAGAGCCTCAAAGACAATCCACAGACCAAGTAGATGTAGATCCCTTCAGTAGAACTTCAGTTATCATCCATACACGCAACTCACTGAAGGGATTCAGTTTTATCTATGCCCCACCAATCAGCACCCAGTTAAATTAGTTTCAAAATATTCAACAGAATGTTTATTAAACAGTAAAAACATACAATTCGTACAACATTGCTTAATCCGTCATCAATTAAGCGTTCGTGATGAATTTATCTATGTTATTCATGACCTCATCGATTATGACAGACATCATATACATCACATAGTAGATTATGACGTCATATGCTTGATGGATAAACTGGAAAGGTCCATTTCATTAACAGATGGAGAGACAAAGTATATAGTATTTTATTATTTACCCACATAGATCTATATGGAAAGGGGGGGGGGGGGACATAATCATTGCATGTTACCTGTGACGATCTGTTCTTCCTGCTTCTTTTTGTCATTGCGCTTAAAAACAAAATCTCCAAGTGCTCGAGATAAAGCCAGATTACCTGCAGACAATAGCAAAAAAACAACTAAACTTAAAGAAATGCTTTAAAGAGATTATTTCACATTATTTCTGAAGATCAGTTCTTATAGCGGTAATCACTTGTCTTGTGCTCAAATTAGAAAATTTATATTGGATTATTAGTTTCCCGAGATGGTCATGAAACCATAATTTGATCCGATCCAGATCTGTATTTATTTTCTATGTCCCCATAAAGTGTGTGGATGATATATCTCGATATTTTTTTAACATCCGTCTCGCACATTTTAATATACCCACAAGATTTACCCTCACCTTTTTAACTAGATGATGTATATCACATGATATATGACTCCACACACACACACACACACACACACACACACACACACACACACACACACACACACACACACACCACCTCACCCCACAAAGGGAGATAACTACGGTAAATCTAGACGTGTTTTGTTGATACGTAATCTCCCCTGAGGGCATATCATCAGGAGTTGACGTACCAAAGTTGAAATGAATTCATCCAAGTGAAGTTACTCAGCAAAAAAACCCAACACAGACACATGGATGGACGGAAGGGGGGGGGGGGAGGGGGGTAAGAGAGCATGCGCACAAGCACGCACGTACGCATGCACACAGACAAACATGACAGACACAGAGATATGGATTTTACAAAAAACTCGCAACACTAACAACACGATCTGCATTCCTGACAGGCTTTAACAGTTTACCATTGACTCGATTAAATTCCACCCATCCCCCTGCTGCGAGTATTCGTCTGGTTTCTTTTTCATTGCAGGGCTTGTGGTCATGTGACAGCTCCTGAACTTGACCTCTGACACTGGCTATTGACCTCGAATCACCAACATTCCCCTGACAAAGGAAGGCAGCATATGGAAGCATGTTATCAGAAGTCAATAATGCATAGTGAATCACTCAGACAGTAAATCAGTGATGTGGATTATGCACTCAAATGTGTCCAAAAGAAATCACAGCCTAAGTGAGCAAAGAATATATTCATCTTATTTCAGCTCAACCAGCGTAATTATTACATTGAACTTACCCTGTGATTCTTTAGGACAGATTATCAAATGTGCATTTCAAGCCATTCAGGGCATTTTGAAAAATTATTATTGGATGCAGATGGTTTGGCCAGATTACTAGGCTTGCATGATTAGGCGATTAAATCGAAAATTGCAATTATTCTTTAAATCGTTAATTTATATGATTAACAAGAGCTCTGCAAACGGCGCATAATACCCCGCCATGATGACAAACCAATGAATGGGAGCTATCAGAAAATATTTATTTCTTCCTCAGACCCATCAGACCAGTCATCCTTATGAAGCGTCAAAGCGGTTCGTTAAACGGTCAAGGAGGTATCATCCGGAAACCAATTTTCAAGCTGGCCACCGCTGACTGGCGGCCATATTGGATTTCAGATTATCGTAAATTTCGATAAGTTTCTTCACCTGATATATTCCAACGACCCTAGGAAGTGATCCGATAAATGGCAACGGAGATTTCATCCAGAAACCAACTTTCAAGATGGCAGCCCGTGGCTGGTGGCTATCTTGGAGCTCAAATCATCGTCAATTTCAATAGGTTTTTTCTCCAGACATAGTCCAACCACCCTACGAAGTTTCAAAGTGATCCGATAAACGGGAACAGAGTTATCATCCGGAAACCAATTTTCAAGATGGTGGCTGGTGGCCATCTTGAATTTCAGATCATCGTCACTTTCGATAGGCTTCTTCTCCACAACTAGTCCAACCACATTATGAAGTTTCAAAGCGATCCGATAAACGGTAATGTAGTTATCATCTGGAAACCAATTTTCAAGATGGCCACCGGTGGCTGGCGGCTATCTTGGAGTTCGTATTATTGTCAATCTCAATAGGTTTCTACCCAAGACGTAGTCGAACCACCCTATGAAGTTTCATAGCGATCCGATAAACGATAACGTAGTTATCATCTGGAAACCAATTTTCAAGATGGCCATCGGTAGCTGGCGGCCATCTTGGATTTCGGATGATTGTCAATCTTGATGGGTTTCTTCCCCCAGAGGTAGTCAAACCACCTTATGAAGTTTCATAGCAATCCAATAAACGACAACGGAGTTATCTTCTAGAAACCAATTTTCAAGATGGCCACTGGTGGCTGGCGGCCATCTTAGATTTTGGATTATTGTTGATTTCAATTGCTTTCTTCCTCAGACCTAGTCCAACCACTCTTTGAAATTTCAAAGCGATTCGATAAACGGTAACTGAGTTATCATCTGGAAACCAATTTTCAAGATGGCCACCTGTGGCTGGCGGCCATTTTGGATCATCATCGATTTCGATAGGTTTCTTCCCCAGACCTAGTCCACCCACTCTATGAAGTTTCAAAGCAATCCGATAAATGGTAACAGAGTTATCATCCGGAAACCAATTTTCACGGTGGCCACTAGTAGCTGGCGGCCATCTTGGATTTTGGATCATTGTCAACTTCGATAGGTTTCTTCTCCAGACCTAGTCCAACCACTCTATGAAGTTTCAAAGCGATCCCACAAACGTTAACGGAGTCATTATCCAGAAACCAGTTTTCAAGAAGGCAGCCAGTGACTGGTGGCCATCTTGGATTTCGGATCATCGTCGATTTCGATAGGTTTCTTCCCAAGATCTAGTCCACCACCCCATGAAGTTTCAATGCGATCTGACAAACGGTAACAGAGGTATCATCCAGAAACCACTCTGCCGCCCGCCTGGATGGACGGCGCCATTACAAAAGGTTTGGGCGGGGTATAAAAATTAAATAATCGAGTAATCGTGAATAATTTCTACTGCATAAAATATTTCAAAAGCTGCAATTTAATTACCCTAATGCGATCGCTCCCGAACATTGTCACTTTGCTCAGTGAATGTATGTCCATTTGCAGGCCGAGAGAAGACTTTTTTAAAATTGCCAGGCAATTCCAGTGATTAATTTTCAAAAATTGACTTCTCTCGGCCTGCAAATGGACATTTGTAAATACAATTGCAGCTTTCATCATTCATATATACCTTTAATTGTTATGTCTCAGCAATTAGTACCCAAGCTGATTAATCGAGTAATTACGATTATTCTTAAATAATCGATCGTGATCACTCAAAGCAATAATCGCGCACGCCTACAGATTACATGTTTTAGCATGTCCTATATTCTTAGATATATATATTTTATCATGGTAAAATTCTTTAGTCAAAATGATGAGGTTCTGAGCAGAAAACTGATTTTGGTAAATCGGGAATCATTGTTGTACTATATGGTGGTACAAATCAGTTTGAGGGAATAGAATCTCGCCTAACCCTTGAATTTGTTCAAGACAATTCAATTTTTTCCTAGAAATGGTCCATTTGCAGATGAAGAGAAGACTATTAAAAAAAATGTATCATTGGAATGACTGGCTCGGTTATCGAGCCAGTCAGTCTAGTGATAAATTTTCAAAAAAGTCCTCTTCGTCTGCAAATGGGCATTTCTCATGACCACTGTAGAAGCCATTTTTGGCTGACATGAGTGTTAAAGGGTTAATAAGTAATCAGTGTATTAACTATTGAATTATTAAACATTACTTTTCAATAATTATCTGGCAACTACGTGACATGTAGCTATTAATAGACTGCAGGCATGTTACTTTGTCATGTACTTACACAAATAATTCTACCATTCTTTAGGAGTACCACAACAGCTGTTGTTCCAGCTAATTCATCTTTTAATTGGTCATCTAAAACGAAAAAGTAAATTACATAAATTTATAGATGCTGCTTTGCAAATATACTTGAGAGAGCAGCAGCTTGCTATTCTGATAATAAACTTAAACTTTTCACCAACAAATCCCTGAAAAAGTACAATCTTTACAAAATAAAACTGATTCTGTTTAATATTTTGAAATTAATTTGTCTGGAAGACGTTGCTGCCTAAGGCAGCAATGGCATCCAGTCAATTAATTTCAAAATATTCAATGAACTTACTCATCAAAGTTCACTAATTCAAGGTCATATAGTTCATCTTATTTCAGCTGAACCAGCATAATTATTACATTGAACTTACCCTGTGCTTCTTTAGGACAGATTATCAAATGTGCATGTCAAGACATTCAGGACATATTGAAAAACTTCTACCTACCTCTCATATCAGATGTCAGACGGCATTTGGATCGTGTAGGTTGTGGCAAAAATGCAATACATATGACCTTGAACTCTCGGCTATCGAGCTAGTCAATCGATTGGTAAATTTTTACCAGCATCACTAGACGGCGGGGATAATGCGAGCACGGAGTGCTGGCTGTTGTTGTTAAAATATTTTTGAAAAACTAAGTTTCTGCTGGAGGGATCTTCTCCAGACTAGGGCAGAGGCTTGCCTGTGGGGTCTCAAAGATGTATACCAATTTTGGTATACATATATCCCATTACCATTCTCAACAGCAACATTGTTTTGAAAATAGACATTTTTCAATAAGGCTTGTTCTACTGAATGGATCGTCACTAATCTTGGGTGGAAGCTTCCCCGTGCCATTCCCAGGGGATGCATACCAATTTTGGGGTCAAAATCTAAAGTGCAACAGTAACAGCTTTCAGCAACATTGTTTTCAAAACAGATATTTTTCAATAATGCTGGGCCTACTGGCGGGATCTTCTCAAACTTGGGTGGAAGCTTGGCCAGGGTGTCTGAAAACATATGCTAATTCTGTGGCTAAAAATTAAAATGCATAAGCAACAGCGTTCAACAACATTGTTTTCAAAGTAGACACTTTTTAACTCACGGTGGCCAGATTGAAAAATATATTAATGATGCGGGTATTGGACAAATTTGTCATTGTTTAAAGTAGTCTTGCCTTTGTCTGTAAATGGAATTTCTCAATGACCCTGTAATGCGTTTATGTGCCGTTTTGCATTATATAGCTAAACTAACACAAGTTTCGAAACGACTTTCGGAAGCTTACTGAAATCGATTTTAACACACAAATCACATCTCATAATTAAAGCAAAAGAGATGCCCCATTCAGACAGACATACAGATACATGTAGGTAGATTCAGATAGATGAGGCAGTGAATTTAGAGATGCAGATTAATTGATAAAGAATGAGTTTTCAGAGTATTAGACCAGTCCTGTTCTAGAGGAATCAATCATTTTGGTGGGCTTGAAGACATGTGGTCGGATTTCCTCCAGCACGTCATCTGGCATAAGAAACCACCTCTAGCTCTTTGGTGACGACATTTGGGTTCTATGTCAACCCTTTCACTGATGAACTCCACATATATCACATTCTCAAGGCAACCATCATGACCATACAGGAAAAATGTTGAATATTTTGAAATTAATTTTGACTGGAAGCAACGGTTTCAAGGCAAATTAATTTCAAAATATTCAACAGAATAAGTTTTAATATCATTAAGAATATACTTTTTCAGGGATTTGTCGATGACAGGGTTAAAAATGTTACTTGAGAGAAGCCATTCTACATGTATTGATATTACTTGTTCAGGGGTTTACATGGAGGTCTTGGAATTACTTTTTAATATCATCTATCCAGAGTTAAATCTCATGGAAAATGTATTTTGCAGAAATTCAGTGGCAGACCGTTAAAATCCGGGTAATATATTACCAATTCCATCAATTACGTTTAATTTCCGTTAATTGAGAAAAATCATTAAGAAATAGTTAATGTCAGGCATATTCTATCACCTGAATAGCTTACACGTGTAAGATGAGATTTTGTTTAAAATACAACATTAACCAGCAGCAGTGTTTAACGCTGATACATGTAACTATATATGAATCAGCCTCAAGAAACATTTAACTATTTAACCCTTTAATGACTAAATTTGTTCAAAATATTAAAATATTTACTTATTGAATGCCCATTTGCAGGCCGAGAAGACTTTTTTTTGAAAATTTACCACTGGAATGACTGGCTCGGTTATCAAGTCAGTCATTCACGTGGTGAATTTTCAAAAATAGTCTTCTCTTGGCCTGCATACGGACATTTCTCAATACCCCTGCAGAGGTGTGTCTCCGCCGGTTTCGTCCTGAAAGGGTTAATGGTCAAATTTGGTCAATAAAATCAGAATATTTGCTATTGAATGTCCATTTGCATGCAGGGGGTGTGGGCAATTTTTGAAGATTGATCAGTGAAATGATGACTGACTCAAATGGCTGTTTTCGAGCTAGTTATTCCAGTGGTAAATTTTCAAAAGATAGTCTTCTCTTGGCCTGCAAATAGACATTACTCAAGACCACTGCAGAGGTAGATTCTGACCGGCTTGACCATTACTGGGTTAAAATGAACGCTTCACTAGCATCAAAAGATGTATATTATAACTAGATGGACTGCGTTCCACGTGGTGAGCACTTTAGTTTGTTCACATATCACACACCATGTGTGGCCGTCGTGAAATAAGAATTTCCTAAAATAGAATAACCCCATGATGAATCAAATGTATATTGAAAAACTCGAACATTCTTCTAATTCTTGAAAAGGAAACAAATCACACAGAACTAAACTAAGTCCAACCCAGAGCTCTAGATAAGCGTTTCGATAATTGGCCGATTCACTCTTAGAAATTTTGTAAATTGGGTTTTTAAAAATTTAATTGGGTTTTTTTAATTAAGTTATTATACATTATTAGCAATAGAACAGAAATTAATTGGGCGATTGGCTATTTTGGTACTCATGATGTTAAAAATTAATTGGGTGATTGGCCATTTTTATTGGGTGAAAACACAAAAACCTGCTTATCTAGAGCTCTGGTCCAACCTATATAAAAGTATGGAAAACCATTATAATGAATTGCATGTAAATTACCATTGGAAAACATTAACATTTACCTAATTCTTGGTGCAAAGTAAGCTTAAAGTCTAGACCCCATAAAAAGTATGGACATTTCTTTGAAAATCCTTTCAATTATGATGGAATCCAGATGCAATGATAGCATACTATTAGATTAAATGTGTAAAGTTTTATTCAGATCGGATAAATCCTTGATGAATTAAATGTCCATTCAAAACAATAACATTTTCATAATTCTTGGTGCATGTCATTTGAATCGCTATGTTCAGATCCTCCGCTTCACTATCGCCTCGACAAAAGAATAATTTATATTTTGAAACAATCTGAATATGTTGCCATAGTTATATTATCTAGATTTTAGCGTGGTTGTTGGCGGTGTTCTTAACCTACGGTAATATGATAAAATGTGATATTTATCACTTTCATGGGTAGGTGTAAAGGGGAACTAATAACCCTTTGACATTGTATGATCGTGGAGATGAGCATCTAAGATACTGTATAGTCAATTAGTGGCAGATACTAAATTTAGTGTAGGTTGAATACAGTTAATGTCAAGATGTTGTATGATGTTAGCGAGTCTAGACTAGATACAAGGAATTCATTCTTGGAGCGCACAGAAATAATGGCCAACCCACGTAAATGTACAGAAATTTTTTTTGAAAATTGGTTTTATTATGAGACAGGCTAGATGCAAATGCAGTATAGAACAAAACTGCACAGTTTTATTGAGATTGGATAAGCCCTTAATGAATTAAACATACATTGAAAAAACATTAATCTAATTTTGGCAGCACACCTTTTGGATTGCTATGTCGAGCCACCCTATGCTTTGCACAGAACTCAACGAAAATTTTTTATCCATGGTAGAAAATGCAACATTTATATCGAATATCATAAAAACGATGTTCGAAATACATAAGGTTAGTATTGTTGTATGTGTAAACAGGCACGATACCACCACCAGCAGTACAACAGAGGTAGAATAGATGCGATTTGTGTATGAGAAAGGCATAAGCACTTAGAGTCTGGGAACCATAGTGAAGATGTCAAAGATGTCATGGTTTCTGCTTAAATACAATGCATAGCAGACTTGTGCCTACAAACCTTGCTGAGCCACATGACCCCAGTTCATACAAAGGAACTGACATGAATCTTGTTTGTTATTCGAGTCCCCTACAGAACTCCATGTATCACACACTGTGGCATATTATACGAAATAAATATACATTATATAAATGTAAATCGTGAATGAAGGATGTTATATTATTTCTATATTTAAATTAATGCAGTGAAAGCTTCTTGAGAGAACTTGTTGTTTGTGAGGAAAAACATGGTGGTCCATTTGTCTTAAACACCTGCCATCTTGCTGTTCCAGAAATGCATCTCTATGTGGCAATTGACTTGTAATTAACCCGGTCACAATTTGTCAAAATCTAAAAATTCTGCTTTGTAAATATCCATTTGAAATTAATTTGCCTGGCTTCCAGTTAAATTAATTTCAAAACATTCAACAATTTTCCCGGTTGCCTTGAAAATGAGATATGTGGAATTCATCGGTGAAAGGTTTAAGGGAAGAAGTCTCTTTTTGAAAAAGTACTAAGAGGAATGATTTGCCTTGATTATCAGATATCATAATATTGAAAACTAGATTGTTCAGTTGATGGTGCATCATCACAAATCCCTGCATTCACGGACGGATAGATGGCCACACTGGCATAAGCTCACTTGGCCCTTCCGAACAGGTGAGCTAATGATATACTTTAATGCGGAGCAAGGTGAAGAAGGGAATGATTAGTGCAGTGTGATTGTAGTGTTTGATGCTAACCCAATGTGTTAAATCTAAAAAGTCTACATTAATTAGCATAGCTCAGACAGCTAATAAACACTGGAAGTTGAGGGTGATGTCCGGCGGCTTAGATAGAGCTTGTGTATGATTAGAACAAATTCATGTAAGAATGGAGTTTTAGATATGCTACTCCCATCACTAGCTAAGCTCCACCTATGCCTTACCCATATTGGGATCAATCAATCCCTGCACCCTCAGAATCTCAATTTCCAGTAAAATGTACAGGTACATGTAAGCTGTTGACTATTTTGAAACTAAATTCACTGGGTACTGTTGCTGCCATAGCGTCCAATAGTAGACATTCAAGGTGTACAACACATAGTTCGTCATCAATTAAGCGTTCGTGACAAACTTAGATACATCATTCATGACAAAATTGATTATGACATCATCCTACACGTCACGTAGTTGATTATGTTGTTATATTGATGATTGACTGAGAAACTGGATTCCTCCAGTGTTAGACAAATATATAAGGTTTTCCTAGAATAGCTCAATCTTGAGAATAATAAGTTAGCACTATATTTCAGGATGTGAATTGTCGAATTAATTAAGATAGATACTTCAAATTATCATTAAATTTGTATTCATACCCATTTAAAGGGGAACACAAACACAACGGGTAAAAAAACGACCAATGATGTTTTTGTATAATGTAGACAAAATAAAATATTTTATTTGCATATTTTCGAATGCCTGAATTGTATATTTCCTACGGAGTCATTTTCATCCATTTCCCATGAGAATCACAATAACGACATCATCATGTGAATAATATTTTGGTGATGACCATTGACAGTTCACAAAAGTTCATTCATATTCCAGTACATATTTTAACTCTTTAAGCCTTGAATTTGTTCAAGAAAATTTCAATTTGCAAGACCAAAAGGAGTATTTTTGGAAATTTAACACTGGAACGACTGGCTCGGTTATCGAGCCAGTCATTCCTGTGGTAAATTTTCAAAAATAGTCTTCTCTTGGTCTGCAAATTGGACATTTCTCAAGACCACTGTAGAAGCCGTTTTTGGTTGATATGAGGGTTAAAGGGTTAATGAACTGAAAAAGGAACGCTAGCGTTTGAATCTGAGCTCATGTCCAGCATGAACTGAAAGAGGAACGCTAGCGTTTGAATCTGAGCTCATGTCCAGCTTCGTAACTGTATCAATCGTCTATTCTGAAAACATGTGTGCTGTACACTTAATCAACATTAGGGGGGGGGGGGGGGGCATTCATGCCATGGCGGCATACCATTAATTAACCTAAATTTTAAGTGCTAATTTTGGCAAATTATTTCTTAATTTATAGAATATGATAACGAAGATGCCCAAGGGCCTGTGACGCTCACCTGCACTATTAGCATTTGAAACATTTGCATTTAAATATACATGTACACGATTCTTTACATTAAACAAGATGGCCACAGGAAAAATTGACCAATCAAAATTCTGAATGAACGCTATGGAGCCTATCACCATTGAATACATCTAACCAAATTTGGTTGAAATATGTCAAGCAGCTTATGGAGGAGTAGCATTTTGACCATTTCAAATAAATTTTCACAAAATCTAAGATTTTCACCCAAAACATTTATGAATCAAAATTCTGAATGGAAATTCTGGAGCCCATCACCACAAGATCCTTCAGGCCAAATTTGGTTGAAATCGCTCAGAATGGTAAGGAGAAGAAGCATTTGGACAATTTCCGATACATTTTTCATAAAATCTAAGATTTTTACCCAAAAGATTGATAAATCAAAATTCAGAATGGAAGTTCTGGAGCTTAACACAATAGGGTCCTTTCAGCCAAATTTGGTTGAAATCGCTAAGAATGGTTAGGAAAAGAAGCAATTTGACAATTTCCGTTACATTTTTCATCAAATCTAAGATTTCACCCAAAGAATTGATCAATCAGAATTCTGAATATAAGTTCTAGAGCTTACCACCATACAATCGATGGAGCCAAATTTGGTTGAAACATGTCAAGCGGCTTTGGAGGAGTAGTATTTTTACCATTTCCGGTAGATTTTTCATAAAATCTAAGATTTTCACCCAAAAAATTGATTAATCAAAATTCTGAAATTCTTTCAGTCAAATTTGGTTGAAATCGGTCAAACTGTTCAGAAGAAGCAATTTGATGGATGGACGATGGATGGAAAAACGGACGGACGGCTGCCATGGCATAAGCTCACGTGGCCTTTCAGGTCAGGGTGAGCTGCTAAAAACCTGTTTTTGGCATTTTTATTGAAACATAATACTTGTTCGTGATCTTCTTTAACCAGATGCTATATCGTAATTTGTAAGAGATTGGCCAAAACATTTTTAACACATTCAAAATGACAATTTAAAGCATACATGTACATAAAACTAGTGTTGTGAGTCTGAAAATTTTCCGTGGATAATTTTCCTAAAAGGAAATATTACGGAAAATTTACCAGCGTATTTTTCCAGAAAATTTTCTGGTCACCTAATACTGATGCTTTTGCTACTAATATCAGTTAATAGATTTAGATTCGTGTCATCTATTGCCATGGCTGAAATGGCTTGCATCAGGTTACACTATCATCATATAAAACATGACTTCTGATAGACACCAAAATAGGCCTGTAATGACCAAAATGAAATGTTGAGCTGTAATGTGACGGTTGCTTTAGTCATTAAACTTTCAAAATAATTTGTTTAAAAATACCCATCTGGTTTTTTTTCTTACACTTAAATTGGTAAAAATTAGCAAGCAGTCTGTCAACCAAACAATCAGACAGCCCTGCAGAGATATATATATATCCGAAAAAATAACATCACTACATAAAACTGCACGACTTTCTATAGAACTGTACAAAATTCAGTGAAAAAATACATCTGTAAAATGTTTCTCAAAGAAAGTTACAAAGCCATAAAAACCTGTGACGATCATCAGTTAGTCAGTTACAAATACAACTTCCAATCTGGCAATCCGAACACGCGGATGGCAGTGAAAGACAACAGTAAACAAATGGCTAAACGTAGGAAAGCTATGCTAGCATTAATGTTGTTTTGTTTGGCCGTTATGCCTTTCTTATCTTATTTTAGCCTTTCATTTTCGCTAAACTCGGGATACAAAATGAACATGTCAGGCTTCAATCATGCAGGTCAGGCCTCAAACCATGCCTCGAACAATAATGCAAAAGAAAACAACCGATGCTGCCAGCCACCTCACAATAATTTCAATGAGTAAACACTTGATATGATACATGTGTATATGTGTAATAAGGGAAGCAGACATACGAATTGCATTCAGATCGTAAGACTACTTAGCAACGATTGTGGCAAATGGGGCTTGGGTCCTTGAATGATTTTGGATATTTTTTGTTAAGATTAAATTCTCCTTGGAGGATAGGATTGAAACAGCACAAATCAGAAGCTTTGTTATTTTTTTTAGCCAATTCGTCCATACATTCACTTTGGATGTGATCTGTATACATGTAAATCCAGGAAAATTCTGCCTTTTCTGTGATAACATTAAAACAGTTTCATCGATAAATCGCCGGTACCTTCATCTCAGGGCAAAAAAACCCAGGAAAGCTGCTGAAAATAATATGACTGGAAGAAATATTCAACAGAACATGTTAAACATCGTGTAGAATTTAATTTTCCAGGGAATTGTCACCAAAAGCGTTAAGTTCTATCTAGAGCATATTAATCAAACGCCACCTGCAGGTATACTCATTATGTGGCCGGTGAGAAACCTCATATTTCTTGGCTCAACCCGCCCATCCAATCATTCACCTGTCCATACATTCATGTTAATTATCGTGCTTGTCCATTCGTTCGTCCATCAGAACTATGTCGAAAACACATGTGATGTTCGGGAACATGCGTGGACAAGGATGGATGAACACAAACAATAAAGACAAATGTCAACATGGACTGACACAAAAGAATATAATGCATCCCTACGCTGCGTGATAAATATGTGTGTGAACTTTCATTAAATTACTTCATGTAGAAGTTAAGTTAGCGAAGAAAAAACAAAATCCCCCTAAGAGGCAAGGCATTCTGAGACGCGAGATAAGATGCTAGAAGCCCTCTTTTAAGTAGTCTCAGATCAACTGACTTAAAATGTAAGTTTGTAATTATCACCATGACGGGGTATTTAGCACTGTTTGTAGCAGAAAAGCTATACCGATGAGCGGATATATTTAGTTCTATTTGCGATATCTATGTATGATTACCTTTCATCATGTCATCATCGAGATCAAGGAATCCTCTCCGCAATGCTTCCGGAATGCTTCCATCAACTGAAGTGAGACAATCATAGAGATTACTTGCCTACATTTTTGCACAATATAAATCAGAAAAGAAAGTTTATTCATCCGAAGTGGAGGGTCTGTTGTTCAAGTATATGATGTCATAATTAAATATGTCACCTGTTAGCTGTCAGAATCATGCTGATGTACAGAAGCTCAGTCACGAAACTAGAAAACTCTGTCGCAAAAATATACAAATTGTATGCCTTTGGTAAATTTACAATTACATAAACATTCTGTTTGATATTTTGAAACTAATTTGTATGAGAGCTGCTGCTACTATAGGCAGTGTTATAGGCAGCAACAGCTCCCGGTTAAATTAATTTCAAAATATTCAACAGCTTACATGTACCTACAAAGTACTTTGAAATTGGGATTCCTGTAATTCAGGTTCAAAGTAAATAAATCGATTTAAACACAAAGATGACAAAACGGGTAGGGTATAGCCAGAAATAGGCGGGGCATAGCTAGAAATGGATCCCAATATTGATTACTGGTAAACACATATTAAAATACTTCATTCCAGCAGACTTCCCTTTATACTCCCCACAATGGTGGTGATGAATAGTCTGTTTCTGACAACCTATTGCAGGAAAGCTATTATCATCGATTATTATCAATACAGCAGTACTATCAAAGCATTGGGACTTCTACAAGATGGGAATCGATACAATCACGATAAACGTATCAAAGATCCTTCAATTTCTTCATCAAGCTAGGTGCCAGGATGACGAACTATGCGTGGTGAGCGACTCTTATTGGCAAACACAAAACTAAATAAATCAATGCTTTCTGTACAGTTTGAAAAATCAATAGGATTACCACAAGGTGATGATTTATCAGCAGTGTGCTTCACTTGTTACCCCGCCGCAGCTCTACACCACAAGGTGATGATTTATCAGCAGCGCTCTTCACTTGTTAGCTTGCCGCAGCTCTACACCACAAGGTGATGATTTATCACCAGTGCTCTTCACTTGTTACCTCGCCACAGCTCTACACCACATGGTGATGATTTATCAGTAGTGCTCTTCACTTGTTACCACGCCACAGCTCTACACCACAAGGTGATGATTTATCAGCAGTGCTCTTCACTTGTTACCCCGCCGCAGCTCTACGCCACAAGGTGATGATTTATCACCAGTGCTCCTCACTTGTTACCACGCCGCAGCTCTACACCAACACTTGTTACCTCGCCGCAGCATTATCATGTCTTCGAAAAAACACTACAGGACAAAACCCTCCAATCTCAATGATAGGTATGCCACTAGAGATGGAGCATGCAGATGATGCTGACTTTATTAATGATGAAAAAGGTCCTCTTGACATGTTTGATACATGTACACTACTTCCAATAGCTGAAGAACAGCTCAAGGGTGCAAACTTTGTGAATGAAGACAAAACAGCATTCACTCACATATACCTAACCAACACCATAGAAAGGAACGATGATGGTACATATAATTGGGGGCACTGAGAAGTGTTTGGCCATGTGCTAAGGACGCCAGAAGAGACACCAGCACAGAGCCTTGGAATTCGCCCTACTCGGAGCCAGCAAATACAGAGCCAGGAGAGGACGTCATTGCATAAATCTGCTAAGCGTGCTACCAGGTGACCTCAAGAAAGCCGGACTCGGTACATTCAAGCCAAGAATGGACCGGAGGAAGCTAAAGATTTCGGCTGAGGACAAGACACAGTGGGAAAAAGCGAAGGACTGATTGCAGCTGTAGGATGTTTCTACTACTACAGCTGCAGAATACAGTAATCATAGATACTGAGAAGTGGAGGAAGAGCAGAATCTTGGGTTCTCTCCTCTGCAGCTCTACCAACATTGGACTTCTCTGTGTAACATGAAAAATCACCTTCGTCCTTTTGGAAGTTTTAGATTCGTGGATCTAAAATCCCCATGTATGAAAGTCAGGATGCAACTACATGTATATGATGCCACATGTGTTTCCATAATTCTTTGCAATTGCAACAGCTGCACAGCTCTAAGAATCCTCTTGAGCAAACTTGATGCATGTCGCTGCAAACATCAGCGAGCAACCTCAAATCATCACTGGCCACACAGTCTAATATCAAATGCAACACTCTGTGATGGTAGTGCAACAGCAATGGTCTATGTTTGGACACGTCCTTCCAATTCTAGAAAATATGCCTGCTTAGAAAGCGCTAGAATTTGCAGTCATAGGTGCCAACACTACATTAGGCATGCAAAAGAGGAGCTTAGGATGATCGCAGTGGAGAAAAAGAAAAAGCTTTCACCCCTTCAGCTGCAGAACAGTCACTTACCGTCATCATCACTATTATCAAAAGGAACAACAGTATTCCATTCAAAAACTCATCTGTGGACACAGGATCATAAGAATGTTGTAATTGAACACTCAAGCTGGCACAGTTGTTTCAACTTTCAAGAAGACAACCATCAGGGGAGGAGGAACATGAGGAAATGGTGAAGAAAGATGGGAAGGTTAGCTGAAAGATGGAGAAACATGAGGAAATGGTGAAGAAAGATGGGAAGGTTAGCTGAAAGATGGAGGAACATGAGGGGAGGAGGAACATGAGGAAATGGTGAAGAAAGATGGGAAGGTTAGCTGAAAGATGGAGGAACATGAGGAAATGGTGAAGAAAGATGGGAAGGTTAGCTGAAAGATGGAGGAACATGAGGAAATGGTGAAGAAAGATGGGAAGGTTAGCTGAACGATAACTCTGTGGAATTAAAGGTCTTTGTCAGTGATCTCAATCTCACTGTGCTGTCTATCTGTATGGGTAATCATGTCCTAGTTTAGTTCCGATACATGTGTGATTAATCAGTCATGAAATATAAGCCGAGATGTTTTCCTAAACAAAAAAACTTTGAAATAAACTTTGTACCAGGATCAGAGTGACCTTTGACCTTGTGCATGTACCAGGATCAGTGACCTTTGACCTTGTATCTGTACCAGGATCAGTGACCTTGACACTGTGTCTTTACCAAGATCAGAGTGACCTTAACAGTGTGTCTGTACCAGGATCAGTGACCTTTGACCTTGTGTCTGTACCAGGATGTGACCTTGACACTGTCTTTACCAGGATCAGAGTGACCTTGACCGTGTGTCTGTACCAGGATCAGTGACCTTGTCCTTGTGTCTGTACCAGGATCAGTGACCTTGTCCTTGTGTCTGTACCAGGATCAGAGTGACCTTGACCGTGTGTCTGTACCAGGATCAGTGTGACCTTGACCTTGTGTCTGTACCAGGATCAGTGACCTTGTCCTTGTGTCTGTACCAGGATCAGTGAGCTTGATACTGTGTCTGTACCAGGATCAGTGACCTTGACCGTGTGTCTGTACCAGGATCAGAGTGACCTTGACACTGTGTCTGTACCAGGATTAGAGTGACCTTGACCATGTGTCTGTACCAGGATCAGAGTGACCTTGACCATGTGTCTGTACCAGGATCAGTGACCTTGACCTTGTGTCTGTACCAGGATCAGTGACCTTGACACTGTCTTTACCAGGATCAGTGACCTTGACCGTGTGTCTGTACCAGGATCAGAGTGACCTTGACCATGTGTCTGTACCAGGATCAGTGACCTTGACCATGTGTCTGTACCAGGATCAGAGTGACCTTGACACTGTGTCTGTACCAGGATCAGACAGACCTTAACAGTGTGTCTGTACCAGGATCAGAGTGACCTTGACCGTGTGTCTGTACCAGGATCAGAGTGACCTTGACCATGTGTCTGTACCAGGATCAGAGTGACCTTGACCATGTGTCTGTACCAGGATCAGAGTGACCTTGACCATGTGTCTGTACCAGGATCAGAGTGACCTTGATACTGTGTCTGTACCAGGATCAGTGACCTTGACCATGTGTCTGTACCAGGATCAGTGACCTTGACACTGTGTCTGTACCAGGATCAGAGTGACCTTGACCGTGTGTCTGTACCAGGATCAGAGTGACCTTGACCATGTGTCTGTACCAGGATCATAGTGACTTTGACACACTGTGTCCGCAACGTTATTGTTGTTATTATTATATAACATCATACACAACCATGTATCTATCCCTTTGAGTGTTCTGCTTCAGCTGGTATCACAAATAACCTAACATTAAATGAAATAAAATTTAATGATCAAAATAACCTTGACCTGTGACCTACTGACACCCTTGTGAGTGCGCACCTTCAGATTGGTATAGGCAATCATGTGTCCAAATTTAGTTGTAATAGGGCTATCCGATCCTGACATCTAGTGCAATATAGCAAACTTAATCCAAAAGCTTAACATTAAAAGAGCCAAGATCATGTAGTTCCTTTCATATTGTTGAAAGTAATAATTCTGTGGGCACGTAACCCTTTAAGCCTCAAATTTATTCAAGAAAATTTTCAATTTTCTCATAGAAAATGCCCATTTGCAGACCAACAGAAGACTATTTTTGAAAATTTACGAACTGGATTGACTGGCTCAGTTAACGAGCCAGTCATTCCAGTGGCAAATTTTCTAAAATAGTCTTCTTTTGGTCTACAAAAGGACATTTCTCAGGACCACAGCAAAAGCCATTTTTGGCTGCTATGTGTGTTAAAAGGGTAAGGTGAATTTTTGTCATGTGGATTTATATCATTATGATTTCTAATCCACCTTTTATCAGGTATATACAGGAACGCTTACTTACTGGTAAATGACAGCTGAGTGAATTTTTTACATTTTTGGATGAATATTTAATGGTTTCAACAGACTGGCTTCTTATGTCATAGGCCACCATGTGTCCAAGTTTGGTTTCAATAGGATTAAGAAATCCTAAAACATAGGCAAAGATAATTTGCTAAACGCAAAAGCTTATCGTTGACACTGCATTCATCGGAAAAGTGATACCTGTCTCGCTTTCTGCTACGCAGGAGAGACAAAAATTGCATATCAGACAAAAGTTTATAGGGCGAATGTGGAAATAAGTTGTTAGAACTTAATGCCAGTCACTTTGTACACATGAATCAATAAAATATGTTTAAAAAGAAGAGGTTATACTCTCTGATATGATTATTTCTCACCATAATCAGTCTGTGAAATGATACGCTTATATAAATGTAGACTTGTGTACTCTGCTACCCGAGAACCTACAACACATAGATAAGCACGATGTAATGGTACCACATTATAGAATCAGCATTATATGTGCATGGCAACGCATGGGATCAAACAATCTGTACTGCGAAAGTACAAGTACATTAAGTACAAATGTATGTGTATAAATCCAGATTCTGGGCTGGTTATCGCAATGGTTACCAACTCAGTGAGACATATTAGTTTCAATTTAACTGTCTGCCTGCTGAGTTTTTGCAGATGACATATTCCAGGGGTTATATCTCTGAACCTGCTAAATATTTTGAAAACAATTTGACTAAAAGTTGTTGGTGGCTAAGCCACCGACAATTGTTTTCAAAATATTTATCCGGTCCAGAGTTATTGCTCATTGAAATTATTGCAGCAGTAAGACAGTTAATAGATGTTTACATTTAGAATTTTTTATTTGAAACAGGTTATCTTAGTAATCCTATAGTTTTCAAGTCTACAGTAAAAATTTCAGGCTTACGTGTAAAATGCAGACTTACCCATTCAGCAATTAGGTTTTGAGTATAATACTGAAGGTTGGCTAATAAAATCCCAAAATAGGGTAACTTACTGGCTAAGAGAGTTAAAGGAAAGATAACCTCAGGTGGCTCGAAGCTATTGAATATTTTGAAATTAATTTGACTGGAATCTGCTACTGTCCTAGGCAGGAAATGGATTATATCCAATCTATGTACTACAATCTATCAGTACTATACAACATTTGAGACAAGATTATTAGACTTTTAACATTTGGCTAATAAAATCAGAAAATATATTAATTTACTGGCTAAGAGAGTCAATAGGTGGCTAATAAAATCTCCAAAGAGGGTAATTTACTGGCTAATGATTTCAGATGGGCAGGTCGGTCCCTGCATATCGCGGTTATTATGTAGGATTTATCATGATATCATCATGGTCAATATCTTTCACCATTATTGTAGCATACCTCCGTGACCATCGAAGACTCCAAAGAAGCATGTATCTTTATCATCTGGTAATGACAGCAGGTGTGTGTGTGAATCCTCCATATCTGATTGGTTTATTAAGGCGATAAATTAGAAATCTCTAAAATAGGATTACATCATGAAAAATAATGATACATTCCAAACTATCGGTGGTTAAAATCAAGGACCTAACCTGTTTTATACTACATGATTGTATGATTATTGTATTCTACGGCTGTAGTCGCAGAAACATCCTACAGCTGCAATCAGTCCTTCTTCGCATTTGACCAAGTGCTGTATCTTGTAATCAGCCAAAATCTTTAGCTTCCTCAGGGCTATTCTTCATTGGGTGTACCGAGACCCGTTTTCTTGACGTCACCTCGCATCACACTTAACAAATTTAAGCAATGACATCATCTCCTGGCTTTATATTTGCTGTCTCCCAGTAGGGCGAATTCCAACACTATGTGTCTCCTGACATCCTTAGCACGTAGCCATGGTGTCCAGTGATGGTGCAGAGGTGCTTGAGGTGGCAGGCATCAAGTTTATCTAGAGCTGCCCCCCCCCTCCCCCCCAGCCCCCCCCCCCCCCCCCCCGGTAGAGCAATGTCAGCTGTACTGCAAAGCAGTGAGCCCAGGATTTTACTTTTCCTCCATGGTTCCCCGCCACGAGGTGGATCGCCATTTTCTTTTTAGTTTCATGCTTTGTCGATATGTAGATGTGGGTGAACTCTGTTTTGGGTTTATTCATAGAGATTCTCAATTTTAGTTTGCTTGCAGCTATCAGGAGTACATGTACCTCCTCGTCTATGAAGTCTACATCGTCGGCATACTTCATCTCTAGTGGCATACAGGGATGGGGTCAGACCCATTTTTATCAATTCCAATTCCACCTCAATTCATTTTATCAATTCCAATTCCGTTTCAACATCAATTCATCTTCTCAATTCCAATTCCACCCAGACAAGTTCAATTCCAAGTCTAATTCCATTTCATCAATTCCAAGTCCAATTCCATACAAATATTTACATGTACAGAGGGTCAATAATGTTAACAATCTGAGTGAAAATGGTTGGTGCCTTAGGCAACAATAACTTTCAGTTACTAACTTTATGAATATGAAGTGGATTTTATTTAAAGTTCATCTGGATCTACATGTAAATAAAGCAATCTGATTTCAACCAACATGTCTTGGAATTCAGTATGAAGAATTATTCTTGGGAGAAAATGTATAGCACAGTATAGACTGAATTCTGTAGTTCATCAAGCATGTTTGAATAACACCTCTGCTTCAGGCAAATGTGTTTTAAATGCTGAAATAGTTTTCACGGAGTGGTGCTCAACCCTCCCTTTGTTAGGTCTGTGGGTATAATTACAGGCCAATTATTTTGTAATGTAATTCTATCTTGACTCATTTCATTCCACACAGATGGAATTTACTATTGATAACATCCTGATGAATACTTTGAACACAATTTGGTTGTTTTGGGAACAAATGTTTGAAATCATTTAAACTAAAGTAATTTCAAAGATGTCATAGTTTCATAGAAAGGAAACCCTGTTTCCAGGGAATACAGAATTAGATTCATTGGCTTTGGAAATACGAGAGTTACAACGATCACATGTGACCAGTATAATAATAATAATAATCTTTATTTATTTTTTTTTTTAATAGAAGGTAACATAGTCAGTTACAATAACTGGTCTCCCCTAGGGCCTTCTGGTGTTCGATATCCATTATACATAATATACATGTATATAACATATTGTATGATAAAAAGGTCAATTGTCAGGGAAAATTGAGCTACTCAACAAGCATATTGAACATGAAGTTTATCAGATCGTTACTTCGCACATTCACAGACCAAAAGATTATTTTTGAAAATTTACCACCGTAATGACTGACTCAGTTATCGAGCCAGTCATTCCAGTGATAAATTTTCCAAAATAGTGTTCTCTTACCCTGCAAATGGACATTTCTCAACACCAGACATGGCAGAAGGCAGTATTGGCCGGCTTTATCATTCACCATTTAATACTCAAATTTGTTCAAGAAATTAAAAATTTTCTCATAGAAAATGTCCATTTGCAGACCAACAAAAGACTATTTTTGAAAATTAGCCATTGGAGTGACTGGCTCAGTTATCAAGCTAAACATTCCAGTGCTAAATTAACAAGAATTTCCCGGAATTAAATGTCTCGCCTGTCTCCCGTTTGTCACAGTTACCGTTATCCTTAAACCTTCTGCCCTCAATGTTACTATGCTGCTTCCTAACATTATAGGTAACCAGGTATCCAAGTTTAGTTGCAATAGGCTTAACCAATCCTGAAATATAAGCTGAAAGGTTTTGCTAAACGCAAAACCTAGATGTTGAAAAAGCAGAATTCTGTATCTAGTTCAGTGACCTTGACCTTTGACCGTGTGCCCCAACATCATCATGCTGCTTCCTAACGTTATAGGTAACCATGTATCCAAGTTCAGTTGCAATAGGCTTAACCAATCCTGAAATACATAGTGTATAAGCTGAGAAGTTTTGCTAAACGCAAAACCTTAATGGTGAAATAACAAATAACAGAGTTCTGTATCACGGTCACAGTGACCTTGACCTTTGACCTTGTTACAACAACATCATCATGTTGCTTCTTATCATTATAGGTAACCATGTATTCAAGTTTAGTTGCAATAGGCTTTACCAATTTTGAAATATAAGCTGAAATTTTGCTAAACGCAAAAACAATGTTGAAATAACAGTGTTCTGTATCACGGTCACAGTGACCTTTGACCTTGTGACCGCAACATCATCATGCTGCTTTCTATCATTATAGGTAACCATGTATCCAAGTCATAACCTTGACCTCATGGCCTTTTTATCGGCGGACTGCTTCCTTTTGATATTACCATGCACCCAAATTTGGTTCCAATTGGATCAGGCATTGCTGAGATATGAACAATTTAAAAGCTTACGCCGCCACCGCCGGAAAAGTGATACCTATGTCTCAATCCTGCTTTGCAGGCGAGACAAAAACAAATAGTCTTCTCTTGGTCCGTAAACAGACCTTCCTCAAGACCACTGCAGAAGTAGTTTTTGGGTGTTATATATTACGGGTTAATCACTCATCAATGAATTATCTGTATCTCTGGATTGAAGGCCTATAAAGATCAGTGTATTATACAGATAAAGTGAGATATTACATTACATTAACATAGCCAAAAGTAACTCTATTTATCAATTCTGGTCATTTCAAACTATCAATTCCAATTCAGGTGTCTTAAAATTTATCAACTTCAATTCCAGAGTCCTAGGATTTATCAATTCAAATTTCAATTCCAATTCAGGAATTGAATTGGAATTGACGTATCAATTCCAATAACAATCGGAATTGACCCCAACCCTGGTGGCACAGGCAGTATGGACACTGGGTGGGGTTTGAGTCCTGTGGAATCTTCCTGCACAGATTTTAATGCAGCAGCAAGGTAGTATGGGCTTGAGTGCCTTCTCAACTTCTGCTGTTTTAATTGTTGTTAGTAATGGCCTGGGGTCACCTGAAAATGCTCGTCATCGCGGTCAGTGAACTGTTCCATGAACCATTCTTGAATTGCATCCGCTTTGCCCTGATAGTCCCGATAAAGTGTTCTTAAGAGGCGTGTACAATGAGTGCTGATGTGTAGTCAGTACCTCTCAGGGGTCGAAACATTTTGTGACAGTCATCTGTGGCAGTGATTTCATCTGCTAGAGTCTGCTTGTTGAATAGCAAGATCTTTTAAGCGTTCAGTTTTGAAATATAGGCCCTTGAAATTGGCCCAACGTGAGGGTGTTCACTTTGGCCACATTGATAGATGCGCAGCCATAATGTTTTCTGTTCTGTTGAGTTTTTCTCCTAACGGGTCATCAGTACACCTTATTAGCTCGGTTGTTGCTTTTGAGAACTCCTATGGTGCTGGTAGATGATGATGCTATACATTTGAGTATTTTGGTTAGGGCTTCGCTTGGATTGGAGCCCACACCGATGTTAGCTACATGTACATGTATCTGCTCTTTGAGGACATTTTTTGTATGACATTTGAGTGTCAGTGTTGCTGATGAGCTTAGGTAGGTTGTAGGTGACTCTACTCCCTTTCCTGGTCTGGCATTTGTACATTACTTAGAGATGGTTCATCTCAAGGCATGTAATGACTGGCTTGTGGTCAGAATTGACGTCTGCACCTCTATATGAACGAGCATCCCAAAGTGTAGGCTTTGCGTCTGTTTTACATTACATGTAGTATGAAGTCTATTTGTTTTAACCCTCTGATGTCAATATTCTATCTTTTACTGTGTCAATATCAAAGGAACTGGTTTACATTTTTCAACAATTTTGCTGGACGATATTGCTGTCTACGACAGCAATATCGTACACCAAATTTGTTGAAAAATGAACGCCAGATCATCTTTTAATTTAATTTGAAAAAATTTTGACATCAGGGTGCTAAGGGTTAAGACTGTTGTCGTAACCCCGAGCCTGTTGGCATGGGTACAGCTTTGAAATGAGCAATGTGTAGTGTCTTATACTACAGCCAGGGGTTGAAATAAGACCCTTTTATATGCATAATGCAGCTAAAAATGGCTGGTGCAGGTAAATTTGTAATACTGGGTGCACAGGGTGCATGCACATTTCTGGCTGATAAGCTATGTTAACCTTCTCCGACAAATCCCTTAAAAAACTAAATTCTTTATGATATAAAACTTATTCTGTTGAATATTTTGAAATTAATTTGACTGGAAGCCATTACTTCCAGTCAAATTAATTTCAAAATATTCAAGTTTTCTTGTATGTATGTACGATTACTGTATTCTGCGGCTGTAGTAGTAGAAACATCCTACAGCTGCAATCAGTCCTTCTTCGTTTTTGCCCACTGTGTCTTGTCCTCAGCCAAAATCCTAAGCTTCCTCAGGTCCATTCTCGACTTCAGTGTACCTAATCCTGCTTTCTTGAGGTCACCTCGTAGCACGCTAAGCAGATTTATGCAATGACATCCTCTCCTGTCTGTATTTGCTGGCTCCGAGTAGGGCGAATTCAAGGCTCTGTGCTGGTGTGTCTTCTGGCATCCTTAGCATGTGGCCAAACATGGACCATCTTTGCTGGCCGACTTTTACAGACAGCGGCGGCGTATTACACATCTTGTATAGTGCATCGTTGGAAATTATGCTCTCTGGCCATCGGTGTCCAGTGATGGTGCGTAGGTGTTTGCGGTAGCAGGCATCAAGTTTGTCTAGAGCTGCCTTTGGAGCTGCCCAGCTGCTACAGTTATACATCATCAAGGATACGCAGGTTGCATTGTATAAATGTAGTCTTTTTACCAAGGGCATCTTTGATCTACGAATCCATAGCTTCCAGAAGGACTGGAAAGCTATGTTCCCCATGATGCAGCGTGCAACAATGTCAGCAGTACTGCAAAGCAGTGAGCCCAGGATTTTACTTTTCCTCCATGGTTCGCCGCCACAGAGTGGATCATCATTTTCTTTAGTTTCATGCTTTGTAGATACGTATATGTGGGTGAACTCTGTTTTGGATTCATTCATAAAGAGATTCTTAATTTTTAGTTTGCTTGCAGCTATTGGGAGAAGTTCGTCAAGGAGTTTCTTTTCCTCATCTATAAAGTCCATAAAGGGGGGGGGGGGGGGGTTTGGTCTTTTGGAGTTTTCCCACACGGATTCCAATGCAGCAGCCAGGTAACAGGCGAGGCGCACAGGGGATAGACAATCTCCCTGTGAGGAGCCGATTGATGTCCCAAACTCTGTGCATGTAGAACAAAATTCTTATTACTACCCATGACTACAGCTGAGAAAGAACTGTAAATACTAATAAAACTAAATAAAATGACAATGTTGAATATTTAGGATTTAATTTGATTGCAAATCATCGTTGCGTATCGTGTTCGAAATTGTACACACTAAAATCAGATATGTCTCTATGGTCACATTTGTATGGATAGCACGAAGATACACTAGCGTAGATTGCGTGCCGATACAGAATCTTGTTCAGATATGGCCACTCGATCTCGGTAATGATTCTGATTGAATAGGTCACTGCTTTCTGCGGCCACATTTTTGTGGTAAGCATGAAAGGACACTATCCTAGTGAAGGAAACTCGGGTAGCGAGAAAAGCAGAAAATTATATAAATCTACTGATACATGTACAGTATCACACAGTGCACATGACACAGAATGATAACAAAGGAACAATATAAAGAAAGAGGAGCCAATGGCTTAATCCTCATAAGTCATGATAGTGGTGGTGATGATGGTTGTGATGATGATGATAATGATCTTAACATGTTTCCAAAACTAAATAAAACGTACTGTTGAACATTTTGGACGTAATCTGAATGGAAGTCATTGTTGCCTGTTATGTTTAAAAATTGTACACGCTAACATGTTTTTGTTCTTGTATTGGAAACATGTTCACTCACACCGTTTTTAGGTTATACACATTTTTTTCAACTTTTTGCAGGCCTGCTTAACAAAGGATACTGATACGCCATCCTTGCATACAAGACGATCCGACCTTGACAAATGCATTCTCACAGCTGGAAGACTCTTTGGTTGTTACCGGCTCAGAGAGTATCGCTCCCATTCTCATATAGCAATCCTATAGAAGATAAATGAATATAAAGTCCATCTATACAACATAATGCATACATGCTCTGGTGACATGCTTCATACATGTCATAAGATGATGATGCAGACAGAGAGGCAGTCAATGGACCGTTCCGTTTTATCCATCCATCATATGATGTCATAATCAACTAAGTGACAAGTAGAATGACATCATAATGAATGATGTCATAGGCAGCAACAGCATCCAGTCAAACTAGTTTCAAAATATTTAATAGCTTACCTGTATAGTTTTCTGAAAATTGAAGTCGGGTAGTTCAAGGATCGATCGATCCTAACACGAGCGAGGTGTGGGCGGAGCTTATGTAGTGAGGGCGGGGCATAGGTAAAACTGGAAAGGTCAATTAGCCACCTATATTAACCATGTTAAAGGGATGCTAATCTCACCATAAGCCTTTAACCCTCGAATTTATTCAAGAAAATTTAAATTTTCTCATAGAAAATATCCGTTTGTAGATCAAGAGAAGACTATTTTTGAAAATTTACCACTGGAATGCCTGGTTTGATAATTGAGTCAGTCATTCCAGTGATAAATTTACAAAAATAGTCTTCTTTTGGTCTGCAAATGGACATTTCTCAAGACCACTGCAGTGGCCGTTTTTGGTTGATATGAATGTTAAAGGGTATTATGATCATGTCAATAGTCACTTACAGGACTGGCGGTATGATCAGCGAACGAAAATAAGAAAAGAATGTTAAAGGGTTAAATGTTGTTTTGCTTATGGTTTATAGATTCTGTATCATTCGTATCCAGTCATATTCCCTTATCCGTTTGAAAATTTGTCTGCTTTCTAATATCACATAAATGTTGAACAGTGACCGACACCATATTGTCTCGTCAGGCGATAGTGTGTGATGTCATGTAAGTGCCAAATGCATTGTATTCTTTATTATATAATAATCATCTTGTTGAACATTGTGAACCTAATTTGCCTATGGCAGCAACAACTTCCAGTCAAATTAGCTTCAAAATATTCAACAGCTTACATGTATCGTTGCTTTTATATCACATTGCCAAACTAATAATGGCACCTCTATGACTGAGTGTATATACCGAGGCAGACATGATCGATTAAAAATTTCCCATGCATTGATTTTAGGGCTTTGTCACATGCATATTGTATGCTACTGCCTCTGGAGTTTCATTACCTTACATGTTCTTGTCACATTCTTCCAAAATGTCCAGTTCTGTTCTCATGACCAGACAATGCCTGAACTTTACCAGTGCTCCAAAGCCACTGTCAGCATCATCAGTTACAAAATGTACGTGATATTCCAGAGGGTTTCTGTGTCAGCTCGTGAGCTTCAGTTGAACACACACACACCCCAACCCCGCGCCTCCACCCCACCCCATCATTATCGAGCCAGTCATTCCAGTGTTAAATTTTCAAAAATAGTCTTTCATGGTGCTGCAAGTGAATATTTCTCAAGACTACTGCAGAAGCCGTTTTTGGTTGAGTGTTAAAAGCAGAAAGATAATAGGTATGTTTTCCAGGTACGCAATTGTACTAGCAGATCGTCAGCACTGTATATGCTAGACAATGGTTATAATATCATAGTCAGTGCTAGCGAGCTAGTATTACACGAAAAAACATGGATACATACAAATCAAACAATGTTTTATATAGTTTGGATATCTTTTACACCATATCAAATGTCACCCATAAATGCAAGGTGTGTAAAATGGCTGTCAGACCACGGTAGAGCTCGGAAATAATCGACAGTTCCCGGAACCAGGAAGCAAAATAGCAATATACTTACTGATTACGACATCCCCCATTAGCCATCCCACACCACTGTCCTTCCAAAAACAACCTGTCTCGCTATCTGTGGACAGTCAGGGCTGATTATAAACCATTCTGCTTGTAACCGCCTATGTATGTTAAACTAAACTAGAGAAAAGCAAAGGGAAGGTACCAGTTGATAAAGAACAGCCAAGTCAGAAGATAAAGACCAGCTAAGTCAGAAGATAAAGACCAAGCATAAACTATGGAAAAGATACATGAAATCAAGAAAGCTGGAAGACGAAACATCATACTGTCGCGCTCGAAATAATGTTTCAACAAGAGCTCCGCAAACCGCGCATTATTACCCCGTGATGAAGACAAACAAATGAATGAGATCTATCAGAAAATATTCATTTCTTTCTCAGACCCAGACCAGTCATCCTTATGAAGTGTCAAAGTGATCCGTTAAACGTTCAAAGAGGTATCATCCGGAAACCAATTTTCAAGATGGCCACCGCTGACTGACGGCCATATTGGATTTCGGATTATTGTAAATTTCGCTAAGTTTCTTCACCAGACGTATTCCAACGACCTGATGAAGTGATCAGATAAATGGTAACGAAGATATCATTCAGAAACCAACTTTCAAGATGGCAGCCCATGGCTGGCAGCCATCTTGGAGTTCGGATCATCATCAATTTCGATAGGTTTCTTCTCCAGACCTTGTCCAACCACCCTATGAAGTTTCAAAGTGATTCGATAAACGGTAACAGCGTTATCATACAGAAACCAATTTTCAAGATGTCCGTCGGTGGCTGGCGGCCATCTTGGATTTCGGATTATTGTCAATTTCGATCGGTTTCTTCCCAAGACCTAGCCCAACCACCCTATAAAGCTTCAATGTGATCCGACAAACGGTAACGGAGTTATCATCCGGAAACCACACTGCCGCCCGCACGCCCAGACAGATGGCGCAATTAAATAATACCCCGCCAAAAAATGATGAAGTTCAACAGAAATTTTGAAAAAAATACAGCCATGAATACAAAAACAAACCCAAAATCAGCATAGAAATATATCAAATCACACAATAAAGTAAAAAACGGGATACAACCGTTAATGATGAATCCAGATGATCCGAAATCAAAACTAACAAGAACAGAAAAGGAACAAGAGCTCCGCAAATGGCGCATAATACACTGCTATGATGACAAACCATGAATGAGAGCTATCTGAAAATATTTATTTCTTCCTCAGACCCATCAGACCAGTCATCCTTATGAAGTGTCAAAGCGATCCGTTAAACGGTCAAGGAGGTATCGTACGGAAACCAATTTTCAAGATGGCTGCCACTGACTGGAGGCCATATTGGATTTCGGATTATCATAAATTTCGATAAGTTTCTTCACCAGACATATTCCAACGACCCTAGGAAGTGATCCGATAAATAGTAACTGAGATATCATCCAGAAACCAACTTGCGGCCATCTTGGAATTCGGATCATCATCAATTTCGATAGGTTTTTTCTCCAGACCTAGTCCAACCACTCTATGAAGTTTCAAAGCAATCCAATAAACGGGAACAGAGTTATCATCCGGAAACCAATTTTCAAGATGGTTGCTGGAGGCCATCTTGGAGTTAGTATCATTGCCAATCTCAATAGGTTTCTTGCCCAGAGGTAGTCGAACCACGCGATGAAGTTTCACAGGAATCCAATAGACGATAACAGAGTTATCATCTGGAAACCAATTTTCAAGATGGTCACCAAGGCTGGCGGCCATCTTCAATTTTGGATCATTATCGATTATAATAGGTTTCTTCCTCAGACCTAGTCCAACCACCCTATGAAGTTTCAAAGCGATCCGATAAATGGCAATGGAGTTATCATCCAGAAACCAATTTTCAAGATGGCCACCAGTTGCTGGCAGCCATCTTGGATTTTGGATCATCGTTGATTTCGATAAGTTTCTTCCCCAGACCTAGTCCAACCACTCCATGAAGTTTCAAAGCGATTGGATAAGCGGTAGCGGAGTTATCATCCGGAAACCAATTTTCAAGATGGCCGCTGGTGGCTAGTGGACATCTTGGATTTTGGATCATCGTCGATTTCGATAAGTTTCTTCCCCAGACCTAGTCCAACCACTCCATGAAGTTTCAAAGCGATTGGATAAACGGTAGCGGAGTTATCATCCGGAAACCAATTTTCAAGATGGCCGCTGGTGGCTAGTGGACATCTTGGATTTTGGATCATTGTCGATTTCGATATGTTTCTTCCTCAGACCTAGTAAACCACTCTATGAAGTTTCAAGGCGATCGGATAAACGGTAGCGGAGTTATCATCCGGAAACCAATTTTCAAGATGGCCGCCAGTGGCTGGTGGACATCTTGGATTTTGGATCATCGTCGATTTTGATAGGTTTCTTCCCCCGACCTAGTCCAACCACCCTATGAAGTTTCAATGCGATCCGACAAACGGTAACGGAGTTATCATCCAGAAGCAAATTTTCAAGATGGCGGCTGGCAGCCATCTTGGATTTCGGATCATCGTCGATTTTGATAGGTTTCTTCCCAAGGCCTAGTCCAACCACCCTATGAAGTTTCAATGTGATCCGGCAAATGATAACGGAGTTATCATCCGGAAACCATTCTGCCACCTGCAAGCCCGACCGGACAGCGCCATTACATAATACCCCGCCAAACTTTTTGGCGGGGTATAAAAAGCAGACACACTTTTATTTGCAGTGTATTTATAATCGAAATGAAGGAAATTTCAATTTCCCTTTCTGCGAGATCTAACAATACTCACCATTCTATTAGTTCTGATAACAGCTAGCCTGGGCCCATGTTCCCGAAGCTATCGTTATCTAGCGATATCGGTACACCCATTGCTTTAGTATGGTGTAACGATATCGCTAACACAACGAGAACTTCGGGAACATGGGCCCTGGATAGCTGGGCCCTAGGACAATAGACTTAGAAAGCTTTACCAACTCCTGGAACTGGGTACTCGGCTCCCAACTGCCGAGTACCCGTTTGCCATGAAGCTCATTGTTTGCATAGCCACCAAACAAGAGATACCCATGGCTTGCGTCCGTGGGGCTGGGAGGCTGGGTCCGTAATAGAATGGTGAGTATTGTTAGATCTCGGAGAAAGGGAAATTGAAATTTCCTTCATTCTCTTTCGATCAATACTCACCATTCTATTACTTCTGATATACACCAGATTTAGACAGTAACCTGGTGGGAAGGGGCCATCAATTGCCCCTTGGAGAAAAATCTAGACTTAAACTTGATAAATGGAGACCTAAAAGGACCATCAAGTTAACGGAACCGAATCACATTCGCATCACTTCCCACCCCCCACCCCCCATTTTTTCTCCTAAGAAAAGGGAGAGAACTCACGAACATGCATCTCGCCTGAAACATAAATATGCCAAGAGGGTTAACTGCTCTTTGCATATATTAGCCTGTGAATGAGCATGAATATATAACATGAATGAACATGATATATAAACAAACTCTGAATCTTGAATTACCTCATGATATTTGGATTTCAGACGTGGAGCCTCCAACACCATTCACTCATACGGCCATCAGTGACACAATCTGGTTGACATCCTCCCACTCGACCATGTCTGCTTCTTAAATCTTTCTTAGAAATGCCAAAAAATGGAGAAGAGCAGTGTGGTCGTATAACTATCGTTTAAAAACAGCTAAAGCGAGTGGATTGGCGGAGTCTGACACATCCCTCATATAGTAATCCATGAAAGAGGACTCTCAGTGCCATTGTGCAACAGCCATGAAGTCCTCTAACGGAACACCATTGTAAAGGGCGGTCGAGGCGGCTATTTCTCTAACATCGTGTGCCCTTGCGCATTGCACCTGGTGCCCAGTCGCAATCTCATGGATAGTCTGAATGCATTCGACTACCCAACGAGAGATAGAATCCATGGATGCGGCGCCATATGGCTTCTTATGGCAGATCCACAGATGTCTATCATTCGACCGAAACGAGTCTGTCCATTTTTTGTACTTAGTCAAAGCACGGACTGGGCACCAGACACTGGCATCATGATCAAACATAGTTAGTTTCGGTATAATGATCGGTTTGCCGGGATATCTCAAAGATTGATCCTTTGACATAAACTCCGCTCTTGGCAGTAGACGCAGACCCTCTCCGGAGACAATAAATCGGTCCCTCTCTGCTGAAAGTGCAAGGATCTCACTGCGCCTTCTAGCTGAGGAAGCTGCCAATAGAAAGACCGCCTTTAGAGTCAAATGCTTTAGACTAGCTGAACGCAACGGTTCGAAAGGGTGCTTGGCCAGTACATTAAGCACTAAAGATAGACTCCAGGCTGGAATGACTACCGGTTGTCTCCGTCGGAGATTGCTCATTCCCTTTACCATCACATTCAACTGCGCCACCTCTGGACTATCCCTGTTGGCTAGACAAGGGATAACTGATGCCAAAGCTGACTTGTATCCAGCAATTGTGACAGGAGCTAGTCCTGAAAAGACCAGCTCACAGAGAAAGTCTGCTATTTGCTGAATAGTGGATTGAAAGGTATCAATACCCTTTCCTTCACACCAGTCTGCAAATCTGTTAACCGTGTTGTTATATGACTTGAAGGTTGACCTCCTTCTCGCAGCTGCGATGAAATCTGCAGCTTGTCGAGAAAAGCCTTCTGACGTGGAACGTTGTTTGATAACATCCATGCAGTCAATTTGAACATTTCGGGACGCTCGTGTAGGAAGTGTCCCTTGGCCTGGGAGATTATGTTCGGAATCTCGGGTAACTGCACTGGATTTTCGACCCGCAGATCTAGAAGATCAGTGACCCATGCCCTGCTGGGCCAAAATGGCGCTATTAGCAGGACCAGGCATGGTTCCTCCCTGATCATCACAAATATCTTCGGTAGAAGAATGGTGGGTGGGTACGTGTAAGCGTGCATCCCTCTCCAGCTTATCGCCAGGGCATCTGTATCGACTGCATTTGGATCTGGAATCGGCGAGACATAAGTCAAGACTTGAGCATTTTCCTTTGTGGCGAACAAGTCCACGTTGGGTTTGCCCCAATGCTCGAAGATCCTGTGAAGAACAGGAGGGTTGAGAGACCATTCTGTTGGCAGAATACTCTGTCTCCGAGACAAAGCATCCGCCAGAATGTTCAATCAACCAGGACTGTGAGCTGCTTTCAAAACAACCGAGTAATTCCTGAACCATTGAATCAAGTGCCACACTTTGATACATAGTGTGGGTGACTTGGTTCCGCCTTGGCGATTTATGTATGATACTACTGTCGAGTTGTCCGACCGTATCAATATCGCCTTGCCCCTGACTTTTGGAAGAAACTTTTCCAATGCCAGTTCCACCGCCATCATTTCCAACAGATTGATATGCAGCTGGCTCTCTTGGAGAGTCCATGTGCCCGAGACCAGGTGTTCTCCCAGGCAGACCCCCCATCCCTCCAGCGATGCATCCGTGTACACGGACAGCTGGGGGTGGGGTAGGTGCAGCGAAACCCTTACTAGGAGATTCTGACGCTTTTTCCACCATACAAGATGCGACATTATTGGCTCCAAAACTGGCACCAGCTTTGACAGGGGTTCTGTTCTCTGTTTCCACAGAGACATCAGATACAACTGGATAGGGCTTCGCATCAGAGCAGCGTACAGGATTACCTGCTCCATGGAGACCATCATCTGAAGAAACTGCCTCGCCTGAATGTGCTTTCCCAATCGAAAACTCTTCAGGATGCCTAACAGAGACACCACTCTGGGCTCTGACGGGTAAACCCTGCCCACCTTGAGATCGAATCGCATCCTTAAATAAACGAACTGTTGAGTGGGTGTGAACTCGGATTTCTCCTTGTTGACTATCCAGCCTAGATCTGAAAGTAACCTCAGAGTCACAGCAGTATCCACCTCTAACCTGGCTGATGTGTCTTCTTTGATCACCCAATCGTCTATGTAGGTGTGAAGCGCCACGTTCTCTTTTCTGAGAAATGCTGTCACAGCAAGGACCACTCTGGTGAAAACCCCCGGAGCTGTCGACAGGCCGAATGGGAGGACTATAAACTCCCATACTTGATTCTGAAACGCAAATCTCAGAAACCTGTGACAACTCCTGTTCATTGGAATGTGGAAATATGCATCTTTCAGATCGATTGATACACACCACATTCCCTTCCTCAATCATGCCATTACCGACCTCGGAGTTTCCATCTGAAACCGAGGCGTATGAATAAACCAATTTAATGGCCTGAGATTGAGTATGGTTCTCCATCCCCCTGTGCTCTTGAGGACAAGGAACATGTTTGAATAGAAGCCTGGAGTGTTCCGGTTTGCTGGTTTTATTGCTCCCTTCAGAAGCAAACCTGACACTTCGTTTTGAATGGCTTCTAACTTGTCTGGTTCCCTTGGTACGAGTGTCCAGGCAGGTGCCAAAGACAGATTCTGTGGTGGAAAATCCCACCACTCGGGCATGTACCCCTGGGATAACCATCCCAGGACCAGACTGTCCGACGCCACACCTCGCCAAGCCTCGTGTCTTCTAAGATGGCCCGCGCTTGGCTACCAAAGATGCTAGGGACTGTAAGGTGCGTCCCAAGAATATGCTCCCTAACGGCAGTAGCTGGACGCATATGGTCAAGGACCATCTGCCTACTAGACTTTGTCACATGCGCTTGCACCCTTGTTAATGCGTCCATAGACAGCACCAGGCCGTCATTAACACATGAAAGTGCCACAGGTGGCACAGGGTGGCCTGCCCCCGCTTCAGCCCACACCGACTGAAGAAGGCGATAAGAGTGGTTAACAGCACTCATTGCTGCCGTCACCTCCTCATCACATAGGGACAGGACTTTGTCATGTGTACCTAAGCTTTGTCCACCAGTGCTGAGGTGGGGCCATCCAGCGGTGACCGTCGGGACAACACCATACCTGTCATATTCCCCCCCCCCCGTGGAATACAACACCTCGCCCGCACCTCCCTGGAGGCCGCAGGAAGCTGGCCCTTGACGGGTCTACCCTGGCTAGCCAAGCCAGAACCTCTGACCAATCTGTCTCCGAGGAGGACACTCCCGTGAACACGTCACCCGTTGACATGTTCACGGCCTTACCAGCAATGGCCTCCCAGCTAGGAGCCATTGCTGATATGCCAGGAACTCCGGTACCGTACGGTTCCGCCGCCACCCCATGAAAAACACCAGTCCATGGAGTAGGCCCGCAGAGAAAACCGTGCGGACCCGTAACGGTTGAAGAACCGTGGCCAAACACGGGCACCAACGGCACCCCATCTCTGACCGCCGAACCAGGCGAGATAGGTGAGTACCACGCCTGGCCAGCCACACCCATCACTGTGTCGGTTGGCGGCAAACCAACCATCACAGGACCGGTGCCCGGTACCGGAGTGGCCTCAACTACAGGGCGGAGCCGCTGCCCTGGCTTGCGCCAAGCCAGACAGAGGACGGTTCCGTCCAGGACAGAATCGACCTCCATTCTCTCCACCCGCGGCATCACAGGCCGCAGCAATCTCTCCTCCTCATCTTCAGACCCCGCAGTCGTCACTAGACGAGGAAACCGTGGAGCCGTCCTAGCGGACGGCTCCCATACCTGACGGCTCCCATACCTGACGGATTGGCCACCGCTACTGGACCACCCGGAGGTGGGCGCAGAGAGACAGAGCCCATCAGGCCGGAGCCCGACGGGACTGCCAGGGGGCCGTACGAGACGGCTCCCTCGGTGGCCAGTCCAGAACCCTGTCCAAGGACAGGGTCCAAATTTCGTTAAAAAAAGAATGGTCTGATAATCACACCATTACCACACAGTCCTATCCAAACAGTAATCTTCTGTCGACTCATGTTTCTATCGAAATTTGGAGGATGTCGCACCGATGCCCAGTCAACGATGTTATGGGTGTTTACTTCTCCATCCATTGAGAATCCTGCTTCATCGCCAAGCACTCAAGAAACCGCTCATTTCTCAGACATCGGTCCAGCAGCCACTCTGCAAAATCTTATCTTCTCCTGAGGTCTGCAGGTAAAAGTTGATGGCGAATGTGCATTCGGTATGGATGAAAGTGCAGGTCCAGCCTTGTTATGCGGTTAAAGGAGGAGTGGGCGAGTCCGAGTCAATTTCTCCTGCTACTGGTTCCCCTTGGATGCTAGAGAAGTTGCTGTCGAACTGCAGCAATGTTATCTTCAGTTCACACCATGCGTCTTCTCCCTGAATGACCCTTGTTCCGATTGAGACTTGTTCCATGATCTCGGTACTTCTTCACATTTGCCCAGATGGTCGACTTTGCCGGCGGATTTCTATCGGGGAAGGCTTCCCTAAATGCATCCTGGGTAGCTTGTAAGCTCTGGTTCTCATGGAATTTTGTCACAACAAACACTCTTTGCTCAGTGGTAAGTTGCACAATGGTGCTAGGCTGATGTTTTAACTTTGAATATCCTTCACCAATGCATTGGCTTAATTCTCCCTTGTCGCATGGCATGGCCAGTGTTTTCCAGACCAAGCATGAAAATCATGGGCATTCCATTTCACGTTTATTTCAACTGTCACAATGGACTTTCGCATACCACTTTAAAAAACAGTGGTGCTCAGTGATGCATGACCGGAGTAGTGCTATCGCAGCGTCGCTGGAAAGCACATTGTTCTCACTGTATGAGAAACTCATTATTATAGTGCTACGTCTCACAAATTGGTCAAATTAACCCTTTGTTTCAGGATTTCGTTTTTTATGGGACACCCTGTATAGATGAGGACATGGTAGAACAAGGCAAATCAATAAATTGATGTATGCTCCCCGAAGGCACACTCTGCAGAGAAACTGAATGAATAACCCCGAAGGCATATGCTTCAGGCAAAGGTTTGGAACTGTGGCTCAGACACACAGAAACGAACTTGACATTGTCAATGAGATATCAACATATTAGCCCATCCTTAAAATATTGTTGGTTTGGGGTAATGATGTTAAATCCACAATTTGGGGACTGGAATGATTTGGTGGGCCATCATTCTTTTGGTCTGGTGGGATTTGCTCTAACGAACAATTTGTATCCACATACCAAGTTTGGTGACTATATGTGCAAGTCTTGAAACTATGCCCCAGACAAACTTATATATGGGGAACGGACGGACAGACGAACGGACAAAGCAGCAACTATATGCTCCTGCAAATTTTTTTTCGGGGAGCATAAAAACAACTTGATCAATTAAAAATATCAAAATCGGCAGGGCCTGACCAGCTTCACCCAGTTTTTCAAACCATTGAGCAAAGAATTAAAAGTACCACTCACTTAATCTTCAATACCTCGGTCAAAGCACAAACACTTCCTACTATGTGGACCGCCATCTTCAAGAAAGGAAGCAAAAGGCTGCCATCAAGCCAGTAAGCCTAACTAGTATAGCATGTAAACTACCGGAGAGAATTATATGAGAACAGTTAATTAGACATAAGAGATAAAACAAACCTTTAGCAACAAGTAGGACGGTATTATAGACAAGCGCTCAACAACACTCCAGCTACTGAAACTGATATATGAATGGACACAGAAGACTGTCTTGCAAAAGTTAAAACATATGGAATTAATATAGATCTAGTAGGATGGATAGCAGACTTTCTGAAGGACAGACAGCAAAAGGTTATCGTCAATGGGTCAGAGTCAGAGTGGCGACATGTGACAAGCGGGATCCTGCAGGGTAGCTTCTTGGGACCAATTTTATTTATACTGTATATTAATGATCTTCCAAATCATATAGCAAGTGACGTAATGCTATTTGCTGATGACACAAAATTGTATAATATCATACAGACAGAGGAGGATAAAGATCAGCTACAAAATGATTTACACGCATTACAGAACTGGAGTGAAGATTGGCTTATTAAATTTCATCCCAACAAGTGTGAAGTGTTGCATATAAATTCAGATCATGAACGAGATTACACACTCTCACTGTACAATAAAGTGCACACCCTTCAACACACAACTTCGGAGAAAGACATAGGTGTGACATTTGATAACAAGAGGCCCAATGGGCCTGTATCCAGTTGCCCGTATGCGTCCTTTTGCGCGTATATACGCATAAAAATGGCAGAGGGACGCATAAAAATTAACCCTCTGCATCCCCGAGGACGCAGTGAAAAAGTGTAACGGAAACTGGTAACTTTGCATGTGCTTAATTATCGATTATATTATCGTGTGTGTATATTTATTTGTGCATGTTTTTACTTTAAAAATATACCTAATGACTAATGTATTGTGTGTTCAATAAAAATTAACTTACTGCGTTGTTTAAGACTATGATTTGTTGTATGTTTTCTTGCACAACTCAAAGTTGTTAATGCCCATAAATCAGATTCAACCACCACATTTAATTGTAAACACAATCCCCAAATCATCCTTAGTAATCCATTTGATCAAATTTTTTTTATAAATAATGAGTTTATAAGCTCGATGTTAGTCGCCTTGTTTGGCCTACAGATTGCAAAAATACCCGCCATGTTGCTGTCTGTTGTGCTAAACGTCAGTGTGACGTGTCAGTATTTGATTTAACAATACTCGATCGTTATGTGTTCCCAATTTCTCAACTAAAAAGGTCATCCCCCAACCCTAAAAAATCAGATGTTGTGGGCAACACTGCCTGTATCGCTCACCTGGAACATTGGCATTTAAACTAATCTTACATAAGTTTTACATCCATCGGTGTCACTTCCAATGACTTTCAGTCAAATGGTTTAGTTTTCGAGATATTGACAACAATCTTTGGGCTGTTTTTTGCATTAGTGATTTTGAACAATGTTTAAGCGAAAATAGATGATATCAGTACTAATAACAGGTGGTTTCTTAACTGTCTCACTGCTGCAAGCCAGTGCACCCAATAATTTCAATTTTCATAAGCTCTTGACTTGTTTAATAGTTTGAAAACAAGTCGACTGAAAGTTGTTGGTGGCCTAGCCACCAACAACTTTCAGTCCAATTGTTTTCAAAATATTTATCAGGTTCAGAGATATAACCTTTGGAATATGTCATCTGCAAAATCTCAGCAGTCAGACGGCTACTAGAGGTTTAAATACAATTGAAGAAAATGGTCTCTAAAGGCAGGTAGGTGGTCTTTATAGCAGGTTATTCCCCCACCACCACACAATCCATTTAACACATGTGCACCTGGCTGAATCACCAAGTTAGCAGCAGGGGTAGGGCGAGCTGGAGTTGATTTAGAAAATAATTTGACTTAAAGTCATTGCTGCCTTAGGCAGCAACAACTTTCATTGCTGCCTAAGGCAGCAACAACTTTCAATCAAATACATTTCAAAATATTTTTACTAGCATAGCTGTCAGAGCTCATAATACATATGTTAAATATTTAGCCAGTGATGGAAAGGTTAATCTGTTAATTGGAGTCTAATCTATGGCAATAAAATCTGACATGGTGATAAATCAGTGGATGGTGAGAACAAACCTGTATATTCCCTATGAAAGTGACACTGCAAATATTTAAGGGGTGATAACTCTGGCATTTGACGTCCTATCAGTTTCATTTTCACAACACAGATATTAGATGCTGACATTAACATTGTGACCAAGTTTGGTGTCAATCCGTTAAGAAATAACAAAATGAGCCACCATTGTTGGTGATGGAGAGACAGATGGATGGATGGACATACAGAAGACGGACGGGCTCATCGCTATATGACAGCTGACTGACAAGTAAGCGGAGTTAAGAAAACCAATTTTGCCTTCAAAATACATCAAATAAAAAAATTGAATATGGCAGCCAAACATGCTAAAATTTGATTGGTCCATGGCGGCCATGTTTTTTACCTATCACCTTCCCATGAACAAACTTTAATGGCCCTTAGTCCATAAGCATATCCCCAAAATTTCAGCCCGATCCGTTCAGCGGTTCTGCAGAACAAGTCGTTTTCACAAAAACAAGTTCATCCAAGATGGCCGCTGAACCATTTGGCTAATCAAGTTCCTTCGAACAAACTTGGTTCAGCTCTTGCCCTATATGATATTTCGTGAGTTTTGAATCGATCCACCAAGCGGTTTCGGAGAAGATTTTTAAAGACATTTCCTAAAATCAGCCAAAATCGAAGATGGCCACCGGCCCAATTGGTCGATCGGCTTTGTTTGAACAAACTTGGATCCCTATGTCCTAAGGATGCTTCCTGCCAAATATAATTGAAATCGGCCAAGTGGTTCTTGAGAAGTCGTTTAAAGAAAAAAGTTGACGGACGGATGGACACTTGCCATGGCATAAGCTCACTTGGCCAGAATGGCCAGGTGAGCTAATAATTGAAATCGGCCCAGTGGTTCTTGAGAAGTCGTTTAAAGAAAAAAGTTGACGGATGGATGGATGGACGCATGACAGGTGAGCTAAAAAGTTTAGCTTTGAAGAACATATTAATACAAAGATTAAAACATCCAATATGATGGCAGGGTTGATCCGAAGGACATACAAATATCTGGATATTGAAACCTCACTCCACCATACAAATCACTTGTCTGGGTACATTTTGATTATGCAACCCCAGTCTGGTGCCCATACAAACAGAAACACATTGATGCAATAGAAAACGTCCACCGACGAGCAACAAAACAATTACCAGGCCTGAGTCATATGAACAGACTTCGGAAATTAAATTTACCAACATTAATGTACAGAGATCGAGCAGATATGATTGAAGCATACAAATTACTGAACATGCTGAATGATATTTATGATCCAGAGGTAGCACCAAAATTGCACTTGCTAGCAAGTGAGAGGACATAATTACAAATTAAGTAAACAAATGGCAAATAAAAACATAAGACACAAGACATTCCCCTCTAGAATTGTAAATATCTGGACTAGTTTACCTGCAATGTAGTAACAGCATCAAGTCTAAATGCGTTTAAAAATAGGTTACATAAATCATTAAAAAACCAAGATGTTTTATTTGATTATAAAGCACCCCTATCTACCGGAAGTCACCTAGTTGTTAGGGAGTCAGATGAAGAGGGCGTGGTTACAGAAGACTAGCCTTGCGACCACTCAACACCTAGAAAGACTTAGTATGTTTGCACAGTGATTAACACCTTAGTATTGCTTGTGCCGGTATTTGACCGGAAACAATAATTATAGACAGACACTCAGACAGAGCAAACATTACTACAGAGCTTGTAGTAGCATTACGCGTAGTATAACGTCATCAGATAGGAATGTCATTAGATTCAAGTTTCGTGCTCTTGATGATTTTGACAGGCTATGGCGAGACTTTCCATGACATTACTTCACCGTGAAGTAGTAGGGCTATTTTCAATGCCATGTTTACTTGGATAGGTGGGTGAATGCACAAAAATATAAGCTGGCAGAATTCTTTTTATTCACAATGATTTAACAAAATACATATATTGCTGTCTGACTGGACATCACATGTACCGGTCATCGAAGACAATTCTCAGACATATCCGGAGAATATGGACACTTGGGTATATACCGTTAAATTCTGTGTATATTGTACTATCGTGCATAGTGCGCACCCCTAAATTTAACCAAAATCGGCCTGAAAAAACTTTATTGAATGATATAAAAATACAAATATAATTTCCATCAGAACAGGTTAGAATCAATGAGTCGCATTGGTCAAAATATGGTTTGATATGTTTTAATGTCAGATTTAGCAGGTCACGGCGATAATTAGCAAATTTCAAACACCTCTAAGAACATTGAAAGGAATTCAATTACTGGTGATGTTTGCACCTATCTCTACTGTAGCTTACAGGGTGAGATCAGGGCCGCTACTCTCATAGCTGCTCTGGTTGGCTGTTATTCTCCTATTGATGTGTGTTGACGAGTATGCCTACTCGAGTACGAACCCTGGCATTCTGACGCTACCCTGGTAACCCGAGAGCAATGGTAATTCCCAAAAGATGCCATTTTTTAATTGCTAATAAAAACAACTGTTCAACACTTCCTGAAAATTTTTTGGGGGGAAATTTGTCAAATGGGTACCAGGAGTTTTGATTCTGAAATTAATCAATAGTGAGTCTGTCATTGTCTGTTCAGAAAGGTTTAAAGGTTGGTATAAATAAGCATTTAAGCGCATGGTGATGTCGTGACTTGGTGGATACAATTTTTTTAATTGAGATATTGGGACTGGAATGTTGAACAATTGGGGAGAGTCATAAACAATCAAATAGCATGTGGCATAAACTGTTTATATGGCTTTCTCCAATCAATTTTCATCCATCCATTATTTTATTTAACAAATTCTGCAACTTTCCTGTATTACCCCACTGAGAGAAAATATGTTAAATACATGCATGCCAGGTATGAAGGCGTTAACCCGGATTCTTACAAGTTAATACTGTTGTAAATACTGATAGTATCCATTATACAATCATGTATCAAGCCACATTCATTGTATGCCACCTGTGAGTATTGGTACAGATGATTGCATGGAACGACGACGTGTTATCGAAAATCCACACGTTCACTGCTTCATACTTTTGACACACACACACCCACCCCTGGGGGCGGAGCCAAATGTAAATGTCCATTTGCACTCCGCAATCATATGGGTAACTCACATACCAAATTTGGTTGAATTTCATCCAAAAGTGTCAGAGGCATTGCATTACAATCAATTTCATGACCTTTTGACCCCATCTACCAACCCCTGGGGCCGGACCAAATGTAAATGTGCTCATCCACTCCACATTGATATGGGTAACTCTCATACCAAATTTGGTTGAATTCTGTCCAATGGTTTCGGAGGAGTTGCATTACAACCAATTTTTTCAGCTTTTGACCCCCATCTACCAACACACTGGAACGGGACCAAATGTAAATGTGCTCATCCACTCCACATTGATATGGGTAACTCTCATACCAAATCTGGTTGAATTCAATCCAATGGTTTCAGAGGAGTTACATTACAATACATTTTTTTAGCTTTTGATCCCGATCCACCCACCCCTGGGGGCGGGGTGAAATGTAAATGTGCTCATGCACTCAACATTGATATGAGTAACTCTCATACCAAATTTGGTTGAATTTCGTCCAATGGTTTTCAGACGAGTTGCATTACAATAAATTGTTTGACCATTTGACCCCGACCCCACCGCTATGGGGTCTATTTCAAGTTCAAGTCATGTTTTGGTGTGGCACGGAATTTGATAGATCATGTCACTGCTCTTATTTACTGAAAGGAGATCTACGCAAGTTATACTGTGAGCACATACATAAATTTATGCTAGAAGCCTACCAACACCAATCTTATGGATATATTGCAAAATCATTTGTGATGGCCAAAATGTGTTGGTGTGGGACGGAATCAATAGTATTGACTATTTCCACCATCATCGAGATAAAGTAATATTCTATCGAAAGTATAAGAAATTTGATAATTAAACATCTGTGCTTTACTAAGTGGATAGCCATGTGTTGTAGATATAGCACTATTAAAACTACAACCTGCACAATTATATCATGCAGCAATAAAAACCATTGGTGTAGGATGGAGAAAATTAGTGTGGGATGGAAAGCACTATGTTGACCAAAATTGTTGCTACTGGCAATCACTTCACTATGCATATTTCTTAGAAGGGTTTTGTATGTCTCTTAAGTAATTTACAATAAGCAAGCAAAACTTTGTATTAGAATAATAGATATTGACTTTGAAAAAGAAATTCTGTCCCACACTATTAATGTATTCTGTCCCACACCACATAGGAGAACGTTGGAAAATCTTACAAATTGTATAGAAATATTTGAAAGTTAAAATGAATAATGAGTGGTCTCATAAAAATTGGATTAAAATCCTGAGTTGATTGAAAATGTTTAAAATTTAAATGGATACAGACTCATTATCAAGCACATTTACATGTCATAATTGGACATTTTCTTGAAATCATCAGAAACTTCAAGTTTGCCTAATCGAATCTGTGAAAATGGTATCAGATTACTTGTGAGCTTGTAAAACAAATCTTTGACACTTAACTTGGGCAATTTGTATCATGTTTAAAACAGTTGCTGTCAATTGTGATTAGCTGTAAAAAAAATCAATTTCCACAGATCAAGATGGTAACCTCAAGAGTATCCCAATAATGCCAATAGTTCCGCCAAGTACACAGCATACAGTACCATTGTCCTGCTTCTAATGAACATACATTTGGGTCATTCCGTGCCAAGACAACCAATTTTCAGAAATCTTGTTGCATGACCGATTCAGATTATGTATTATTAGTACGTTTTAGGAAATCCTGCAAAATTTTAGTTCTCAAATCGAACAGCATGGGGGTACACCACATGTGAAGCAATTGTCATTTTGTAGTATTTTCAATGCTCTGCAAATTCTTAACCTGACATGCAATTCCAATAAAACTTTCAGTGCTTGGTCACATGTACATACCCTCTTGAAATATGCAGGGCATTATAATTTTTGTGCTTGTGTTGGTAACCTAGGTAACATTAAAATGAAAATTTTCACAAGGCGACAAATTTTCAGACCCAACTTGTGATTAATTATTTTAAAACTATTAGTCACAAACTTAATGGGTCAAGTATATATATATTTGTTAGTTTATACATTAGAAAAAATCTGTGGTTCTTAACATTTTTGAAATATAGGCCCTTGAAATTGGCCCAACCTGAAAATGATTCCATATTCAACTGTCAGGATGACCATGTGGGATAGGTGGAAGAAACTTGTGCTTTACAGACAATAAAGCATTAGGTGTGTTCTACAACATATCCAAAATTCTATTTTCTTCCATTCTTCCTTCCATCAAATTTTTTGGGACAAAATAGGGCATTTATAGCCATTTGTGAGTATATTTTTATGATATTACATGTTAATTATGTATGTATAGCTGTTAATTTTTCGTGTTTGAAAGTGTCAGTCACAGCAATGCGAACAAATAATATTGTTACCATCAGATTAAAAAAAAATGTTATGAATATTGTAATCTCCTCCGTCTGTCTGACCATCCATTCGTCTGTCATGCTATCTCCTCTCAAACCATTGGGTGGAATTCAACATAAATTGGTATGTGGGTTACCTATACATGGTTGTGCTCTGCGACGTAGCATCTATCTTTGGTGTCATGCCATGGGGGTCAAGGAAGCAGGGTCGAAAGATTAAATATCCTAAAAACGGTCAGTCACTCAATTGTCTCCTAAACCGTTGGATGGAATTCAACTGAATGTGTTAAATGTGAGTTACTGATATGATCACGGGCTGTGAGATGACACTTATATTTGACTCCGCCCCTTAGAGTCAGGTCAAAAGGCCAAAGACTGGAAATGTGGGAATTTGTGATGGGTTACAAAACATAACATAAAGTAGACTTAGCACATAGTGTAACATTTCTATTTTCTATTTTCAGATAACATTATGATTCACAGACCTACATGGTAAAATCTGAGAATAGAAATATTTTCAAGGTGCTTTATATTCTCCACCATAGCAGTGTACTAATAGTGAACTAAGTGAAGATGTCAGGGTTATCTCCCTGTTCTGTGGGTACAATTTTGAAATCTGAGATTGATTTTGAGACATTTTAGTCTTAATAGCACTATAAGACCTCTGAATGGCCATAAAATGACACAGCATCCATCTCTGAGTATTAAATTTACTATAAATCACTTAATTACTGTTCATAGTAGCCAGTAGGATTTTAATTTGGGCTCACTAATATGGGCAGATTTCATTTGGGCATGACTTGTGAAGTCATAGCTAAAGGATAATCTAAAGCCCTGTTATTATACCCACGCTATGAAAAAACGCTGGGGATATTGTAATCGCCTCCGTCTGTCTGTCCTTCTGTCCGTCATGCTAACTCCTCCCAAACCGTTGGGTGGAATTGAACCAAATTTGGTATGTGGGTTACCCATAGGAATGCGCTTTGTAAGACGACATTTAGATTAGGCTCCATCCCCAAGGGTGTGTGCCACTGTGTGGCAAGGGTCAAAAGGTCAAATTCATTATAATGCATCTCACCCCAAAGCGTTGCGTGGAATGTAAAGAAATTTGGTTTGTGAGTTACTAATAGGAATGCGCTTTGCAAGACAAGATATAGATTAGGCTCCGCCCTCCAGGGGGCATGACAAGGGTCAAACGGTTAAATTGATTGTCCATCACGCTAACTCCTCCCAAACTGTTGGGTTGAACTCAAACAAATTTGGTAAGTAGGTTACCCATGGGAATGCAATTTGCAAGATGATATTTAGATTAGGTTCTGTCATCCCCACCGTCCCCCCCCCCCCCCTGGGTGTGGCAAGGGTCAAAAAGTCAAAATCATTATATTGCATCTCACCCCAAATCGTTGTGCAGAATTCAACCAAAATTCGGTATGTGACTTACCAATAGGAATGCGTTTTGCAATTCCAGATAGATTAGGCTCCGCACCACCCCCCCCCCCCCAGGGGGACATGGCAGGGGTCAAACGGGCAAATTGATTATAATGCAAACGTATTATTATCCCGTTTTAAAAAAATGTCAGGGATGTTCTAATCGCCTCCGTCCGTCTATCACGCTATCTCCTCCCAAATCATTGGGTGGAATTAAATCTAATTTGGTATGTGGGTTACCCATATGATTCCACTTTGTAAGACGATATTTATATTTGGCTGCGCCCCCAGGGGGGGGCATGGTAGGGGTCAAAAGGTCAAATCAGTTGTAAGGCAACTCCTCTGAAATCGCTAGACGGACCGCGACCAAATTTGATATCTGAATTACCCATATGATTGCGGAGTGCACGATGCCATTTAGATTTGGCTCCGCCCCCTCTGATATTGTCGGACGGAATTCAACCAAATTTAGTATGTCAGTTTCCCATATCAATGTGGAGTGGATACGCACATTTACATTTGGCCCTACTCCCAGGGGGTAGGGGATGGGGATAAAAGTTCATGAAATTGATTGTAATGCAACTCCTCTGAAGTCGTTAGACGGAACTAAACCAAATTTGATATCTGAGTTACCCATATGATTGTGGAGTGCAAGAGGCCATTTAGATTTGGCTCTGCCTCCAGGATATCCCGATATCACAGGTACATGTAAATGGCAACATGCAATTCAACACAATTTAAATTGGGAACATTCGGATGTTATTTAATGCACCTAATCACATCGCTTATACACAGAGAAGGCTTCACTTGACTCCAGTTTTGGTAACATATAACGCACTATTTCAGAGTCATAAGGTATGGATAATTAATAATTTCTTCAATTTTAAACATGTACCATAAGTAACCATACGTTACAGGACATAGGGTTCTCCTATATGTCCAGATCTTCGCACACTCCATTTGTAACTATAACTTCTTGCATGGCGCGCCTCGAACTGTCAATCTGGGTCTCATTGTTGTAGAGGATATAGTTTGATTTTGCCAGTGCTTGTCTAGCTGCTTCTAGAAAGTTTTTACAGTTGGCGTATTGATCACATCCTCTGGCAGGCTGTTCCATGGTTCGGTAACTCTGAGCAAAGCTGTTTTGTTGCAGTCTTGTGTTGGTTCTTTTTTTGAAGACTGCCCTCCGGTTGCTGAGTCTCTTCTAGTGGGATATCTGGCCTTACCTCAGGGTCATATTTGTCATGTAGAATCTTATATGTTTCTTTCATGTTTCCTCGGAGTCTCTGATACGCCATATCTGTAGTTCCGAAATTTCTACAAGTTGTCTCACAATGCCATTACGTATTCAACTCTTTATGAATATTAATGAGTCAATGTAATAAAAAACGTGACCTACGGGTATATTATTATAAAAGATCCTCCATTTAGGAAAACTAAGTCCGATCAGTTACCGGATCCTCATCCACTATACTCAACATTAGTTAACAAGGTAACCAGTCATATACAAACCCGGTAAAGTATTTACTCCAACGCTGAAAGATATAATTACCAATGATACATTAATTATGAGTTTATTATTTAAGATTTTTTTCTTTGGCATTAATGCTTGTTAAGGGACACTGGTATTATCCATTATTCAATAAAAATCTATGTTAGTTGAACTACAACGTTAAAGATTGTGTTAACATGCCTCATTTCTCTCGACGGCTGGAACAATTATCTGACCTGGACAGACTCTGATTGAAGAAGAGGGAAGCTTCCCTCCCTACACCACTACTCACACACCCTCGATTACCTGTCCTGTGCTTCAACCAAATCGAAGTTGTAGGGAGTGCAGCCTCCAACGTCACCGTTGACAGAAACCATCTTGCCAAGAATGTGCACCCAGGCCCACAGGAACAATGAAGTTCTGGCGACGCTTTACCGTTCGCAGTGGGCAAAATTTGTTTATGTCCGACCAAGCCCTGCCACCTAAGAGACCACCAAGCTCCGAGCGGTGGAGGGGATGCGCGGGCGGATGTGTAATCAAAACAAATAATGGGGGTGGGGGGGGGGAATAGGGTGGTGGGCCGGACGGGGCGGGTGACTGTTACAATTTAATTTTAAGCACCTCATGAACTAAATGTTCTACTAGTAACTAAACTAGCACGACGTGACGACCCGCTCCCCAGATTTTGATTTTGATTATTGTAATTTTGTTGATTGTGCACTATTGGAAAAATAACCAATGCCTTACCCGACAACGGAAGCGTTCTCTGAATGGCCGATTCAGAATATCTTTAGATTCAATTGTTTTCAATTTACGTCCTAGAACTAGAAGTAGATTTACATGTTGACAACTTTTATGATTCTGGCGGAAGCACACGAATTTTTTGCTGGAGTTATTTGCCTAAAATAGTGCATAATTAAAATGTAATTTTCAAGAATGTTTAACTTCTTGAAACTTAATATCATGTCATGAACGAAAGAGAAATATGGCACTATATTCAAACGAGTTATTAAAAAGTGAATTTCGCTAAAACTGCAAAGTGTACAGGAATTTATACTTGTCTTGTATTGTCTTGTGTATATCCCGTCGCTTGAACGAAACTGCTTCATCATTAGAGCTGCGTAACTCAGTGGTCTAGAGCGGTCACCATTTCAACTACTTATTCAACTACTCTACGGTACCTTAGTGTGCTGTTTTATTATGTTTTATTTTGGATTTGTTTATCCTACACCACGCTGGTTAATCCTTGATTTTGTTGATACTTCTTCCCTTAAACTTTACAAACAACCGTGTCGACTTGATCTATGCAAATATTTCTTCACAAATACAGTTGTTAATGTATGGAATTCTCTACCAACAGAAGCAATCAACGCTCCAACATTAAACCCATTAAAAAACAACCTAGACTCATTCTTTAAGTCACGGGGTTTTATATAGACCTAATGTTGTCTAACTCCCAAAGGTTGCAGTCACTTCTTCTACACTGAAGTATTTGACTGCAATCACTGGTAAATTCACTGGTAAATACCAACCCCAATCCCCATTGTTAAACCTTTAAAAAAAATAATGAAGACATACACTCACACAACACACGACGTGAAAAAATCTGGATACAATTAACCTTCTGCCGCACAGAAGCCGCCAGACAAAAGCCATCAACAAAAGCAATACACATATGGAACAACACAGAAACAGAACCTGCACATAGATTATCACCAAAGAATCATACAAAAAGAACCTCAAAACAATTATTATAGAAGCCTACTAACCCTTTCGTTGATGAGTCCTTGACAAAGTTCATTGCCTATGATACATATCTAGTTCTGTTGGGTGTTTTGAATTTGGCCTGACTGGAATCATATTGTTAGCTGCATAATAATGCTGTGGATGTAAATGGAAGGATGTATGTCTGTGTATTTTATAGTAACCAAAGTCATCTATTATTTATATATTTATATTTGTAATGTGCAATTGTTGGAGCCTTCGAAACATGTAAGGTAATGTTTGTATTGTTCATCTGTCAGCTTCCAGTTGGAATAATTTCAAAATATTCAACAGTTTTCATAAATTGTAACCTCTTGACTTGTGTGATATATAGGATACTCATCAGGGAAAGGGTTAATCACATATAGGTAGACCCCTTTAGAAGTACACATGAGGAGGGAGTATTGCTGTGGAAGTCTGATGGATTTACCAATCTAATTAATTTTAGGAAGATCATCACTACCACCATGGTTCATCATACATTATGTCTCATCATATGTAGCATGGATCAACTGGATGGGTACCGGCTGTCCAAGCTAAGCTGGGTATGGAACGGCCATTCTGGATTTGCTCCAAGCACGCCCTCCTGGGTAGGATGGTGTGTGTATATAAGCCCTATGGGAGAGGTGTTCATTAAAAATGGCTAAGTCCGTTAGACCGCATGGTGTACATGTGCACGCGTCAGAGCTTCCCTGACAACACGTCTCGGAATTGGAAGTGAGTGCATGCTTATAGTGTACTGAGTAAATACCCGTAAATAACTTTAATTGTATCATCCTCATTCTTCTTGGTACTGGTCGAGACGAGAATAAAACGAGGATATCAGAACTGTTTAAATTATTGAAATCGGCCCCGAAACGGCTGAGTTATCATCAGAAATCTCCCAAAATTATCTTCAAAATATTTCTCTTGACGTCTTAATCGCGTGTATGTATAAATAAATATGGAATGTGCCACGTCACCACTTCTGTCTGCACGCTGATTTGCTACTGCTCGGTCGTTGTTTGGCTGAGGCCCTGGCTCTAATGTCACGAGTAGTATTAAAGGGATGAAGAATCGAGAATCAGGAGCATCGGGATAGATGTGTGTAACTGCTTACCTACGGTGATACTACATCATCCGGTGCCAATCGTATTTCAGCTCATCCGCGGTGGTAAGGAGTCCTCGGCTTTCACAGTTTTTGTACACCCCCGGACGACCATCTGGGGGTAATAAACTAACTTAAAGTAATAATCTCCCACATCCAGACCTTTATAAGGGAGTCTTTCCGTCGGAGGGCCGTGCGGGCCCAGATGTAATTCTATGGAATGTAGAGCTGATGGTGATTCTTGGTGGATTATTCTTTATTCCATATCTCTAAATTAGTATGGATAAGCAGATCGGTGACACAAATAGGTGGGACGACACCATGTGATTCAATCTCGGTGGCAATGGTCGCACGGCCCCACCAGAACATCAGTGTTCCATCGGCTCTAGAGGCTGGTTTTTGTACCATTCGGAGAGATGCGGTATAGGATCCGCAACCCCGAGATCTGCAGCTAACCAGCCCTCCCATACACCGTGCATTTGCGGTGCGATGGAGGGGAATGTCATAGCGGACCAGCGCGTACCCCCATGAGCTACATATACACTATATTAGTAATCAATAATAATAAATTAATAATAATAATAATAATAATAATAATAATAATAATAATTATTATTATTATTATTATTATTATTATAATAATACATCACCTACTGGATTACTGTTTTTAAGCTTGATGAACGCCCCTTCAACCTCCACCCCACACCACCTCCCCACCATCTCTCCATTACTGCCCTCCACTGACAAAAGGGGGGTAAGTAAAAACAATTCTAAATTGAGTTTTGACACATCTTGCCTAATTTGGACCTACTCTTTTCAATGGAACTATGGCCAATGTAAAATTCTTTTTAGATTTTTAGTTATAAAATAACAAAATGATGTATGTCTTCCCCATCACAGACAATTACAATGACAAAAGGAAGCAACCGCATTTCCTTTGACAGAAGGAAGTATATTACACATACTCCCATTTGTCATTGTAAATACTGAACATATTTCCTTTTGTCAATGAAATATCTTCAGTCAAAGATATCTAATTTGTATATCAAAAGGGCATATTGAAGATTTCGGGGCCGTCTTCTTGTTCTACCACAATTGATTATGATAATCTCACTTCCCACGATGGTAAGGCTTGTATGTACGGTTGCTGCGACAACCAGTCTTACCGACGACGGAAGTGATCGATACGAGCTCGCCTCGTGTATAGATGGAAGTCACGATATTTATGTTCGTATCTGGGCCTGATCTGACTGGTATAGAAGTCAGTGGTTCGTGACGGTGGTCTTCCGTCGATTCCAGATTACTTAGCAACAACCCAAACTCTTGCTTCGAGGATATCGAAGTGATAACTTTATTTTACTAATATCTTTGCTATGTATATATCTCCCTATCAACTATGGGTGGCTTATACTACCACCAAATACTTTGAGTAACTTTTACTGTCACTCGCATCTATAGAAGTAACTGATTTTTCTATAATACGAATACCGGTTATTCTGTTATTCAAAAGTTGCGTTTCACGATTCGCTAAATCACTTTCGTCAAAAACTGTTCTTGGCTACTTAAAGCCATTCACCAAGAACTTGTTTGAATTTCGACAAATTCAGTTCCACAGAACTATACGAACTCAAGGCTAGGTTTACCTAAACGCAATTATTTTTCGGACTCCCGATCAAAATTGAAGGTTCCCCTTATGTACTGCTTCGCCATGTCACCGTTATGTTCGGGTTGTTGCACCCTACCCTTGGAGCTCCCGCTTTGCCTTGTTTTGCTTACTACTCTTACAAAACCTTTGACTAATCAGCTTCGGCCATTTCCGTACTCCGAAGATAGACCCGAACATTGGCAAAGCAGTATCAGTTGGTTCTGGAGTGATGGGATTTGTCGAATAGCGGCTATTGCTTTGGCGCCCATTGCTAATCCCATTCTCAAGAGCCTACCTTGATGGACTCCCTCTGTCATATTTTCGTCTTGTTTTCTAATCTACTCGGCGCCAGACGTTATTACGTCCTCGTCCAGCCCCTTGCAATTTAAGCTTGTGCCTGCATTTTACAAGGGTGCCGTGACGTAGTGGTGGCGTAGTGGCCATGTGGCCCATCTGACTCCCTAGCACCTGGTGTTGTTGGTAGTTTCTATCGAAACTCGGTTACCGTTATCCGGTACCATGGTAAGTCGGTCGTCGCTACGTTACTACGTCATTCTATGAGTCATCCAGTCTGTGCTGCATATACTCTGTCCGTAGCACCCTACCGATGCTCCTGTTTGAATATTTAGAAAACTATTGGTCGTAATTTCTGCTGAATACTATAGATGGTTATGCCGCGACTGCAGCAAGAACTTTCGTCTTTTAACCACCGACAGATACCATCAGCCCACTGCCCTTAGTCCTAGTCTATTCTATTCCAATTCCACGTTGTTTCAGCTACATTTTCGCGTCAGTTTTTCATCGACTTGATGCACACACTAGATCGTGCTACTACATCCTTGCCCATTGTGTTATCCGTTCCTTAGCTCGGCCGGTATTCAAATATAGTAATTCACTGAGGTCTTAGACTGCAAATATAAGATGTCCCCGGGGTCATGACCCCCCCCCCCCCAGAAGACAATCCGATACCTACATACCCCCTTACCAAAGTTAATTGACCATCTCTCTTAAGGCCTTAAGAGAGTGTCAACTAACTCGTTGTGGACTATCAACAACCCAAACCTATACCAGTAGCCTGAACGGATACCACCCGATAGTCGTCCAATCATCAACAACTTAACATTACAGGTCAATATACTATACACCAATACTTGTCCGAGTAGCGGAATGCTCGGAAATACATTAGTAGTATTCGTTAGTGTATGGTTGATAATGATACAAACATACATGTCCGGGTAGCAGAATATCGTGCGCAAAAGACTGCCCCCGGAAACACATTAATAGCATCATTAAACCGTGGACGTAACCCGTCTCACACGTAACTTAACAATAAAAGCGATGCAAACAGTAAACATTAAACGATAAATACAATCCTTAATCCTACAGTGCAAATACCATTACAGATCATGTGAATTCTTCCTACAAAATAAACAGTACACAACGTGGTACCACAATAAAGTTCGTGCTACCAATATTCTCCTTCACCAATTAATGTCCCAGTAGAAACATATAAAGTTAGTGCCAAAATGTCATGGTGATACCTCCAAGCGGTTTATGCTCGTGTTAGGATCACCACGTCATCGTACGTCTCCATCTCTATCCAGTCGGCAGCCATCGGGTCGATCTCAGTCCTGGCGTTAGGATTAGGCGACGATCCGGTTGCCATCCGCAGCAGCTCTGGTAGAGCTGCAGGTCTCCGGGGCTGCTGGGCCTGAATAGTCGGTGCACTGATGTGAATTGCATTATGCGGTTCACTACTATGGGCCGCACGTGGCTTGCATTTAAGCGCATTCCACATGCGTGACAACACGCCACATTTATATAATATAATCACAATTACCAACACAACTATGAAGGAACCCGTCGAATATGATACAAAAGAGCGTACCCCAATGCCATCGACCATCATTGGGTCGATCATGGATAACGGTGCTAGCGGCACGTACTTAGACTTTTGTAAATGGTTCCAAGGTTGTAGTTTCAAATGGTCAACAATCATAGACTGATTTAGAATGCTGGTCACATTCAAGTGGGACATTCCAATGGCAAGGCCTATTCGAGTGTACGTCCGACTATAAGACGCCACAGGCTCGAATCGCCAGCCCCTCCCACTATACCCGCATTCTCCAGACATTAACGCATACACACCACTTCCTACCTCACATCAGTCCGTCAGTCGTCCGTCGCAATGAATCTCCACTGCCTCGCCGAACGTTTGCAACACTACTCCGATTTTCTTATTGGCAAATAATTTACTAGCGGTTATGTTCGACGCCGACAGTTGAATATTACAGTCGCTATCAGTTGCGTTTGTCAATACACTCACAATACAGGGCACATGAGTCTTGTCGACCCGTAGTTGTCCCTGGCATACCCTAGGGCTATCACCGCGACACTCCGATGCGGTAAAGTACCACCCAGTCTTGGTATCGAGACCAATGTTGGTACGGGCCAGCATCACCTGCATGTAATACCCCGTCTCGGCTAACGGTTCAGGCCATGAGTGTAGTCCATATTCGATATAATGCCCTCCGTCAATTAACGGCAGCGTCGCCACATAATGGAGCTTCAACTCATCCTTCCACAACGGATATACCACCACATTTCTGTAATACCACTGATACGGTCTTATCAGCCTATATCCCGCGCTGAGCTGTTTCGACACGGACGTAAGGTCAGCGGGACTGAAAAGTTCCTCCGTCAGTCGACCTAACTCCAAGGATGCCATTTGCCTATGGAATTGTTCGGCTGCCTTTTGGTAGTCATAGACCACATACTCAGCCGAGTCTATAATATGCCCTAAACGTACCAATGCATAGAGCTCCAACAACCGGATCCCCTGAACCATGATCGCTTGGCTCAAGTTACCCGTTGCAGCGGCCAAGTTGTCGCCTAACTCGTTAATACGGTCTGTGTTCATACCGATATCCCGGAAAGCCAATTTGACGTGCGACGCCAACCGGTTGGTAAAATGCACCACTTTGTTCATCTTCTCCATCGCCTTCCTCACCACATCTCGTATGGCGTTTATATCCCCGGATGTAGCGGTACCAAACAGCGATGACGCGATATCTCCCACAAAGTCGAATAACCCTCGTTTCTGCCTAGCGCCATTTCGGTTATCCATGGTTTGCTGCGTTCTGAGCGCCATCTTTCTTACCCCCCGTATTCGATGCTGTAACCCGAATATATCGTTCCCGCTCAAAAACGATGTTTTGGTACCCATGCTAGCGGCGAGACTGGCCATTTGGGCCAACCGTCCCAGGAACTCTGCGGGTAGGTAAGGATGGTCGATGGATACTATCACAGTCCATTCGGCTCGTATTACCGACACAACCTCGGTTTGGTTATCATGATGCCGTTAGGTAGGCGGTGTATACTCGAGTCTTTGCACATGCCCATTACCATGCTAAACCACAACGCCATTATACACAATTGAAACGAATACATTTTTCTATCGTGCGAACGAATTTAGCTTCAATCGTTATTATACCTTATGTACTAGCTAATCGCGATGTTATAGTATAGCGATACAATACACACTACTGGCGGTTGTGCCGCCGAATAACAGCATTTATACGACTGATGAAATCAGCGTATAGCACGTCATCATGTAGGGTGGGATCTATTACACCAATGCGGAGTCGCTTGTCACTAGCTTCGCCATCCAGCCTATGCCCGCGCTTTCGCTTCATATCCATCCGGAGTTGCTTGACGTCGAAATCGTCATCCGGCGTATGCCTGCGCTTGCGCAGCATATAAGGATGCGATGGAAGCGTCTCCAGTGGTTCAGAGGCTGGCTCTGGTGCCGCCTCCGGGGTGTCTATCACCATAGGCCTAGGAGTTTCGATGTTGTCACTCCGCGACTCATGGTTTCGATCGCGTCTCGTACCAGGTTGAACCTCTTTCCGGTCAACCCTCTTATCCCCTGTACGCACCTCTGTCTCCGTATCAGAAGCTGGCCGCTTCCTACGAGCTTTGGGTGTCGTATCAGCGTCGGTAACCATTGGTTCGGACTCGGGTAGCATCACCCTTGCGTGATGGCTGGCTTTCGTCCCCTTGGCAGGGTTACGAACGGGGCGTGGTCTTACCTCGTCCCAGCACATTTCCGAGTCAACCACGCGCAGCTTACAAACGTTAAGCACACACATTTTACCGGACCTTTGGTGGTGGACATGAGCCACAGGTCCATTGATTTTAAAGATCTCATACTCGGGGTCACTGCGAGAGGTCAGCTTCATCCTCTCCTCAGCTTTTACGACCACCGAATCTCCAACATTAAATTCACCAGCGTTTGCACGCTTATTAACTTGTTCCCGGTGAACCTCTCGAGATTGAGCTGTTCCTTCACGAGCACGTAGCAAGGCAATGTTGAGACACGTTAGCCTCTCACCAAGGTCCTGCGACACATCGATTGGGACGGCCTTTGGCAATCTCGCCCATCGCCCATACGTCAAATAAAATGGCGTATACCCGGTCGTCGAATGACGAGTACTGCGGTACGCTGTTAAAGCCGCACCCAACTCATCTTCCCATGCCCGCGAGGCGTTGTTAACCCCTTTCTGTATCAACTCCTTAAGAGTGCAGTTGAATCTCTCGGTACGTCCATTGGTTTGCGGATGGTATAGGCTAGACCGTCTATGGTCGATACTGTGTTCTTTAAACCGCTCCTCCAGAGAATTGGAACAAAATTCTTTACCCTGATCGGTTATTACAATCTCAGGGACGCCATGACGTGCAACATACTCGTTGAAGAACTTTTCTTCCACATTTTGAGATGTCTTCGCTGCAATCGGATATGCTTCTGCCCAAGCAGAACAGTGATCAATCACCGCCATGATATACACGTTACCCTTATTCGATTCTAACAGTGGACCGATCAAATCCATCCCAATTATCTGACTCAGATAATTGGCCATGGGCATCTCACTATACCTGGGTCGGGTGGTGACAGGTCGGTTGACCTGGCACTTCGTACATGTCTCAATCATACGAACCACGTCTTTTCTCAAAGACGTCCACACAAAAGAATCTCTTACTATACCGATGGTCTTCTGCAGACCTTGGTGACCGGCTCGTTCATATGAGCCATCCGGGTCACTTTCTCACGGAACAGGGTAGGTAAGACAATTCTGGGGTACTCAGCGTCCAACGCTGAAGGCGTAACTAAAGAATACAAAATGCCATTCTTGTCCATATACTCCTTTGGTGTGTTCTTGAACAACTCCGGGTATTCCTTGGTCTGCTCGGCACACAATCCGTCATACGGTACGTCGAACGCTTCTAGAGGGACGTGAGGTAACGCTCCCTCGTCGACATCTGGCATTACAAAGTCTCCCGTATCTAACGTCGGGACTTCCACCGACGACGTAACATGGACAACATGTCTGCTCGAATATTCTTCAAGACTTGGATGTATTCAATCTTACATTCGTACTCGGCAATCAGTAATGCCCAGCGCTGCACCTTCGTGTTTTTAACTTCGCCCACAAACAAACTCTTTAGGGGTTTGTGGTCGGTATACACGGTGAACTGCGCGCCAAATAGATAAGGCCTAAGCTTCTTTAGCGCATATATTACCGCATAAGCTTCCTTTTCTATCACAGGCCAATTCAACTGACTGTCTTTAAGAGTAGAGCTAACATACTGAATCACCCGCTCAATACCCTTGTTATCTACTTGTACCAGTATCGCACCTATCGCATAGCTAGACGCATCAGTATACAATCTATACGGAGCATTCAAATTCGGGTATGTGAGAACCGTCTCACTACACAGCAAGTTTTGCAATTTCTTAAATGCTTGCTGTTCCTCCTTACCCCATTCAAAACGTTTATATTTCTTAGTCAATTCTATCAAAGGCGTAGCAATTTCGGCATAGCCTTGCACACAAGAGCGGTAATAACCTGTAGCTCCAAGGAAACTTCTCACCTCACCCACATCGCGGGGCGGTGACATTTCCCTTATGACCTTGACCTTCTGAACCTGAGGGGCCACTCCCTGTGCTGAAATACGATATCCTAACAAATCAACTGATGGTTGGGCAAAATCGCATTTCGACTTCTTAACTTGCAAATTATACTCTTGAATCCTACGCATAACTGTACGCAAATGCTGTGCATGTTCAGCCGGGTTTCTTGAATATACGACTACATCATCAACGAAAACATGCAAATATTTTCCCACGAATTCTCGGAAAATATCGTTCATTGCCCTCTGAAATACGGCACCTGAGTTGCAAAAACCAAACGGCATCCGAACAAAGTCGAACAAACCTTCACTACAAACAAACGCTGTTTTCTCTATGTCTTGGCTGTCCATTGGTATCTGCCAATAGCCAGACTTCAAGTCCATAGTCGAAAATATCGTTGCGCCGCGCATCGAATCAAAAATATCAGATATGTTTGGCAGTGGATAACTGTCCTTCTTGCACACAGAATTCAACTTTCTGTAGTCGACACAAAATCTAGTCCCCCCGTCCTTCTTAGGGACCAACGTAATGGGCGACGCCCATGGCGATGACGATGGTCTTATGACGCCCGCTGCCAGCATTTCAGCCACTTGATTCTTGACTATATACTGCTTGGCCAGCGGTAGACGGTAGGCTTTTTGCCTTATAGGATAAGCATCTCCTGTTGGTACCGTACACTTCACTTTGGGGACCAATCCTAAAGCGTTTGGACGAGCCATATCAAAAATATCCGCAAGGTCCGCCATGACTTTGTCGATATCTTTATATCCGGTCGTTTCCTTACAACTTGCATGGACATAATTTGTCTGTTCCCTATGCGGATATTTAAAGGGATATATCTGGCCAAACCACACTACAATTCCGGCCTGATAGGCAATCTTTGCATTTCCCAGGTGCAAAGCATCCGCTCCAAGTAAACATTCATGCCTCATTCTGGCCACAATCGTACTAGGGATGGGTCGGGCGTTCTCAAATTTTACTTGTGTTTCCCCCAAAAGTTTTATCGGGGAACCATTTACAGCTAAGAGCGTTCTTGCTCTTTTCAATGGCCTAGCATTCAACATGCTACGCCATATATCCTTACGAATCAAGGATGTGCTAGCACCAGTATCCACTAAGGCATGCAGGTACTTACCCTGATCCGATGGACCATTTTTATCCATTTTCAGACGGATTAAGAACCGCTCGGTCAGTGCTTTCACCAACGGCTCTCTCCGTCGTCGTTTCCCGGGCTCCTTCGGCCACTAACTATTTCAGCGTAACTGTGCCTACGATTCGATGCATTAGCTCCGATATCGTTTGAATAGCGGCCATATGCATCGGTATTCTTACTCGTTAAAACTAAACCGTCACGATCAATATAATTCTCTCCTGCGCGCCTCTGATTGTTCAAATCCATGCAAAAATTTCGCGAACATTTGCGGGGTGTAGTTCTTTGTTCTGGCCGGCGATGATCATTGATTTCATCGATCTCCATGTTCCAGTTCTCTTCCGTCCGCGGGCGTTTAGCCGCTTGTCGCGCCATTGGCTGATTGGGCTGTCCATGCGCACCGAAGGTTCTCTGGTCTCGAGCTCTATGTGGACAGTCCTTTGCGAAGTGGTCATCTCGACCACACCCGAAACACCTTGCCATGGTAGGTCGCCCACTGGGTTTACTGAATGTTTTGTTCCCACATTCCTGGGCCAGGTGGCCTTCCCGCCCACAACTAAAGCACGTCACGGGTGGTCTCTGGGATCTCGGTCGCACTATGATTTTTCTAGGGGTATCTCGTGCAGGTTGGGGTGCCTGATGGCAGTTGCTCTTGTAGTGCCCAACTTGAGCACAATTGTAGCAGGTTATGCCCGCAGCGCCTCTAGGCGACTTGCGTCCTGCTCCCGAATTAATTTGCTTGGGTGGCAGGGTTGCTCCCTTTCGGGGGGGTGGGGGGGGGTGGGGGGGAGGGAGGGGGGTGGTGTCCTTCTCGTCACAAGTGCCGGAAGATCATTCTGCAATTGCAGATCGTTTACCATGGCTACAAGTTTCTCGACGACTTTTGTTTGTTGTCCAATCTGTCGCTTCAGACCCTCCACCATCTTCCATAATTCCGCCTTCTCCACCAGATCAACTAGGTTGATCTCCATTTGCTCCTCCCGCCTTCCCCCTTCGATTTTCATTGCTTTCAGCAGGTCATTGCAGGTCTCTTCTTCTTCTGCGATTTCTACCGCTCGCACCAGTATGGTCGTCCCTTTTCTAATGATGCGCTTGCTCAAGCTGCGATCTGTCAGGGTGCCTAGATATATCCCCAACATGGTGCGGTGGTTATCTTCGTTCGCTTCGGGGTAGGCTCGTACGCTTGCTTCCAGGTATCGCCTGTTGAAGGTGACTATCGTTTCCCCTCTTCTCTGACGGGTTCCTTCTAAATCATATTTTATTCTTTACCCCTCATTCGCCGACACGAAGTTCCGGGTAATATAGTCCTGGAACTGGTCAAAGGTGATGTTCTCCCTCACCTTTCCCACTAGAAATCCATCTATCGCCCTGGCCAATGGACCCCGGGCCGCTCTGGTGATGACATACGCAGGTATGCCCTCAAGCCGCCCATCGTTGGCGATCCACGCCCTCCTAGTTTCGTCTAGAAAGTTCCTCACCTCTTCTGGGACCACCCCATCACATGGTTGGATGCGACTTATGGTGTCGCGGATCTCACGCCTGCACACTCTCTCGGTCTCGCGCCGGTCCCCGCCCTGTACTATGGTCCCCGCCATTGCTGTCCCCATCTCTCGCATGGCTGCCACTGTTTCCGGTCGTAATTCAATGGGTCTGTCGATGGCGGGCATAGTCGGGTCAACGGGTTTCCTTGGAGCTGCCATCTTTATCGGTACTCTAGGGTGATGACAACTTTCGTTAATCGGGGTTGCTCAGGACAGTCTATTTCTGTAGTTATTTTGACTATAGTGCTGTCGCTATATTCTCTATGCTGGATAACTCTCGTTGTGCTTGGCCATATAGTTATTTACTCACTCAGTTTTCACAGTCGTCCAATCCTGGAATTACAAATCCTGGCAGGCTCGCCACTGAAGATTTCAGGGCCGTCTTCTTGTTCTACCACAATTGATTATGATAATCTCACTTCCCACGACGGTAAGACTTGTATGTACGGTTGCTGCGACAACCAGTCTTACCGATGACGGAAGTGATCGATACGAGCTCGCCTCGTGTATAGATGGAAGTCACGATATTTATGTTCGTATCTGGGCCTGATCTGACTGGTATAGAAGTCGGTGGTTCGTGACGGTGGTCTTCCGTCGATTCCAGATTACTTAGCAACAACCCAAACTCTTGCTTCGAGGATATCGAAGTGATAACTTTATTTTACTAATATCTTTGCTATGTATATATCTCCCTATCAACTATGGGTGGCTTATACTACCACCAAATACTTTGAGTAACTTTTACTGTCACTCGCGTCTATAGAAGTAACTGATTTTTCTATAATACGGATACCGGTTATTCTGTTATTCAAAAGTTGCATTTCACGATTCGCTAAATCACTTTCGTCAAAAACTGTTCTTGGCTACTTAAAGCCATTCACCAAGAACTTGTTTGAATTTCGACAAATTCAGTTCCACAGAACTATACGAACTCGAGGCTAGGTTTACCTAAACGCAATTATTTTTCGGACTCCCGATAAAAATTGAAGGTTCCCCTTATGTACTGCTTCGCCATGTCACCATTATGTTCGGGTTGTTACACCCTACCCTTGGAGCTCCCGCTTTGCCTTGTTTTGCTTACTACTCTTACAAAACTTTTGACCAATCAACTTCGGCCATTTCCGTACTCCGAAGATAGACCCGAACATTGGCAAAGCAGTATCAGTTGGTTCTGGAGTGATGGGATCTGTCGAATAGCAGCTATTGCTTTGGCGCCCATTGCTAATCCCATTCTCAAGAGCCTACCTTGATGGACTCCGTCTGTCATATTTTCGTCTTGTTTTCTAATCTACTCGGCGCCAGACATTATTACGTCCTCGTCCGGCCCCTTGCAATTTAGGCTTGTGCCTGCATTTTACAAGGGTGCCGTGACGTAGTGGTGGCGTAGTGGCCATGTGGCCCATCTGACTCCCTAGCACCTGGTGTTGTTGGTAGTTTCTATCGAAACTCGGTTACCGTTATCCGGTACCATGGTAAGTCGGTCGTCGCTACGTTACTACGTCATTCTATGAGTCATCCAGTCTGTGCTGCATATACTCTGTCCGTAGCACCCTACCGATGCTCCTGTTTGAATATTTAGAAAACTATTGGTCGTAATTTCTGCTGAATACTATAGACGGTTATGCCGCGACTGCAGCAAGAACTTTCGTCTTTTAACCACCGACAGATACCATCAGCTCACTACCCTTATTCCTAGTCTATTCTATTCCAATTCCATGTTGTTTCAGTTTTTATCGACTTGATGCACACACTAGATCGCGCTATTACATCCTTGCCCATTGTGTTATCCGTTCCTTAGCTCGCCCGGTATTCAAATATAGTAATTCACTGAGGTCTTAGACTGCAAATATAAGATGTCCCCGGGGTCATGACCCCCCAGAAGACAATCCGATACCTACAATATGTCTAGCTCATGTGTCATGCATGATACTCTCACGGCATGTAACAAGTGCATAAAAAGGTATGAATTTGCACTATTGAGTACAGTCTACTTGTAAACATATAATATGGTTACGGGTAGTTCAAAGTACATGATTTAATAATTTACAAGTCAGGTCTACAAACCAGATCCGCTATTAAATTAAAATATTGGTCAGTTTTCCTAGAACTAGACTATAAGGCTACAGCTCCAGTTTACCATTAAAATAAGAAAATAAGCAAAGTCACTATTACTATTATTATTATTATAGCGTAGAATGCAAAATATAAATAAATATCTTTGCAAATAGTATAAAATAGTATATCCGATGCCATGCTCTTTTAAATATAGAGTTAATATATAAAAGTATGTGAACAAAATAAAATGTGTGGAATTTTTAGCTCACCTGACCATACCGCCACATTTTTATGCATGGCCTGATTGGGCCACGTGGGACTCAGAATTCTCAATAGCATCGATTCCGTAAATGGTACTGGTAAATAAGACCCACATGATAGATATCTACCGAATATCGACCTCATTACGCATGAAGGGAGATCCAGTACACTGAATTTCTTATCAGAACTTGCCGCATAGTGATGTGACAATTTTGTACATGGCGAATGGAGATAAACCACCCTATCCCAGGTTAAAGATTTAGGGCTAATTGAGTCCTAGATTTATTACCTAGACTGCCTACCTGTATTCGATTTAGCTTGGTACTCGGTTTAACCCATCATTTGTTACCAGGTTCTAAAGATTTGATTCATAAATACCACGGCGATCATATTTTATGCATAATCATGTTAGTTTAAGTATATTTCTCATTGTACGAAATATGGTTTACAACTTGGTAATAGCTATTCTAAGACCTGGTTTAAAGCTTAAACCAAGTCTAGCTAAACCTCCTTATTGAATTCGGACCATGATGTTTAAGTTTAGCCTTCTTTAAATAATCATATTTGTATTATCACCTAAATTGCCTAATGAAATGTTTTTCTGTTAAAATTATGTAACGAAACTGTAAAATTAGTTGAGAATGTGACATTTTGTTTCTAAAAACACCTTTACTGTAAAATTTTTTGAAAAATTGATCATTTGGTTTTGTTGTAGGAACACATTTATATACACCTGTGCAAAAGTTAAGCACCAGCAAAAACAATAGAACGTAGAAACATGATGGTACAACTAGGCTGCCATACTTTTTGTCCCCGCGTTAGCTGACATAATTCCAAGTACGAAATGCACATGCATGCATGACTTCACGCCGCTTGATGTCCGTGCGTGGCGGGAAACAGCACACGTGTTCAGTTATGTAAAAGTCCAGTTTGAGGTGTAGAACATTACATACAGATTTAGGCGACAAGATTAGGAATTTTGTGTTCATGACCGTGGTTTATTTGTACAGAGAGAATTAGCTCTTGATTGTGAACCACTATGGCAAGACGAAGGTTAAGTGATCGTGTGAAATGGCAAATCATAGGCATGCATACCACTGGTATGTCATGCAGAGAGATTGGCAGACAGCTGAACATTAACCATACTGTAATCAGTCATTTGATTGCAAAACATGGGCAAACTAACGAGGTGAAGGACAGGCCTAGATCTGGAAGACCGAAGAAGACTACTGCCCGTGATGATCGAGCCCTAGTACGCCTTGTTAGGAGATCTCCATTCACCAACAGCAGAGTGCTCAGCCAGCAATGGGAAACGCGCAATAGAGTGTCAATGTCTACCGTCAAAAGGAGACTGTATGCTGCTGGCATGAAAGCTAGGAGACCTGTCAGATGGCCTGCCCCCACTGCACACCACAAAGAGGAGCGTCTGAGGTGGTGCAACGAAAGAAGACACTGGAACATGAGATCCTGGAGACGGGTACACTGGTCCGATGAAAGTCGGTTCCTGCTTCATGCCACAGATGGTCGAACTCGTGTATGGAGGTCCAGACGCACGGCGTACGACCAACGTAACATCATGGAAGAAGTTCCATTTGTTGGAGGTTCCGTTATGATATGGGGGTGCATCTCATTTGATTGTAAGCTGGATCTGTTGACTGTACCTGGAACACTAAATGGACAAAGATATCAAGATTCCATACTGGATAGAGTTGTGGTCCCTCATTTTGTCAATCATGCACCTGGAACCCACCCTATATTCATGGATGACAACGCCCGACCACATCGTGCTAGAGCTGTGCATGAATACCTCCGCCAGAATGCCATCGAAACCCTACCATGGCCAGCAAGGAGCCCTGACATGAACCCTATTGAGCATATCTGGGACATTCTGGGAAACATGGTGAGAAGGAGGGATCCTCCTGTGCAGAACCTACAGGAATTAACAGACGCACTCCATCTTGAATGGCAACGAATACCACAATGGCTTATCAGTCGGTTGGTGACCAGCACGAGACGTCGTGTCCAGGCCGTCATCCAGGCACAAGGTGGATATACCCGGTATTAATAATGACAGTCTCAAACTCGTGCACAGATGTTAAACTTCGTTTTCAGACACCATTAATGACAATCTAGCCACGTGTGTCAACTGTAGGGCAATAGTTGTCAGTTGTGTCAACGTAACCATATTCAGGCCTCGTTTTCAAGTTCAAACAAAAACATACAGTGTTTCCCCACCATCATAATCAGCATTCCTCTAGTTGCATTATTACCTCTTGCACTAAGATGGATGGGTACATAAATGTTTATGCTATTGCTTTCTTCATAGCACATGAATATACCCTCGCATGTGCGTAAAAATAGGGTGGTGCTTAACTTTTGCACATGTGTATATATTGTTTTGTGTTTACTTGAAAATAAATTTTTAACCTAAATCAATGGTATATATGTTTATTGTAAGAAGAAACTGGATACAGAACCCTCTTTTCATCTATCCCATTATGTTTCTTTAATTACAAAAGGGAGTAAATGTGAATTTACACTGACAAAAGGATGTAAAGTGTGATTATTCTGGAATTTGAACACTAGAAACACAGATATATAGTGGCAAAAGGAAGTATGTCACTATAATTTGTTTAAAAGGAACCAATTCTGATTTTCTTTTAAATAATGGTAATCTTTAACACATATGTGTCGCTCTGATATAATTTTGACAGACATGCGCTGGAAATTGACACAGGGATATCCATAAATGCATTTTATTTATTTTCTTAAATGATTTCTTGGACATACTTCCTTTTGTCAATGTAGGGCAGATTACCTCTTGCAACTTAAAACTGCAGATCTTCTAGCACTAATTGTTAAAAATTAAAGAAGAAAAAACGAATATATATATATATATATATATATATATATATATATATATATATATATATATATATATATATATATATATATATATATATATATAATATTATATTATTATAATTAACTACTCGTAACTTAATTATGTTTTTGTGTACGTTACGTGTAGTTTTGTAATGTAATGTTATTTGTAACGTGTACAGTAATTTAATGTTGTAATGTTTCTTTGTCTAATATATGTTAGGGGTCCATCACCACATAGTCTTTGTCGTTGATGGACAACCTGTCCTTTGTAATAAAAATGTGAAATGCTACTATAAAAAAAAAATTGTTGGATTGAATTGAGTTTGTTTATCTTGTTTTCTCTTGTTATTATCTGCTTTTATGTATTACCACTTATGTGGGTGCTCCGATCTAGAGGAGGATAATACGAAATAACATAAAATTGCCGCGTGAATCAAATCTAAATGTTACAGGTTCGATCCTGCACTCAGGCATGTGCCTGAGGTGTAATGTAGTTCAGATCGACCAGGCGGGTACCGGCCATACCAGCCAAGCTGGGTACATGCCGCCCATCCTGGACTCGTTCCCTGAACACGCCCCCCCCTGGGTAGAGCCATAAGCGTATATGAGGCTATGAGAGAGAACGCGTTATAAAAACGACTAAGTTCGTTAAAGCGCATAGTGCGCATGTGCACGCTTAGATGCTATTTTTGACAGAGCACGTAGTTTATGACCAAGATTGGATGACACTTTTGGTGTACTGAGATGGTACCATGTAATCGTTTTTAATTACCTGTTTCCGCCGAATCTGGCATTAATCAAGATCAGAATTCGACGGGCTTTTTAAATCTGTAAACCATTTCAAGATCGGTTAAGAAATGGCTGAGTTATCCACAGAAAACCCCTTTTGATTATCTTCAAAATATTGCCTGTGGCGTCATAACCACGTGGATGCAGAACTTCTAGAATGTTCTAGAACAGTCGACTGCATTATTATTAGCTACGCGCTGATTGGCTGTTCCTCGACAAATGATTGGTTGGAGCCTACACCTGTGACATTACGAGTAGTATAAAAGGAGACGAGATACAGAGTTCGAGAGCATCCTCGTCCAGCGGGCGAATAGGTTGGACCTGTTCCAGCTATGATCAGCACGACATTACGCAGATCACTTCGCTTTCTGCCGGTTCCTCTCCCGTAGCCAGCAGTTATCCAACCCACCGCACTAAAAGCAATTTTGTAACTCCTGTCCTTGCGGGAGCATTTTGGAACTTTCTAGTTATTGCTCACGAATATATCAAGAGCCACTTCGGAACACGAACTTGCGGTGAGGCCTTTACGGCGTGAAAATGTGATTCTACAGATGTAGAGGCAGCGATGTTCTTTGGTGGATGACACGCCAAAAAGTGGATATTTAACTGTCCCCGCACTGATGTCGTGCAGGTTCTTCTAAACTTTCGACCGCAGCAAGTAAACTTTGCCCGGTACGTCTTCAGAGCTGGCTGACGTACCCCGCAGCATTAAGCTTAGTTTTGTATGTTCACCTGCATCTTACAACCCCCGCTTATGATCGGGTTGTTATCAACTTCCATCTGTACCATCGGTGTATGGGAACTTCTTTCATAGCAACAATGTTATTGTATCTCTTGCTGACTACTCGTTAGACATTCTATGTTGTGATTACAGTCCTGAGTTCGATCCGCTCCCGTCATGAGCTGCTTGCGGGAATCCTGTTTGCGGGAACCAGCCTGCGGGAACTTTCCAGCTTCCTGAGAATGCATAAACTCACGTCAACCTAAGAGTGATGTATCAATTTCAGTAACATGATAGCCAGGTTCAAGAATGGCTACTGATTATTCAAGTAACTATACTTAACGTTTTAATTATTCCGTTAAATGTATTTTTCCTAATTACTTCATACCCGTATAAACGGTCCCGATGACTAAAAGGTACCGTAGCGGTCTTAGGACCACTAGTTATAATTTCTGTATATGTTAATAGTTATTCTCATTTTCTGTAAGGTGTTTTCACTAACCGCACTGTGATAGGTTCGTTAACCTGTACTAAAGATATATAATTCTGATCATTCTACACTGTATTGATTGTTCCGGTTAGTTTATATATATATGGCCAATGGCCATCAGTTCATATGTTTTGTTTCGTTGTAGAAAATATAGGACTGCAGTGCACGTAGGAAACACTATACAGCAACACTTGTATATGCAGCACTTTCTCCCGCCACCAACAATTTTTCAGTGAGGTCGCTGTCCGTGCTATAACTCTGTTTAGCCCAGCATGCTACCGACTAAAACCTTTTCTATTCAGCTCGATAGGTTTAATATGATTAGAGACAATTTCTTCGTTAGGAAATCTGTGGTATACGCCTCTTTCCCGGTAGTTGCAATAATTTAGCCCCGCACTCCGTCAAGATTCCTATCTCTAAGATATTGTCTCTCTTCATGTTCCACTAAGCCTTGTGGTTTCTTAATTGTTTGGATGTCCCTATCCGCACCATGGGCTGATCCGACCCTGGGAAACTGTTGGGGTTTCCGAGCGGTGATGGCCAAGGTGTGGTATCACATACAATCCCTCTGTATCCTCGGATACTTAGTAGTTAGCACTTCTGCCAATGTAGGAAAGAACTGCGCAAACATGTCTTAATTATGATTTTCTTTTACCTCCTGAACAATCCTCCCACACCGCAGTGCAAAGCTGGGCAACTTGTATTTAAACCTAACAACAGGTTAAATGGTTAGTTCCATAGGACCAGGTGACGGGCGATATGCGCATCCCCACCGAATTCCGTAACAATGTCTGGGCATGATATTCAGATCTGCCATGCCCTCGCGGGAAGGACATTTACGGTGGGTATTCGTCTCTCTTACCCCCACCATAACGATAGATCAGTTGCCTAAACTGCGTTTGTGAAAAGGAACCAATGTCTTTTGACATTTTATGTGGTTACGGAGCGAGATCTCCAGATTCTCATCCAGTTCGGAGATCTTACTACGTAACATGTATGAGCGCTGTCTTCAGTATTGATGTCTTAGGGCATCCATTCTCAAGGACAGCCGTATCTAACAGCTAGGTAGACACCCACCATTTGCGGCCTAAAATAGTTCTTGTCGCTAAAAACTAAAAGATAGCTAAGCATAGAAGAAGGCCTGCATAAATAAAGCGGCAACTACTAATTCAGCATACAAAGAATTACATAGGACGGTGATGTGGGAACCCTTCGGGAATGGTTCATCCCGTCTTCACGTAAAACAGCACGCAACCCTATAGTCATAATCTCACTAGGTATGGTCTTTTCTTTTCAGCATTTTGGTTAAATATTAGAGTAGGCCCATTTTTGCCTACTACTCTTCTCCCGCTTTAAGCCGTGGCGACATTTTCCTGTGACGGAGCCCGCACGAGGCACTTGCCTCTCGCAAGGATTCAGCGACGACGGTCCACGCAAGGATAATACTTATCACCCAAACTAGCACTAGGAGTAGTGCCCGCATGAGGCACATGATTTTTCGTCACTACAGAAGTAATTTTCTTTCCTTTCAGCTGAGAGGTATAATAGCTTATATTAAGTTAATTAGTTAAGTCTCATGTATGGGAGCCTCCCTTGCGGGGATACCTCTGTGGACCTACGAGTCAGTGTGGTACCTCCTAGAGCCCCGCATTTAAAACTTCATCCGGGTGTCTCTATGTCTTGTATTTTCATATGCTCATCATTTTATCTAGCATACTCGACAGTCTGCTTAGGTAAAATTATTGTATAGACTTAGTTTAATTAGGTCACCAAAATCAAATCCTGTAAGGCAATAGATCACGAAATTGCTATGGATAGGCATACTGGTGACACAAACTCTTGTGATGAGGCCGTAGTGTTCAATGTTCGCAACAATGGTCGCACGGCCCCACCAGAACAATTGAGTTCCACCAGCCTTAGGAGCCAGTCTTTGTTACCCGTAGGGCAGTATTGTACAGGATCCATCACCCCGAGACCGGAAGCTAACCAGCGTCATCATTCGTCATCATTCGTCATGCACTTGCGGTACGGCGAGTTGACATCATACACTGGAACAGCCCGACACTACCCCGCGAGCTACAGTAAAAACGTGTGCAGTCCACTGTCGTTTGGAGGGGAACAAGAAGAACGGGCAATGACAAGCAAGTCTATTGGTGCTTCCTCTGCGAAACAAGCTAGATCTACTGATGAAAGCAAGAAGGCAGGAACAGTGAGGATGGTTAGTGGAAACAGCATGGGAATCGGCATCATCATCACTATCATCATCATCATTTTGTGAGGCATAAGCCATTGGCTTGTTATTGCCTCAGTGTTTTTGCTGTAGTATGGCTTGCTCAGTCCAGTTCAAAAGTTCTGTCTTGGATATCTAGTTGGTTCTTGAATGATTTGACTGTTGTTGATTAATTAAGTCTCCTCGAAACCGTTAGATTTAATAGTTTAACTCTTACCACTCTGATGTCAATAGTCTATCTTTTGTTGTGTAAATAACAAAGAAGCCGGTGTACATTTCTCAAAAGTTTGGTTGATGATGTTGATGTCTATGACAGCAACATCATCCACCAAATTTACCGAAAAATGAACACCCGACCATCTATTAATTTAATACGAAAATTAAAAATTTTGACACCGGAGCGGCAAGGTCTAACACTGATTTGTGGAAATGCTGTGGTGCAGATGGGTGTTCCCCGCATCAACTGCAGTGTGCCGCATACACTCATGGTTACACTCTGCTGCGCCTAGCATTTGTTTGCATGCTCACATGTGGATGCCATGGTTGGTCTTATTGCTGTTGTTTTAATTTTCTGTGTTTGTCGCTATTCAAATCTCCTTCTCTACGCTAGTGTGTCTCATGCTACGACAAAATGCGGCCGTGGAAGCAGAGACTTATCCACCGATAATTGAAATGGCTACAGAGCATGTTTTTGTTGATGCACAGCCAACTCCAATAAGTCCACTGTATTGGAAGAATTGCAGTATGACTTTGTGTTGGGCTGCAATACGTATGGTATACGTTCAGTCGAATTCAAATGATCTTTCTTTGAAGTAGATACCTAGTTTGCTCTTGAATAATTCAAGTGTTGTTGCTTCGACTATTGTAGCTGGCAGGGAATTCCACTGTGGTACCACTCTGTTAGTGAAAAAGTGCTTGTGAATATATTTGTTGCTGCGCTTTATGTTGAGCTTGAACCTATGCCCTCTGGTCTGTCTAATACTGGATGACTCGAAAAGGTAGTCCTTATCAATATTATATAGATCCCTGATGAGCTTGAATGTTTCAATTAAATCTCTTCGAAATCGTCTATATTTCAGTGACATTAGATTTAGGGCTTCAGGTAATTCAGTGTAGCTATACTCATCGATTTACGGGGCGAGTTTTGTTGCTTGCCGTTGAACTCTTTCTAATAGCTGTGATTACCTTTTCAATCTTGGTGTCCATGCCAAGTTGCGGTATTCGAGAATAAGTCTCACTAGAAATTTGTACAAGAGCGTGAAAGTAGATGGGTCAATGTTGGTAAATGTTCTCTTGATTAGTCCTAATGTGCTGTTCGCCTTGGATACGATATTCCCTATGTGTATATCAAATGAAAGGTTTCTGTCAATATGCACTCCCAAGTCTTTTTCTACTTCTAACGTTGATACAGGGCACACATCGGGCATATCTGTGATATAGTATTTGGTTTGAGGGTTCTTTCTCCCAAAATGTATGACATGCGTATTATCTGTGTTGAAAGATAGTTGCCATATCTGTGACCACTTAGATACTTTGTCTATGTTGTCCTGAATCTTACTGGTAGCTGTATTGCCATGTATCTTTGTGTCGTCTGCAAAAATTTTGCAGTGGCAGGGTAGTCCGTCAGGTAGGTCATTTATATATATCAGAAAAAGTATAGTTTCCCAGACACTTCCTTTTGGCACGCCGCTGGTCACCTCAATCCAGTCTGATGTTGTGTCATTGATCCTTGTAGTCGTTTGTGTGGTACAGCGTCGAATGCTTTTGAGAAGTCTAAATATACTGCATCGACAGGTTCATTTGACTCAAGTTTGGCTGTTATATCTTCGAGGTATTCTAGTAGTTGAGTTTTACATGATCTATTATGTCTGAATCCATGCTGGCATTTGGTAAATAGATTGGCTATTTCCAGAAAATTTACAATGCTGTCTCTTATAAAAGACTCTAGGACCTTACATAAGGTAGTGGTGAGACTGATTGGCATGTAGTTGATTGGGTCATTTTTGGAACCTTTTTTATGTATGCAGCATACATTTTCCATTTTTCAGATGTTAGGTAATATGCCTTCTTCCAGAGACTTGTTAAAGACTATGCATAGTGGTGTACTAATTTCTTTAGCCACTTCCTTTAATAACCTCACTGGTATTTTATCCGGGGCATTGCTTTTATTGGGGGTGAGTCCTTTCAATTTATTTTCGCTGGCAATGGGTGTTATTATTATTATTATTATTATTATTATTATTATTATTATTATTATTATTATTTTTACTATTATGCATTTTAATACAATACCATTGCTTCTAGGGCTAATGATTGGTGTAGAATGAGGATTTTCTGAAGTGAACATACTCGAGAAAAATTTGTTAAGAATGTTTGCTTTTTCTTTATCATCTGTAGTCATAGTGCCATTAGCTGTGTTACGTAGCTCGCCAATTGATTCACGTAGAATTGGTTTTCTCTTGACACAGTTCAAAAAGGTTTGGGATTTCTCTTGCTTTCACTTGCCACTTTGCGTTCAAATGTCTGCTTTGATATTCTGATGCATGCTGTCGCTTTGTTTCTAGCAATTTTGTAAAGGGCGTAATCTGTGGTTTTCTATGTTTCATTGCATCTTTTGTATGCCCGATCTTTGCTATTTATTGAATCAGTTGTGGTATGGTCAAGCCAGAGGTGCGTTTTCTTACCGCGTTTTTTATGAAGGGATATGCTGCTCTTTCATTGTGATCAATGTTTTGTGCAGGAGGTTCCACACTTCTGATGCATTAAGTTCGTGCAGATGATTCCAGTCAGTCGTTCCTAAGTCTTTTCTCATTTCCGTATACTGCCCTTTATTCAAAAGTATCTTTGGCTTAGCTACTTGTTTGCTTGTGCTTAAGATGTCAGGATGTAGTGATATTTGTAGAACATCACGGCCACTTTTTCATAGTGGAGGTAGGTTGGTTATTTCATGGACGATGTTTTGGTTGTTTGTTAAAACTAGATCCAAAATATTAGAAGTATGATATATTCTATGCTGTGTTACATTAATAACTATTTGCTGTAGAAAAATATTGCTGCTAGTTTTAAGAAATGCATCTCCCTCTTCATTTGACGAAACTCAAGTGCACCAGTTAATCGATGGGAAGTCGAAATCCCCCTACTATAAGAATGTGGTCTGCATTTTCTGTATCAAACTTGTTTAGTAGATTTACGAGTTTGTTATTGTTTGGGCTGTCTGAGTTAGGACTTCTGTAGATACAAGCAGCAAGAATTTGTTTCCTTTTGTTGTGTTGTCCATGTACTCCACACCGTTTCCTGAAAGCTGTCATCATTTAGGGTTTCACAGTTTTTAGCATTTAATGATACATGGGTATAGATGACGACTTCTCTTGATGGATTACTATTCAGCGAGAGATGGTACTCATCAATCTGTAGTTCACTAATGTTTATGGTTGTGTTTCTTGGTAAGGCTTCTGTTATTAGTATGATAGCAGGGCGAATCTTGTGTACTAGCGCTTCAAGTTCAGCTTTTTTTTTATTAATTGGACTATCTGCATTTGTGTATATACATTTATTGGTTAATGTTTTAGAATTTACATCATGGTTTATTTGAATATGTTTTGGTATCTGTCCTGTGTTGGTGTCTGTGTTCTCACCAATTAGTGTTTTTACATGTATTTTATGCCTTACATGTTTGTGTATTGTTTTTTCATGTCTTCCCTATCCAAAGTTGTGTGGCTTATTATGATTCACTGCCACTCATAGTGTATTTGGGGCCCTCATTGCTGGGTATGTCTACAGTTTCTTCGCTTAGTACTGAATATCGGTTTGAGAGATGTGTTGGTACTGTGTGATGCTTGAACTGGGTTGTAGCTGGGTTCATCTTCTCCACGGTGTGGCTTGGGCATAATAAAAATGTTATCTGACAGGAGGCAGAGGCCTTCATGATTAGGGTGGACGTCATCCCAAAATAGGTTGTAGTGTTGTTCACCATTGATGCTGCTGAATAGCTCTGTATTGTTAATGAGGTTGGCCTTGTGCTAATTTGTAAGGGACCACAATACTCCTTTGAAGACATCTACCAAGTTGTTATCATTCCTGTTGTTTGGTCGTGGTAGGATCGATGAAACAGAGATTTTGGCAGTGGGTGCAATTGTTTGTATGAGCTCAACCAATTCGTCATAGTCTCTGATCATACCTTCTAATTTACGCTTGCCAATATCATTAGCCCCAACATGGACTACTATAGCATCAAACTGTTCCACTTTAAGCAGAAGCTCGAGCTTGTCGTGGATTTCTGCTATCCTTGCCCCAATGAAGGATCGTACTATTATGTTCATGTCTACTCTAGACATATAGCTCCCGCTAAGCCTTTTGAAGGTTGAGCTGCCGATAAGCAGTATTTTCTTTGATGTGTCAGTGTGATGTGTTGTCTGCTGACTGTTGTGGTGAGTACTGGGCCTTGTTGGTGACTTTGGTAGACTGCTGTCCAATTGTTTGTGAGTTGAATTCATGTATGTATATGTCTCAGTGTTTCTATGTTTGTTGTTGTTAGCTTTTGGTTTCTGTGTCATTGAGTCTCTTTGTTCATGTTTGTACATTGTGATTTTTCGCTCAGTAGTTGTTTGGTGTTGTTTGGCATTGCACTTGTTATTGTTATTTGTGGTGATCATTGAGGTACCTTGAGTCGCTGGTCCTTCGGAAGTCTTTCTCTGTCTGTTAGGGGTTTATGCACCAGCCAGGCTTGGAAGGCATCAGGAAATCAAGCTCCGCAAGAAAACGGTGGCAAGGGAACTCTGACTACGGCACCAGGCAGAGTGAGAGGCTGCAGTGAAGTTCCGATGGAGATAGTATGTCCAGCGTGCGGTATGCTCTGCAATGACAACACAATGGAATGCAGGTCCTGTAGTGTCTGGTAGCACTACGCATGCAAACACCTTAGCGAAACAGATATCCAACACTTAGAAGAGAACCAAAAGGACATGTGTAGCTGCATCGTTTGTTCTGGTCTCCTCGATATGCCACACACAGTACAAAGAATGGGTTCAGGCATAGTCAATGTCCATGATAGTACCAAAGATGTCAGCAGCAATGACTTAGACACCACCCAAACTAAGACAACTGCCCAACAGGTCGATCAATATGTCTCACACGGTCAGAACCAGATTGTAACTATGCCAGCTCCCCTCGGTATAAACACAGAGCCAGCATTTCAACATATTGCCCAAATAGTTGCAACGAATAAATAACCTGTCCTCTCGAAGTCGAAGCCTGTGGTAAGGAGAAATCCTGCTTACAGCAATTCCAGTCAGCAAGCTCTATCTCAAGAAACAAGCTCCGGCGACTCGATGACACCCCAGATAGCCAGAGAGGAGATTCGGCCTACAACGGGAGTAGACCAGAAGAAAATGATGAAAGATCTTGAAGACAAGCTGCACTCTATAGATCACATACTGAGATGGGAGGCGACCAAGGAATCCTTTCTCTATGGACTAGAGGCTGAAATAAATGACATCAAAAGAAGTTTGGCTCTAAGATCTAGTCAAGCCACAGCCAACCTGAGGGAACAGGCTCAACCGATGGCACACCAACAGCCAATCCAACCAGCATATCCATCCTAAGGCCCGCAATGTAAGTGTCAGAAGAGTGTGATTGAGCTCCAACTTAGAATAAGCGACCTTTGCATCGAAAACCGCTGGATCAATGCAGACATGGAGTATCACGTGCTACAATTCAGCATCCAGCAGAGGAGAGATCAGTTCGAATTTAAGCTAGAAATGGAAGGACTAATATTCCAACATCTACACAGTAGCCAACCTACTAACTCCACGCAAGCACTAAAGCAGCATATAGTGGGTCAAGATCACACAATGCATACAGCAGAGAGGGCCACAAAACACCACCATCATCGCAGGAACAAAAGTACAGCGGAGCAGAGATGGGCCTCAAAGCACCAAAACCAACATAGGAACTGTAGGAGGCCATCTAAATATTCAGGCAGCAGG